>BPWL01000012.1:0-424620 GCA_020884735.1 Clathrus columnatus | reverse complement strand
TAGTCCCTGTTGCCGCTATTGAATTTGAGTAAGTTATTACTGCAACTAGACCTGTTACCGTCTTTCTTAAGCCTATAGTTCATCGTTTGACAAAGATGGGGCGGTCGGGTAAAGCTAATTGAACCTGACAGTCACTTATGTAAACCCCTTTCGGGAAGGCCGTTAGTCTTTCAGCTTTCATACTCGATACTTTTTTGTCTTGATCATACATCTTGTATTTGAACTATTAATTTGTGTTTTGGCCTATTCGAGAACAAAGTTGCGTATGAAAAAAGCATATACATATATTCCACGTGAGGCACACACCTTATGTACAAAAGGTAATATGAAGAAAGAAGGGTGTGTTCCTGAACATATATAGACGACTCCGAATTTTCCGTGTTACAAAGAAAATGCGAGGAGTAAGGTTGTTTCTTATAATTACAGTCGTCAGAGGTGGCGACTTGCTCATATGAAATGACACGCCGCAAAAAAGAATTCTCGACTCGATAAACTTTTTAGTGCACCACCGACAAAGGCCATAGAAGTCCCGATTGTGAGGAGCAATGCCGTTCGTCAGCGAATGCGACACCAAGGTATTGGAGCTTGCTGCACCTGCCATCATGGTGCCATCAATTACTAATAACCTACACCTGGCCAGACACGGACATGCTCAACATTTACTCGATTAAAAATGAACCTCGCGATATAATGGAATACAACTAGAATGACCCTAAGCTACCGTCCAGTCTACACGGTCTCCAACGGCTAAAGCTTACATGAAACGTGTTGTCTCTCCATACAACGCCACCTGTTGAATAGAAAATTACTAACACTATTTAGCACAACGAAATTCAAAACGTAGCTCAATACATTAACATATTGAGAAAGGCGCCAGTTGGTGCCAGGTGAAGGCGATGTCTTTCAAGGCGCTCAAACCAAAGCGGGTTGAAGCTCACCGTTTCACGATCTTGAATGTATATACTCGTTCTTCCTGGTCGAGTAATGTCCCGCAAGTTGAAATGAGAACGAATGGTTCACTGATTGTCGAATGTAGGAGCTTCGCCTCGACTTTGTACACCGGTAACCGTAGTTAATGAACGCCCTAGACGTCGATGTTGAACAGGATAACCAGATCAGACGCAATGCACGGGTTTCCAGCCTTGCTTTCAATGTATTACATGCACAATATGGATTACACAGCCATGAAGCATGAATTGATCCAATGTACAAACCGATATGCCTGAACGGCAACGAGTACATTGAATACCTCAGATTGCCAAGAGGGAGCCCGACTTGAATTTGTAAATACACTTTCGAATCCTGTAATTATAGTCTTGAGCGATATCCTTGATAGAGAAAATGGGTTAACATTGAGCATAGAGTCATAGACTTTGGCGTGTAATCAAGGTGCATAATCTTCAAAAAGCAGCGCAGAGACATAATAAACACCCTTATATATCCGCAGACGTTCAATATGGACTAAAGATGCAAAATAATCCGTTTGCTAGTCTTGACATGAAAGATAGTTGATAATCGATAAAGGACCGAGGGTCATCCCGTTGCAGGCTGTAAAGGTTGATGATTCATCTCAAGCAGCCAGTCATGCATAATGTAACGTCGTTAAGCTAGAAGTCCAATGCTCCTTGCTGGGACAACCTTTTTCCTGCTCCTGTGGCATAGTAAGCATTGATGGAGCAAGTTATAGGATGACGTTTAGCGCCTAAATCACGGCTTCTTCCACGAGTCGACGTAATACTGTTCTGGTGTCAAACTTAGAGAATTTGTACTGTGTACCAGTGTATTTCCTATCAGAAGTGTGTTTATTCAAGATAGCTGAACTTTGTAGATAAATGAATTTACAACCAGAAAGCGACTGAACCCTGTTCACAAATTTAGATGCATCACGAATACGGACGCCGAGAGCTTTCCTTAAAATTGCTTGAACTATTCCTAGAATGTCCCCAATGCTGTAATGGCTGACGTTGACCTTGCAGTCTCCTCGATGATTCGTCCCAATTAAAGTTTCCACGGCGTGGTTCCCGGTTATGAGTGTCGTAACTTCTGTCATTCCATGAATCACTATACGTTGTGCGGGGTTTTGATTGCGACCATCAAAACGACGATTATAACTAGGCGAATATGGTGGTTGGAATCTACCGCGAGAAGCATTGTGATTGGGGGTATGGGTATAATGACCGTTACGGTAGTTCTGACCATCACGGTAACTTCGTCCTCTCCCGCTTGTCGAATGATGAACAGAAAAATCTTCATGATGATCGTCATGACGTCGTCTCCACATATCTGGATTATCTTGTGACCTGAAATGAAAATAAGATAACGCAGAGAGAACTAACACTTTGTCACTTGCCTGTCCTGTCCAGATGGAAGATCCGCCACGCCGTCTGATGCCTGTGTAGTCAAGTTATGGTGCCAGCGGGTGCCTTCAGAACTTTGGTAGGGTTGTTCCATGGTTTGACTACTCATTCCACGAAAAGCAGAAATGTTACGACTGCCCAAATCGTCCGAGGGTTCAAGCCGATGAGAAGGTGGAGCAAAGTCCTTCTCGGCATCCCTATTCTCATGATTCCATGAATTTGAGAAAGTTTGAGGCTCTGAAGGTGGATAGCCATAATCCGGGTTGCTTATAGAAGAATAAGAATCATAAGGCGAGACATCTGGTGGTCTTTCCGGTTGACGTTGGGAGACGGCCGGAAAGTGTCCGTTGGACGCCTCTGAACGGGTTTCAGTTTGTACTTGATTGATCCTACTTTGAAACTCTATAATATCCTGCTTGTCTTTATTCTCGTTCTCCATAATTGAAAGTCTTTCCTTGAGCTGCTGACATTCCACTTGTAACCTCTTATGTTCGCTTACGGATGGCGCATCTTTGGCGAACGTCGTCTGTAACTTGATAGCGGTTAATTGAGCGTATAGTTTGTCAGAATCCCGCCGCAAGTGCTCAGTTTCGTTCACATATTTCAAAAATTGGCGACATAGAAAGAGCCCCGGGGACCTCCGCAGTTTTATAGGCTTTGATCTGCTCGCGTTGGAACGACGGGTCTCCCTGATATAGAATCTGCAGTATTTTTTGATATTCAGCTTCTATCACATCTGCCATTCGATCTTTTCCCGGAGATACACATGCAAGCGGCGCGATGGATTGGGTATGCGCGGCTGGCGAGACAGCGAGGTCATTCGGCGTGTGCTGCACATTCGACGACGGAAGCGGTTCGTTAACAGATGGAGTTTGGTTTGAAACGATGATCTTTCGGGAGCGTTTCTGAGGCTTAGGCGGTCCAATTCGATATGGATAAGAGAGAGTTGGTAAACTTCGTTTTCTCAAGGTAGTCGCGGTGACAGCTCTGGGTTTAGCATCTCTTTTTGGAGGTCCAACCCGTGGAGACAAGTTGGCGGCATCTTTACTTCGCAGTGCTGAGTATGTTCTCTTTAAACTGTTGAGCTTGTTGAGCTTGGAGGAGATACTTGAAGGCGAAGGCAATGGTATGACGGTGTTTTGCTTGAATGGACGCGCGTCTAGTGAGTTCGGACCCAGAAAGGTTCCTGAGCCTGGTCTGCGATTTAGTATGGTGTACGCTACGTGTTCGGACATATATTCAGCATGATTCAGATGGCCATTGATGGGTGGAAGTTCTACATAAGGCTTGTTGTTCATGTAGGGTCGAAGAATCGCCCTCTTATCCAATATATTGGTATCCTGACGGCGAAACGAAACTGACAGTCTTTTGAAAGATGAAGGTATAAAATCATCATCTGAATCGTTTGATGAACTCGAGGGCGAGGGTGAATTGTTAATCGAAACCCCATCTTCCACCATCTCCTCCGATAACTAGCGATGAAGGTTAGAGCACCAGTTTTGAATAAGACAAAACATGCCTTACCCTATCTGAGAACGAATGGAGTGGTAATGAGCTAGCAGAGTCGTCCTCTAGCATTCGTTGTTGATCGGACGTAGGTTTGGCTGTGGCATCGTTATGCTCTTCTACGAGAGTGTATACATCATAAAACCCAGGACTTGAGCGTTTAATTGGACGGCATTGGGGAGAAGCCTGAGCAGCCAAAGCTAGTCGTCTCGAGTGTTTTCCATGATATAGTTTTAGGGAAGTTAACAATGAAGCGTCGCTCGGTCTGGGTAAATGCCTTCTGTGCCATTCTTCATAACCGAGTTCCTGAACAAGTAAAACCTCGACAGAATGAATGGTACGAAGTGTCAGAACATGCCGAAAGCAAACGCTCCTATGACACGGGGGACACCTGACAATAAAGTGCGCTGTACACGGATGGCTTAAAAACTCTTATTATCTGAGCTGCATTGAAGAGTAGGTTTATTTTTATTCGTGAACTATCAAAAAAGTAAATAAAAAAGATACAATGATGAAACTGCTTGCCTACCGGTTGAATGACCCGATTGTAATATATACACGCCGCTCTGAAAGTGGGAAGGTGAGAGGATCCTTTAATGTTAGGGGTCCAATTAAGAGAGATAGATTCCATAAGGCGTTGTTGTAATGCATCCGCAGCTTCATTTCGAATACGAATTAACTCGCTGAACTGTTGAATTTGATACGGCTTCATGTTCTCGGAACCGCAGCGACAAGAACGACCTTCAACATAACAACCGGGACAAACAATATACTTGGGCTCAGCCTTAGGTTTAGAACAACGAGTGCAAACAAAGAGAGACTGAAATATATCGGCACCACAAAAATCGCACGACCACATGAACATTGCATCAGGATCGTCGTTCTTGGCAATTGGCAGAGATTGATGATCAGGCGACCATTCTTCTACAAGTATTTCATCAAAATAATTGAGTATGTTTAATGTGGTGACAGCGAGATTATCGTCGTCATACGTTGATTGGTTAAGCCGATCAGTATACGCCTGTAGAACCCTGAGTACAGTTAACTTGACGCGATAGGTTTCTGGACGACATATCCTGTAAGAATTGAGTAAAAAAAAGAAGGAAAAAGAAGACAACAGACCTATGATAAAGTAGGGAGTTCGGAGTAAAGCGAGTATTCCAAGCTCTTAAGGTGCATGCGACTCCAACTCATCTTGACGGTGATTCCACCCGCATTAACGACTTGATGACAGCTTCGTGGAGGAACGAGAACTAAATCTCCAAGACGTTGTTTGGCGCAATAGACGGTGAACGGGGCTTTCCGGAACTCCTGAATGGACAGCTTATGGGATTCCAAATCAAGATCGGTTTTCAGCTTTTGACGGAAGTATTCGGAAGGTTTATCCTCGTCCAACTCGCCCGTCTCAGACATAAACCAGAAGGCGGAACCATTTTCAGATGTATAGCACATGATATTGTGACCAAAAGATCCACATGGGTCCTTATGAGCAGGCGTAAACGTCTGACCAATCCCAATGTAACACATAAGAGTTTCTGGTTGTTCCTGTAGAGAAATTTAAAACTAAATGCTATACGAGGTGATTGATATATACCTTGATAGAAAGGTGAGAAAGCATATCATTAGAACCCAATGGATGGCAATGTTCGGGCAGTACAGTCCGCATCCATTGCTCCCAAGATTTAGGGCAAGGAAGATCCTTGCCATATAAATGATTCTCTAAACACCTTAATGAGCTGGTTGATCAAACAGGGACACCACAATTAAATACCTTCAAGCCGATTCTCGTTGAGGATCTTTTGATAATGACCGATAAGCTCATCGAGTCGCAGTTCCTCGTCCGCGGAAGTGTAAAAATTACGCGCGGAAACCACTTATGATAAACCGTTGCAAATCAGGAAACCAATTAGGAGGCAGATGGGGGAAAAAAGAAGAAAAAAGATATACATTGTTCAGGCTTTTCTAGAAAGCCTTCAATGCTAAATGTCTTGAAATCCCAATCAGGTCGCTTATCCCAATCCTCAACGATCAAAGGAACGCCAGAACATTCGTGTTCACGTATTTTGGCAAGAACGGATTCATAAGGGTCTGTGGCGGAAATGCGGGGTACGTGTTGGAAATTCGTGCTGCTTTCGACTAATACATCCACAGACCAGGACGCCGGTGAGTCATCATCTGCAAAAAAGGGAAAAGGCATGCTTGTATTAAAATCAAAATAAAGCTAATACCTTGCAACATCACAGATTGTGTGCATGAGTGCAGTTGTAAGATACAAGATAAACGAGTGACAACTCAGTGTCACATTACTTTTTTCAAACTCTTTCAACGTCAATGTCGCAACAATGTCAACTATATCCAATAAACAACCATTACCCGAATTTGACTACTGGGAATTCGTCCACTGTGCTGTCTGTTTCCTTCCATTCTTACGCGATGTTCAGGATGTCAATTCCCGTTCCCCAACGGTGCCATTTTGGCTCACAGAATGCGGTCACACCGTGTGCAATTCTCATCTAAGTCGGTTATCAATTAAATTGTCTAGATATGATTTCTAAATACGATTTCTATTAGAAGCAGATCAAAGTTGTACGGCATGCGGTGCCATGAACATCAAGCTGATTCCACTGCAACGAGAGGTGCGCGTGGTCATCCACGACCGGCGAATTAATCTCGTGATATATGTATAGCTATCGCCCCCGATGAGTGAATGGTTTAAGCCCATCTCTCGTACTCTTGAAGCCGTGGCTGGAACGGTGCGATTTCAGCAAGACACGATGGCTGCGTTGGTTCGTTTTTACAAAGGAAAATGCGTGCAGCAACGAGCCATGCTTCAAAAGGCCAGAGAAATGGCTCCAGAAATCAAGGCTTTGCAAGCGTTCGTTTGATAATTTTTCTAATAATGAAAATCAGTTGACAGATCATTACCTAGTCAAATTGAGCAGCTTCAGCAAGAGAATCTCCAACTTCGCCAGGCCACAGCCAATCGCAACACCATTCCTGGAGCACATTTTGATAACAGGAACCGTTCGTTTAGTGATTCTACTTCTTATGAAGTTAGTGATTTCCGAAATAATAATGGGAAACGACCGATGGTACCCGTGCGAGGTTTTCCTCAACACAGGTAAGTTATACTTTCCGTCTTATATTCGGCTTATCGACCTGATTAACAAAAGATCATCATCGCCCAAAACAATTATTACGCCGATACCTCCGTCAAGGATTACATTACCGCCAGATCACCAACCGCCCGAGTCTCGGAATGAAAGACCTACAGATGGTAATGGAAACAGGGACTCTTTGAATGTTTCAAATTCACCAAGATTCGGGTCACTGATATTAATATATTTTGATGCGCATATACCCTATTAATATCTTCATAATCATTTAGCCAATTTGCATATCAACCCCCACAAACACCCTCTCGGTCGCCTTCAGGACGACAACAGCAATTTCATTTCCGGCCTCAATCATCTATGATGATGGTTCCTGAAAATGGACCCAACAACGTTGCACAATATGATCGCAGACGACATCAGCAACAACGTTCAATGCCTCCGCCTCCGACCCCAGTTCAACGAAGACCGTCAATGCAGACTGATAATAATATTGCTCCAAGGACAACACGAGGAACTTTTAGACCCGCGTCAACAGTATTACCACATAGTGAGTCAGCGAAGTACCGGAGTATTATGAACTGTTGATATGCTTCAAAAAATCATTAGATGGGAACCCCCTCAACGATTCTCAATGAATGTAAATGTTGACCCAACTCCAAATGCTGCCCCATCTGCTCCAGTTATGCCAGTAACACCTTCAACAAATCGCTTTTTTGCTCCGAGGCCTCATACGATTGCTCCCGATGCAGTAAGGAACATCAACGCCAATCTTGTTTCTGGAAACCGCATACCTTTTGTACCACGGCAGGTCTGAGTATTGAACTGTCAACACATTTAAAATTATATTTGTTTTGTTCATGTTAGCTTTTGTACGTGAGGTCTGTGTTTACAGGAAATATATGCTTCTTTTCAGACTTTAGTTGTTTTATAGTAAGGTTGCAAATATAAGATATGATTTAGACAAATATATTGATTGTGTGTAGACTCCCGGAGTTAGCCTAAGTGACTGTATCACCTCCAATTAGCTCTAACTCCTTTCATATTTGTATAAAGGTTTAAAGGAGGCCCTTCTAGCCAGCGTGATTCTCGGCGAACGATAGAATCTAAGCGATGGTAAAATTATCTTATCAAAAAAAAAACCAAAGATATGTGCAAGCCTTACAGGGTGTTTTGTGAAATACGTCGTGGATATTGGTAGCCTTAAGGCCCGGCCGTTACACTCTCATTCGGCTTGCTACACTAGTCAACTGTGCACTTATCAGACATCCCCAATGGCGTCGATGCATTCACCTCCATTCTTATACCCTTCAGTTGACATTGAAACTCCATGATAGCCAGTCTTCAGAGCCCGTTGCTACTGTCGGCGTAAAGTAGGGAAAGATACTCTTACTTGTAGGAGACTGCGCAGATTTTTGGAACTTGAACAGCTCACCAATCGCTTCAACTAAAATGTTTAAAGGTGATACTCCTCCCATACACCGACGTTGTACTTCAACTACACGACATTTAGAAGTGGGGATCGACTTCAACGACATATCTACTATGGTTCTCCCAAACAAATCCTTTCCTTCACAGTAATTTCGATGGTGTATAGACGATTGGGGACTAGATACACAATGACATTAATTTTAGCACATTTCTAGGTTTATGTATCTCCTACCTTAATCACAGCAGCTTTGGCCTCTAACACCACAAGGAAAGCTCGGAGCAGGGCACGTAACAGGTTCACGAGCTATGATATCGAGCGGTTCTGGAGCTGCAGTAACAGCAACCATGAAGATAGAAAGAATAGAAGTGATGATGAGGCGAGAATTCATACTTGATAGACACAGATTGGTATGTAACCATTCAAATTTTTGTTCGCTCTTTTTATACAGAAGAATCTACTGGCACTGGTTTACCTTCCCTGCCTGAGGGAACATGATGAAACTTCCAAATCAAAGGTTGTCTCCCATCGCGTACGAAAAGCCATATGGATGCATTCAGGGATATTTGCACTATCCCATCAAAAGTTCCAAGATAAGCTTTTTTCTTAAGGCAAGTTCTCTTCTTTGGACGTCGCAAATTAGTAGGATAATCGTGCATATTTGCACTTGAAAAATATTCAACCAAACTCCCTAGCCATCGTCCATTTTCCCTTGAGTTCACGAGCTCTGGACGGAGACGATACCATCTGGTCCATCTTTGTAATATTGATCTTTATATTCAGGGAAGATAGGATACAATCCTGAGTCGGACCGGTTAATTTGTCGTTGATAGTATGCGAAGTGATAACGCATGATAGCATTAAAAGCTCCCCAGTTCGACTATTTGATTCGCAGGCTCCAGGCTTATACGCTCATGTCTTTTTCATTCCCCCAACATGTACGCGTTTCTTACGCTGCATAGATGATGGTTGGGTTCAAGTGCATAATGAATTTTTACCGTGAACATGCAGACTTTCAAATGACTCTGAGTGATAGTGACAAGAAAACAGCGTCATGTGTGAGTGACGAAATTATACCAGGGTAACTTTAATTGAATAGCGGGGTGCTTTCCTGACCAGATATAAGATCGGACTTTCTCCTCCTATCGTTATCATTTTATCTCTAAACTTTTCCACACACGACGTATGACTCCTCTGATCTACTGGCGCCCCGTTAGAGTACATATATGCATCAAAATGATTGATGGTAACGCTAGACTCTCTTATACCTTCAAGAATGGAAATATCCACTCGCTCACGTACGTACGCCACTTGAACAGTATTGACAGCTCGAAATGAAAAACGTAAAACAAGAACTAGGAGTCTATTAGAACTTGAGATTATTACAAAAACTGATAATAATATTCACGTGGTTTTCAAGTAACCTACCCAAAAACCTGGAATTGGAATGACTAGTTCCCAATAAAAGACTGAGTGTCACAGCCACAACCGACTAGGCGGATCATATTGTTTAAATGAAAAGTCCAAAAGATCATATGACATCATGATGTTGTAAAACCTGCTTGCAGTAATAATTACGACACAGACTCATGAGCAGGTCGAGGTTTTTACATAAGGAAACCCTTAGGACGTACATTCCTTGACGGAAAATGCCGGGCCAAAGTAGGAAATGGACGGACGGACGATAAAAAGACGGAGCAAAAAAAAAAGAAAATATATTCGACTAGATAAAATTTGATAAAAACCCGTTTTTTTCCCTTTCTCGTGAGATTCGTTCCAGCGTTTCTGGTATATATATATAAATATCGTGAAAAAAAAAAGAAAGATGTGAAGAGCGAAAGATATAGCATAAAAATATCATAAAGAAAAAGGGAGCAGCCGAAGGCTCGTCAAACAAAGGGGGAAAAGGGGATAAAAATTTGAAAGATTGGCTAGCGTTTATCGTTTGCGCATTGCGCTACGTAACTTCATCCAGATGAGTTTCATTAAAATATTTGGAGCCAAAAAATCTGTCGCTGGTGCTATCCACCCTCGTACAAGATTAAATGTCCACATGGCGTCGGAATCCTATTCATTTTTTTAGTTAACGTCATTAAAGATTAGTAGTAAACACTAAACCTGATATAGAAGTTCAACTAATAAATCTCCGAATGCTCTATGGAATTTTCCAAATGATAGATCGTCTCCTTTAGCAGGAATAGTCGTTTTCCAAGCATAATCCTCAGCTTTATATACGTCCCTGTTGTTGATAAATCATTTTCAAAAACGTTATTTTTGGCAAAATTTGGATAACAAAAATTACGTACCATTCATGACCTGTTCTTTGTGCTAGTAATTCAAAATATCTTTTTGAGAAATTATTGGGAAGGGGATCTATCTTCTCCGATCGGGGGTCCGGAACGCAGCCGAAAAGCAGTTTATTGAGGGTTAGAGCCTCAACGGAAGCTTTTGTACAGCCAACGCTAAAAACAAACGTTTTAACGGTTGGTGAAATGAACTACAGGAGGAGGAAGAAGAAAAAAAACGCTGAGAATGGAACTTACCCTCGGACAGGGTTGACAATCATGACAGAATCCCCCAAAGCGATAAAGTTTGAAGGCACATCCTCGCATAAATGATACTGTACATAAGCGGTCGACCCTAGATTAATTTTTTTTTATTCAGGTTAGAAACACGTGTATAAGAATTTAAAAATAACACAACAGAAACTTTACCTAAACGAGAATATTCGACTCTCATGGGTACATTGTTCGCTTCTAGAACATTCAAAACCGCCGTTACCCAAGTTGGTAGAGGTTCAGTTAATTCCGAGTCCATGTTCGAAATATACATCTTGACATCTTGGATAGTTGAAATTTTGTCAGAAACTTCCCAGCCACCACATAAATATTCCACTATAATCAGTGTGGTGTGGTAGAAACCATGGATCAGGTTTAGAAAGTCAGGGGTGAAAAGATATGGGCATACGATAATCATTGTCCTTACGGACAACGGCCAGTAACCGCTGCCCAACTTTTGCATCCGGAAAGCAAACCAACGGAACAGTGGTAGTGTTCCAATCTTCAGGAAAACCAGCTTCCTTGAGTTGTTCAGTCACATGAGGTGGAACGTTGAATTCGCAAGTCCGATAAGACAATTTGGGATTATATGTAACCCTGAGATTTTCGAGTTGTGTGGAAGCTTTTTGATTTCCGTTCGCCTTTGCGAGTTCTTTCAACCACCTAAGTCCAGCTGATGCAGGTCCTGTGCAATCTTAGAATATAAACATCGGTCAGCAACGCCGCTTTTAAGATATTTTTTGAAAAGGGGGAAATATGAAAGGACGTAATAAATTTACCTATTATTAGAGAAGCTAGAAGGATACTTTCCTCTCCTGTATTGCGGATTCGCACCCCGGCGATGGCATTAGAAGATTGTGCCTGTATTAACCCTGTGACGGTGCCCGAAACATACCGAACATTAGGACATGAAGTGAGCACTAATTTTCTTAACAACGTTTCGAACCCAGGTCTTGATATATTCATAGAAGGGGGAACAAAATCTGGATAAGTAGGTGTAGCAAAAAATTTGCCTGCCAACGAAATAGAGGGTTTGTAAGGAAGGACTCTGCAATAATAAAATATTAGATTCCTGTGAAAGCTGGGGATTCGTTGGAAATTGAAGCTTCCTTACCGCCCGCCTAATCGTTGACACTCCCCTATAAAGTTCGGAAACCATCTTAGCAGGGCAGTGACAAGGAAGGGTTGATAGATATGAGCCGCTTTATACTGAGCAACATGAGAGCGTTTGTGCGGGGCTAGTTCTTTGCGATGTGAACCGATATACCCAGAAGGTGTAGTGATCCAATCTTCAGCTTCGACCATGACGACATCCTGGAAATGGTCTGAACAGACCCTTGCAGCCAACAATCCTGATATACTATATGAAGGAATGAGTCTATCAAAGGCAACTTGCAATGGGGGAGAGGAGGGGAGAGGACATTACCTTCCACCACAGATTACAACAGTTCCACGGAGTTTAGGATGCGCACGAATTCGACCAATATCATCCAAGTCATCCAAGGCCGTAGTGCGAGAGATAATGTATCGACGAAAGAAAAACCAGCAGACTTTATAGACGAGACAGAGTGCACCGAAGGAGAGTAATAAGGGATACCAGGCCATGTTGAACAATGGGAGGAAATTGGATACAAAGGAACTAAGGAATAAACCTTGTCCGAGATTTTTCTTTTTATAGTCGAATGTCGCGGGGATCAAAATAGCGTTTACCGTATGAACGGGCAACATGATTGGACAATGAAGTGGTGGTGCGGTAAAAGTAGTCGAGAGAGAGGACTGCACGGACCGATCGTTATTGTAGGCGAGGGACTGAAAAAAGAAAAGGGATGGAGTAAGAAAAAAAAATGAAATGGGGGTCGCGCTAAACGGGGCATGGTGCCAAAAGTGGGTGCAATGAGGCTCGTGTCCACGCCATGCCAGTTGAAATCCGTAAGAAACGAAGTTTCGTTATGTAAATAGAAAAACGAGTAAGAAGATTGAGTTAAATAAATTCAAATCGAGATTTGGAACTGCATGCGACATTGCGCGAGGCTCAGCTTGCCTAGGCGGCAGCAGTGCACCCGGTCATTTGGTTTTTTTTTATAAAAATGTCAAAATAAAATAAAACTTTTTTTAAAAAAAGACTGAACCTTCTTCTTTCTTTTGACCTAAAAAATTTCGCTTATGCTTCTTTGTCTGGGAAAATATCATTGTTTAAATGAAACTTTCCAATCCTAACCAAAGAAGTGCTTCCCAGGTTAATAAGAAGCCCACTTGAAAGGGGCACAGTTTTCCTGCTTCGGAGAATCGGAGTACCATAGTGAACTCGTGGCATGATTACGTGAGAGTGTGACTTGAGTTTGTTACCTTCACCCATAACCACCCGCGAACATGAGGTCCAGTCTCAGCCGATGCGATACTGACGGAGATACACTCGCAAGTCAACCTTGTTGCAATAGGCATATTAAATTCATATTGTTTTTTTTTGCCGAAAAGTTCTTTTTTTCATGAATTCTATATCCTTAAATGGTCTTATAGAAAGAACTTTTCTTTCAAATACTTACCGCGCCGCGACCGTTCAAGTTCGGAAGATTCCTCCTATGGTATTTCATCATCATCAAGTTGGTTTGTGCGTTATTACTTAACTCAATTGATTGGCAAACTTTCATCAATACGGCGCTCTAATTCCTAACTTTAGTGAGATGAGACGAGATGCCAGGACGCTCTTCACCCCCCTTTCACGTTATAACCTCAGCCTCAGTACTTGCCAATGGTGTCGTATCGTTTGTTAGTTACGACAACATGCCTGTCATACGTTCTCTATCGTTTTATTGCCTTTTTTATCCGAAGATTACTAGTGGAGCAACTAACCGCAGTGAATGATCTGCAAAATCTAGATCGACCTCGTCCGTACCGCAAGGTACGTGGAACAGCCGTCGTCTGTGGTGGAAGGTAATTGTTATTGTTTTTTTATTATCCCATCTCACTTGACATGAAATCTCAATCTCCTCTTCAGTATCTCCGGTCTTCTCGCTGCCAAGGCCTGTGCCGCCCACTTTGAGAGCGTTATAGTGATTGAAGCAGAGGGATGGCTATCGGACTCCACCGCTACCAATTTGGATAAATCTTATCGAGATGCTGATTTCCCTCACAAACGTTCTCATGTCGCTCAATATTATGCAACACACTTTTTTCTATCTTTTTTAATAAAAGCCATGCTCAAATGGTTTCCAAACTTTTCATCAGAAGTCAAAAAAAAGGGCGGCAAGTCAGTTATTGTTGTTGTTTTTTCAGGCTGAGCTTTCATTTATGTTCTTAATCTGTATGTAGGATTGTACCACAGGTTTTCACGACTTATATTTCGGGTATCCCTCTCGTCTTACCCAAGTTTGCTTCGGAAGAAAAAGTACCTAGGACAGTCGCAATAACTCGACCGACATTTGAAACTATCCTTCGTAAACTGGTTTTAGAGTCTTGTCCAAACCTCACGTACATCTGCGGATCAGTTATTGGTCTCGTGAAAGATTCTACTGCTGATGACATAAGAGGAGTTCGTATACGTAAATCTACAGGCGAGACAATAGTGCCAGCTAGTCTGGTTTTAGGTACGCTAAATTATATCGCTTACAGACCCATAAAGTCAAATATCAAAAAAAAAACTCAACTCAAATGACCTTGTTTACCCTGCTTTTAGATTGTACCGGTTCGGCTATGGGCGGTTTCCGTTGGCTTAAAGAATTGGCAATTGCAGAAGGACGTAATATCAGTGCCTTGCGACTAGATTCATTACGATCGACTTATTCACCGAAATTGCGTTACGCCACTTTTGAATTTAACGTCCCGCTCCATCTACGCCCTCGTATGAAAGAGCTGGGATATCCTGGGAACTGGGAAACTAACTTTATCGATTTTTTGAATCAAGCAGACCCTGATATCGATTGTACGGGATTCGCTGTATTAATGCAAGAACATAATTATGGTCGATTTCTTTTTTCTTTTTTTTTCTTATTCACTATTTCTAATATCGGTCTAAAGTCCAGTACATCTGTGGAGGATGGGATCGACCGAAGCGCAATTTGACCAGTATCCATGACATGAAAGAATTCATTTCTCAAATTGGGGTATGGAGACCTTTACCCGAATGGATAACCCTCCTGTTGGATTTGTTCGAAGAAAACAAAGTTCCGTTTACAGCCAAGTCCAACAGTTTAGGTAGGCTTTCTTTCCTTCGCTATCGTGTTCATCTGATAGAGATAAATAAAACTTCTAGTGTCGTGTACCTATATACCCTACCATTTATACGAGGATCTACCTTCCAATTTTGTCGTAATCGGTGATTCTGGGATGACTACGAATCCTCTTAGAGCGTAACGTCTTTTTATATAATAATAATAATAATAATAATTCATTCGACTTAATCACAAATATTTCGCAGAATTGGGTGTACAAAAGCTTGTGTTGAAGCGGTGACATTGAACAATTTACTATTTCATTATAATCCCGATAACGATAAGGATCGTATCGACAAGCTTCCACTTAATTTCTCACGTCAGTTTGAGAAAAAGGTAGCTAGACGTACCGGGAGACTTTGGTATGCCCCCCAAAAGACATCATGTTCTACTGTTTGTTTTCCTCCTGAACTTGAACGTTTACAGGGAGACATACAAAATTGAGGATTATGCCTTTGCAACAACCATACCATGTAAAGGGGAGGATCTTTCATATGGAAAGAGATCCCGAGCATTTAATAAGATGTTTATAAAGCTGATGGAAAACGTAAGAAATCATTTTGATTTCGAGGCTTTCGTGCAACTTGGTTTATTAAATCCCGTAGGACTCTGAAACTAGCTCAACAATCCTCCTCGTCCGCACGTTCCTTATTCCGTTCACTGATTTGTTCGCACCCTCGATTCTCATGAAAATGGCATGGATGAAAATCAGGGACATAATTTGAATACAAAGGAGATGGTGTGGTATTTGATGTAACTCGGAAAAAAAAGCTTTTGCATTTTTTTTCTTCCTCTTGGACATTCACGGAATCGCGTGAAATTTTAATTAGATTTAGACTATTCCAACCATGGCTAGATATAGATCTGTCCTCTACCTATTCGCGCTGACCCAAGGTGGTAGTTGTGTGGCGCTCCTACCAGAAGTAATTGAACCACGTCCGAGTCCCCCGCTGTATAAGGTTGTTTTCCCCCCGATCCGACAATGCAGGATGATCTGTAATTCCGTTCCTCCTCAGCCCCCCACGTCGTAGTCGTACCGTAACGGATCATGAACTGATAAATGTAGGTGCTTTCCATGTTCCGAATCACTGACAAATTGGGCAAGCAGATCATAAATACTTTTTAGTGGGTGTGGATTCTGAAACAATTCAAAAGCCGTTTCGGGGGGAAGGGAGCCCTGTAATTTCCTTCACAATGACGATGTGCCAACTTTCATTTATCTCTCTCTCTCTCTTTTTTTTTTCATATGATAGTTATATATCCGATTCCCCAAAACTTTTCATATATCATTTGTGATCTTGTTTAAGGAAAAAAAGGGTTTCGGCGCGGGCTTACTATTGCCGACGAAAAAAAATAAGTATTGCATGTTTGGTAAAAAAAGAAGAAAAAGGGTGTATATATATAACTTATTCTTGAAATCATCTAGGAAAATATCGACTTCTTAAAGGAAATCGTAATCACCGCGGAGAAACGATGGGACTTTTTGTACTAGTCAAGTAGGCTCACAAACATGCCTAATGCGAGACGTTAGCCTCATGGCACCGGTCTAACTTTAATACTCACGGCGACGTACACAGTAGCTTTTTAAGCCCTTGCAAACCCACAGCCTCGCTGTTTTCAAAATTATACTTCCGCCTATATAAAAATATAAAAATATGGCTTATTGTGCTTGCCCTAAACCTCGATCAATCCGCCTGCTACTGACAGGTTCAGTTTCTCTTGCCTTTTTTCTCTCATCTTTTCTTTCTTTCTCTCTCTCTAACGACAAGCTTTAATGTCGCCTCCTCGAAGTGCAGCGAAGCGACGAGTAGATAAAGCGACTAAGAGTCTTACGGGGACCAAGTGTCTCATCGAAAATACTGATGAGCATAATCAAGTTCAGTATGTTCATTGCTTGCCACCGACAACGAACTCGTCTATTGTGAGTTTATGAGTTGGATGTCCTCTTTCTAAATCTAATTTCTTTTTTTAAAGTTGGACTTTCTCGAATATCATTGGAATTTAGACCGTGGAACGTTGAACGTTGATTCACGTGAAAATGTCATTCGGCGTAAGTTGTCTAAAAAAACATTTATTAGAGATGATGCTAAATATACAATGGTACTTTTTCAAGTTAGCCCCAAATTCCAGTATTTATTTGAGAACAAACTTATGTTTCTTCTTCCTGAACCTCATATCATCAATTTGTACTATGAAGCTGCGACAGCTCGTTTAACTCCTGCTCAACGCAGAGCGTCGTTCCCCGTGTTACAGGCAGAGTTTTTTTCTTCTTCTTAATATTCATATTCGAATAATATTAACTGATGGTTTAGGAACGTACCTACCAATACAGACTCATCGCACATCCTTACATGAAACGAGTCCCCATACATCGTCAAAGAGATAGCTCTATAGAAAATGACGATTCAGCTCTAGTCTTTACCGACTTCGCTTTTCATTCCTATCCATATGACCGCTTCCCGGTCATCGTCTCCCATGTTCATCCTCGATATGTCATCTATAATGCTGGTCAGAAAATCAGTCGTAACTGCAGGACTTATCTAGAAGAGTTTCCATCACTTGCGTTGGACATACTCGGTGTAAAAGACACTTATGAAGCTTGGACCAGTGCTCCAAAGTATAACGATCCTTTCCTTGAGACTAAAATGGCTCCACAGGACGTAGATATAGACAGTGACAGCAATGCAACTAGAAAAAGACGGGCTAGAACCAAACCACAGAAACAAAATCCTCAAACCGCCAATCGACCTTCTAAACGAACCACGAAAGATCAGCCACGGGGGAACAAAGCATTACAATTGGAATATAACGGGGTCAAGTCACCCACCAGTCAAATCAGACAAGATGAGAGGATCGGAAGTTTAAGCGACAGATGGCTTGATGAACAAACGTTGCGAGAATTCGACGACACGAAAAAAATTACTAGTTTGGACAAGTCTTGGGATAGTCGTATGACGTTGATTTCGAGATGGGTTGATGACGTTATGAGTCATTATCAGGCATTTCAGGTTTTGCCGTTACCGCAGGGCGGAGAGGCTGTAAAGGAAGCAGCTCCTTGACCGTATTGTCTTTCTGTAGTTTTCTTTTCATATGTTTTTCATCTGTTTCGTGTTCTTTTTTTTTTTTTTTTGTTGGGTATTACCGATGAATTGAGATATGTTGTGTACATTGAATAACTTGGTGTAAAGCAGTCATGGAGAGCAGTAAATAAAGATACGTTATGTTAAAACTTGTCCAATAAAGAGCTCAGGACAAAAACGTCATAAATTGAATAGAAAACCTTGGACAAGTGTCAAAAAGTTCATAGGCGATTGGAAATGAAAACGGGAGCAAAAGTTAGTCAGCGTGGCTTAATGTCCGTCCCAATCCCTTGTTTATATCCGTCTATGCAAAACTGCCTCGAAATACTTCTTGAACCTAGTTCACGATAACCAAATAACCTAAGCCACCCTAGAGTAGCTCTTCTCAAACATATGAGGTGGGGTTTGTTTATCGTGACCCAGTCTTGAACGCGATTGCGCGGTTGATTGGGATCCGACTTGTTTTTTGGAACTGTTTTACTGATTGTTTTTGATGTTATAGTGACGATTCTCAATCAGAAAGGGTTTGGCAATATGCCATGCAAGGTGGAAACGCGACAATCAACCTACCAAACACGTCTACTACTAGTAAGGTCGCGGCTGATGTCAAGGCAGATGATGACCCAAATCTTTCGACGGATCTTTCGAACAGTTTTGGCACGGTAGCATCTAAACTAAAGTTTCATGGTCTTGCAGAGACTCAATCGCAGGGTCTGGATGAGTCGTATTACCTTCCTGAAGAAACCGAAAACCAGGACAAGTCTTCAGAAGAAACGCCCGTCCCCGATTATGGCGCAAAGACAGCAAAACAAAACGGGTTATTCAAGCCGAAATCATCATCAGGGTCTATTCTTATTGAACATAATAATAATAAGCAACAAACAACAAAAAAGTCTGCGGGTTCAACAAACCTCCCATCTTTAGAAAATGGTCATGTGACCAGTCACGTGACTGACGCGTCGCCGCCTCATGGCGTAACTCCTATTGTCGGTCCTGCCGTTGATGTGGAGAAGGCGGCGGCGGGACCGCCTACAAATCAGGAGCAAACAAAGGAACAGGGCCACAAACGTTTACTACAAAGAAATAAAGCTTCGTCGTTTCATGTCCGGCCAGAGGAGCCCTCTTCGCCTAGGCCACTGAAGAGGATAAATACCATGCCACCTCGTCTTAACCGTTACGCTCCTCGAGATATTGAACCTTCATCTCAAGATTCTTTTGCTGGTTCTCCACCTCGACAAGATTTGAATACTTTTATTAAAAACTCAAAAGTCTTTAATAACCTTCACATTCGTCCTGGGGTGGACGGAAAGCCGAGTGAGGTTTTCGAACTTCCATCAACTGATTCGTCTGAAATGCCACCTGTAAAAGAATCCAAAGCTACAAGGACTGTAGCAGAGAAGGGAAAGGCGAAAAGAGTAGAACCCCAGCAAGCCGAAGAAGAAGATCAATCACCGTCGCAACTCATGCAGGCGGCCTTGGCACATGGGTTAGTTCAACGATCGCCCACGCCACCCTCTGTACTGCTTCCACCTCCCGTTGTGTTAGTTAAAGGCACTCAATCGGATCGCCACCCTAGCGAAGATGATTCGAGTGGAAGCAAGAGATACGGTCAGAACGGGAGCGGCGATGACATGGATATCCAATCAGAAGGACAAAATGAGTCACAGGCCACAGATGACTCTCCTACACAATCGTCATCATCATTCGTTCTTCCCAATATTCCCGGTATGGAGAAAAGCGAATCCCCACAATCCACTCAACCGAACACTCAGCCGATTCCCCCAGATATGATCATTATTAGTCCAAATAATGCAACGCTAGTTTCAGCAGCGTCTGGAATCTCTTCTATTCCTATCCCAGAATACCGTAGGCAAGAATTTGCATTCCTTCAGAATCGGTTTAGAAATGAAATCGTTCCTGCCACCCCTATCTCGACTGTCCCCGAGCACAGTATAACAGCTCCTTCCGTAGGAGCGCTTGCTGTTCCACCAAACATACAAATAACGGAGAATGTCGATCCTTCAAATAACAAGTATGTTTATTTATTTTACAATTAAGTGTAAGATATTGACAAACCCTCTACTAGGAAAGAGAAAGAGAAAGCACAAGACGCTGGTGCAATGCCTGTAAGGCAGGAGAGGTGAGTCAACTCTACGCGGGAAACCAAAAACAACTGTGAACCATTTCTTTTTAGAACAAAACCAGCCTCAAAGCCTCAAAGTCTGCGCCGATCTGAACGTGCTAAACCCGGTCCACTTTCCAAAGATGGTAGACGTCCTCAAGGTCCTCAAGAAATCACCAATGAAATCGTTCCAGACTCGCAAGAGGAGCAAAACTCGAACATGTCTGTGAAGATCATACCCGATCCCAAGTCCAAGTCCAAACAGGCCGCTCGTGATGAACTCGTCGTTCCAGACTCTCAAGAAGAGGAACAGAAACAGCAAAAGACTTTGATCAATCCATTATCATCCCCATCTATTCCACTTGCAGAATTGGTACCTCGTCCTATACGCCAATTGTCATCTTCGCCTCCTGTCCCTTTGTTACAAACGACTAGTCTCCGGGTTCCGTCCCGGTTCCCTACACCAACACCTGCTGCTGTGAAATCTCCTCTTCGGAAAGGTCAATTACCTGAAGGTGTTACACATACTCGTGGTCGTGGTCGTCCTAGCACAAAAAACACTGAGACCGCTCAAGTTGTGGTAGAGAAAGAAGAGGGAGGAGGACGTGAAGGTGATGAAGACCAGGGCTCTGATGGTATGGAGGTAGATGTGGCGGTGGAAGGAGACGAAGAAGAAGACGAAGAAGAAGAAGAAGAGACCGAAAAGGAACCACCGCGCAAAAAGTATTCGACTAAGAAACGGACAAGAGGTACAAACTCCAAGCCTATTAAACGAGAGGGCCGATCAAAGAATGTACAGAAGACACGCCGTGCTGGACCAGCCGTTACTCGCAAACGCAAGAGCGATCCCAAGCTTGTTGAACAACAACCTAGCGACACGTCATTACCCCCATCAAAACGTCATCGAAGTAGTAATACTACACCTGGTCCATCGGTCGGCATAACGCAATTGAGCAAGCGTGTCCTTGCTCGGCGTCAACAGGACAGTGATTATTACTATCCTAGCACGGCACATCTGGAGTTTGTATCTTCAGACCCGACGTCTGGTTCTGGACCTTTTACCGTTGAGTTTGACGATGGGTCTGAAGAGTTGATTGGTCTTGACGATATACGATCTTTTCAATTGGAACCTGGTGATATGATCGACGTAACGAAATCCAAAAAGGGCGCTTCTCGATATCGTCGTGCTACTGTTTTGGACGTGGATCGGTGGGAAGATGAAATTGCTCAAGTTCATGACGTTGAAAGTGGTCCGGACGGAGACGACTATGACGTGAACGGCAAAGATATTCGGGTCAGCGTAGAGCAAATACAATTACAGTGGAGCGAAAGATGTATCAATCTTCGAACTCTTTGTAAAGATAAGGAGTACGAACTTCCTCGACGTAATAGGAACCTTGCAGGCTATGCTTTCATTGTTACAATGCCGGATCTTCACGAAAGCAAACGGTCAATACAACGTATTATCGAGCTCTCTGGTGGGATCGTTTGCGATTGGAGTGCAGTTGTTTCTCTTTCGGGAACATCGGAACTTGATGGAAAACGTATTGTTGGGAAAGCGTCTGATGTTCGTCTGGTGAAGAGCAAGGTGAAACTAAAGAACCTGTTTTGCGTTGCGGATGAACCAAAGACGACACCCAAGTTCCTTATTGCTCTTGCACTTGGTGTTCCATGTCTTTCTATTGACTGGATTTTGGCAAAAGTATATGTAAGTTTGGTGTTATTATGCAACTTGTCTCAACGTTGCTCATCTATCTTATGTTAGGATCATGAAGTTCAGTTCGATTGGCAAGCTTATATCCTTCCGGCGGGTACGAACCCTGTCACCAAACAGGCCGCGTCTCAGAACTTTGATCGAGTATGGTGGCGCGATAGCGACAATTTTGGACAATTGTTGTCTAATTCACCTGTCGAGAAGCTCTTTGCCGGAAAATCTTTCCTATGTATCGGTCCCCTTTTCATTCCCAAGGTAAGTATTAAACATAAATCAAGTTAATAAATGACTTCTAATCTTCGGGGTTTCTGTTTTAAGTCAAAAGAGTTTGGAACGTTTCCTAAAGTGTTACTAGCAATGGGCGCGTCGGTAGTTCAGGCCGTTACACAACTTAAATATGTCAAAGGTCAAACCAAATTCGATTACACAGTCGTTGATGATGATGGTGCCGAAGTGTTATCTTATAACGGAGCTCCGGGTGTCAATATTTCTTGGATAAAGAAATGCCTTATAACGGGTATAGAAGGTCCAGTTCCTTGGCCCGATACTTAAAAAAAAAGAAATGATCAATGAACTGCGGTATATTTCAAATATCATTTTATCTCCATCATCATCTATGGTTTTGTAGTTCTTTTTCCTGATAATTCCACTCATCGGTTTTCCATTTGTTGTTGTAAGCTCAAAACCTAATGTTGTTTTTTTCGGTTGTTTTTTGTCCATAGCTAAAATATTGTATATTTTATGATGATATCTCCTACTTTGTTTATACAATACTGTATTCGTCAGGCTTTCGCTTTCGCGGATAAGCTTTGTTCGAATTGTGCAACGCCAGACATTAGATCTTTGACTTGTTGCTGGGCGGCAAGAGGGGGTGGTGGAAGCGGTCGACGAGGAATACCCCCATACCCACGGAATAACTGAGTTGCGTACTAATGAAACACGAATGGTTAACGAGAAGTGTTTGAAAAAGACATGGGGACCATTTATACTTACTTTGGCGGAAGGTATCCCATTGGCTAATATAGCCCATTCAGCAGCACTTACTTGACCTTGTAGCTGTCTCGCTTCATCGAATTTGCCTTCCTTGAATATATTGTACAAGTAAAGAATAGTGCGAGGGAAGAAGTTGGTTATTCCGGTTATAGAACCTTGAATACCGACCGCTAACCCGCCTCTATATTTAGTGATAATGACAGTTGAATGAATAATCAAACTGGTGAATGGTTTGGATCCTTACATTAAATAATCTGATGCACCTGCTAAGACGTAGAATCCCGGATTTTGGTAGACGTTTCGTGCCATCTTGCCCACGTTGTGGTCTGTCTGGTAGGAAATGAACGATTATCCTGAAAGTGGACATTTTAGATGAGACTAAAAACCTGTTTGATCCCCACGATATTGGGATGCTGGGCGAGACGTTTGATTCCATCAGATGTCACTTCTAAACCAGATGAAACACCGGGCCAAGAGTATATCAATATTGGGATTGGAGACTTATCCGCTACCTTTTAAAAGACGATGGTAAGATTATTGAAAATATTGAAGAAAAGGAACAGATTTTTTCGAACCTCGCGGTAAAACGCTTCGAGAGCATCGGCTGTCATACTGGGCGCAAAGAAGCTGGGAGGAAGAACAACTGCGTAATCGGCACCAGCTGAAGCGGCGTCCCTCGCTAAAGTTACGGATTCCTGAACACTTTGACCTCCTGCTCCTGCCATTATCGTGAAATTGTCAAATCCATTCTTATCTAAGATTTCACGAGTTGATTTCGTCAACTGACGAGTAGATCGCAAAGAGGATATTGAGTTAAAATTAACATACAATATCCGTAAAAAAGACACGAACCTGTATACGTTCCTCTCTAGTTAAAGCTATCTGCTCTCCCGTTGATCCTTGGATGAGAGCCCCATGAATGCCTGATTGAGCAAGATAAAGAATGTGCTTCTGATTTGCTTCAATATCGATCTCTTGATCAGGTGTATCTTTGAATATGGTTATGGTGGGGGTAAATATCCCAGTCAAGCCTCTTCTACCAGACATATTGGAGAGAAATCTTTAAAAGTTCACATTAGGGACCTTGTGGGTTTTATAGAACGGAACCGATTAATTCCATTGGACCTAGAAGTACTGGTTAATCGTTTTCCCACAAATACTCTCAGAGGTCTTACAGATTATCGATTTAAATTTAACACCTCGAATAGAACTGAGAAGAACTTCTGAGCTAATTTCGAAAGGATGGTGGTGACTGGCTGGAAAGAAAAAGAAACATCACGCGATATGTCACGCTCACCCCCGACACTTTCCTCACCCACAATTCAACCACGATGGCAAAGTAACCTTGTATTGAAAATCACTGTGATGCGATTGAGCCAACCTTCCCATCTTTTGACGAAAGAGATTAGTTATCAGTCTTCGAGATTTCCATGATTGTGACTCACTACGTAGTGATCCTAGAATTTACTAGTAAGGTTGGGGGATTCAGACTCAAGGATTGACTCAACACAAAGCATTGACTCTATTTTTTTTTTTGAAAAAATCTATAGCACGTATATGTAAATATGACATACAAAGGATCAAAAATACTCGTACTTCTGAATTATTCCGCAATTCCAGGCCGGGTACCCGTTTGGCAGTACGATAACAATTCTAACCACGTTATTTGCCAAAATTGTTCTAGGCCCAGATTTCAAATCTGATTTTGCTCATGTTTACCGGAAGAAAACATAAAAAAAAAGTATGTACCTAACTTCTAACAGCAGTGTAAATCATATAGAATTCAGACCAACCGGACTCTTATCCCCTAGGGAGTATTTATATTTATAAACTCTCTGCTCATTCGCCACATCTTGGCCATCTTGGCAACTGGAACGTTCAACGTGGCGCTTATGATGTGACGATAATGATTTTCCGTATTTGGACTCGGTACCGCTCCCTATCCGACACCTTTGGAAACGGATCCACCATTCTCCGTCGCTGAACAATCCCTTCACAAGAGAAAATTAAAACAGAGAGGTCCATGTGCTCAGACCTGTGTTAATATATAACGTTTCTGGAGATATCTTGGTGTTACTTTTCACCTTTCTCATTTCCTTATCAATTCCAGTGGTTAGCTTTGCCCGAAACGCTGAAACAATTTCGTGTTTCAGTCCCACTCCACATTGAATTTACAACCGGCAAACGACGAAGATTATTTAATACCCTATTATATTTTCATTTGCCGGTGCAATTATAAATATCATCAGTACAAGGTTCGACCTCTTCGTCCGACGACTGAACGAAGAGAAGGATCGATGTCAATGTTGAGTTCGTTTTCTGCTTATCGTTCCAGTTCTCGGGTCATATCCTTCTTCATTTTCCTCATCCTACTCTCATTTTTTATATCCTTACGTCGGTCATATTCATATTTTGATTCATCGAGGTGGATTGCTGGAAGGGGTAGCTTCAAATATTTGGAACCTGAGGATGATAGGAGTCAGACGGAACAATCGGTGGCCAAAATCGGAGTTACGGCTACGGAGACAATAACTGTTTTTGCGACCGCAACGGTTACAAGTACGAAGGAACTCGAAGTGATATCTACTATCATTCCGACGCCAGGACCTTCATTTTGTGACGCTTGCGGTCCGGATGATTCTCTGTGTGCTGAATACGGGTAATATAAGAGTTCTTTTCTTTCCATCATCATCTGTTTCCCCTTGTCTTAGAACTTTCTTAGGGAACATAACCTCGCCAAATCTCGTCTCTACGAAGGAACAAATTTCCGCTTTCATCGTGTCATAAAGCAAGCACTCGCTGGTGAACCAGTCAAGATTGGTGTTCTCGGTGGATCCGTCACAAAGGGTCATGGTCTACGAACCCAATCGGACAACTGGACAAACAAGTTTTTAGAGGCTTGGAAGGGCTTGTTTCCGAATTCACAGACCGAACTTTATAACGGAGCTGTACCTGCTACTGGATCCGACTATCTAAGTGTTTGTTTTGGAGAACACCTCGATGAGGATGTCGATTTGGTTCTGATAGAGCTTGCGATCAATGATCAGAGGTCTGCCATCTCTCCATTTTTATTGCGTATTTTTGGTTGACCGCTCTGTGCAAAGGCTTGAGAGCAATGCAAACGCTTATGAATGGTTATTACGTGGTGTACTCGAATTACCAAAACGTCCGGCTGTGATTAATCTACAAGTCAGTATTTTCCCTCTAACCCATATGGGTTTCCGATTTAATTTATAGAAAAAAAAAGTAGACAATGACCTTACTATTTGAACAAATATCAATGGGCGGTGATCTTCATATTCGTTTGTCTTTTTTTGTTTATAAAGAAGTTGGTTGACATAATAATTGACAATATCTTTTTATAGCCTCCGCGCAATATTATGGTTTGTTAATTTACAATATGCTTCTCTTCTTATTCACACTCAAAATAGATACACCTATACTCAGTATTCGCAATTTCCTCGTTCCTTACATCTTGAAGCACGCTGAACTGGACGAATATTACTTTTGTAAGAATAAAGAGGGTACAGATTGGAGACATGTGCGTCTTTCGTCTTTCTATTATTATATATATCATTTTAATTTAATTTCCCTTGATTAGGTGGATGTGCATGGTCATAAAGTAATGGCGGACATTCTCATTGCCTACACTCAACGACAAATATGTGCAGTGGAAATGGGTAAATCCCGCCTTCAAAAGGCTGACTTGAAAATTAATGAACAACTTCCAAAAATGGAGGATTTGGATGATATTCCTAGGGTATGTATGTATTATAGGACTGTACTCGGTCACGTCTTAAATATTATCCATAGATTCGACTTTTACAGAAATATGATCGTGATACTGTTTTAGAGAAATTCTCACCGACATGTCAATCTGTTCGGACGACCAAGCATCCTTTAACACCCATCGAGAATCAAGGATGGTATGTATCTACATCTGCGACTATTATCATCATATCTCATTGCTCATACCTTTTCGGAAGGACAATATGGACTTTCAAGGGTCGCCTTGATAAGCCATATCTGGTTGCCAAAAACCCTGGCGACTTTGTCAAATTTGAAGTTCTCGTAGGAACAATGCGTCGTGTCAGAATTACTTACTTGAAAAGTAAAACATTCGGTTTGGGGGATGTCTGGTGTTGGTTAGACGACGATCGAGCCAAAGGAACCAAAGTTTCAGGATGGTGGAATAAGGAGAACTTGTGAGTAATCTGCCTTCCCCTCTTTTTGCGATTGTTTCCATATCATCTTGTTTTCGTCGCAGAAATATCGCTCGGTAAGTCTCAAGATAGTTTCCCGATTTCAACGCTCTGTCATTAACAGCCAATCATATTACTTCAGAGTGATCGTATTATCCGAAAACGCTGAACCTGGAAAGCACACAGTAACTTGCGAAATTATGCAAGAGACATCCGATCCTGGAAAGGGACATGAATTCCGGCTTATTGCAGTTGACGCTGCGTAGCAGCCTCGACGTTTCCGATTCCGATTCAATTACGGACTTTTTTTTTTGCTTTCTCTAGATATACTCTACTACTACGCGCTTTGAGATAAAACAAAAGGACCGCTTGCACTGTTTATTGAATGTTTGTAAACTTGATGAGGGGGAGGGGGTGTGGTGTATGTATGTATGTGGTATGTGTGAGTCTTTACTGTAGTATCGTCCCATAGAAATTAATTGAATACACCGCATGTTTTGGTTTTGACGAAAAAATAAGGCGTAACGCTGATTCCAATTGATGAACTGGGATATTTATCGACAAAAGTTGAAGGTTGTTCAAACAAGTAATCAGGGATTTGGGCATCCTGCCACACTCACATTCCTCTGCCACCTAAGGCTAGACAGACATGTACTCTAGCAACAGTATGAGCCATAGTGATCTACAAGTCAACGGGTTCCCGACATTAAAATGCTCGTTACACTGGCCCGTTCCTATAGTGACCAAAATGATAAATAGTGGCGCATAACTGCACCCCCAAAGGTATTTGTTCAGATTCACCTCGATGAAATACAGGATAAAATTGAGGAAGGCGGATTTATACAAGTCAGTCTTTTTGATTTATTTTTCACTATTGAGTGTTTGTTTATCGCTTTTCAACTTTTCATGCGGCATGAAACATATTCCAGCATGGACTGTGGAGTATTATACACAATGCATACCCATGCCCCCCCCCAAAACGGCACATAAGTATCTAAAAATAATCCCACTCGTACAGTGTACATATATACATTCCCATCTTACACAACATTCGATGTCAATGACAAACCTATCGTCGCAATCAACCCGCACACCTATCCTCCCTCAACCCCTGTCAATGTCAAAATTAACCCCAGTCCGTACGCAGCGATAAAACGTTATACAGGTCGTTACATTGGATGAGGGGAGGATTAATGTGTGACGAGTCCTGATCAAGCTTTGGGACCCCGAGTCATTGATATAACCCCACAAGAAACTAGTTTGGCAAGTGCGCACACTGAGGGAGGAATTGCTGTCATGGATAAGAATAATAGACGACCTCCTCGGAGTCTGATCGCGAATCGCCCACTTCTCATACTATCTATGACCGACAGTTATTTGTCCATAAGACTACTTCTGAAGGCTGAATTTGAATGAGACGTATAAGCGACTCAAGATGACTTTTTTTGAACTCTACAAAGGATCAAGTACTTGTACGCCGGGTATAATAGTATTACTGTTTGGTATGATAACGTGCAGTCTGATAGCAATTGTAATTCCAACCACATTATTTGCCAAAATTGTTCTAGACCCAAATCTTCAAATTTCGCTCATGTTTACCGGAAGAATATGAAATATCCACTTCAAGGACAGCAAAAAAGATTTGATGACACTGTCTGGGGGGAAGTCCGCTATTGAAACTCCGTCATCTCACACCCTTGCGACACCTTCGTACATCAGTAACATCAGTGTAAATACCCTCTTTTTCATTAATGTGCCTCTATTTTATGTTGTGGAACCTGCTGATAGGCAAATATTATGTTTTTTGGGGGCAGAATTCTGTGCTCTTACTCACCTTCTTGGACTTCTCACCACTGAACGTTACTTGGACATTTGATATGCCTCGGAGATTCTCGTAAAAGTGTGTTATCATAATTAGGGGGTTTCAATTCATGGCCTGATGGAGTTGCCCCTTCAGACACGAAGATAAACCAACTGTCGGCGCCCTTATCACACATTCTTTTGCTTTTGTGACAAAGGCGAAAGTATTGATCTAATGGAGATAGATGCAATGTCTACTAAAGAGTAAAGGCCTCATCTAATGTATCAACAAAGGTTGTGAGTTAGATGGGTAAGTGCCCCTCCATTCCGACAATTGGTTAACATTATGATCAAAGTATTGATAGTATTGTTTTTGCATGCTTTTATCTGCCACTGGAATCTGCTCCTAAGGGCTGCAAATGCCCACAGTGGTGAGAAAGTTTCAACCCCAAAAGCTGGGTTTATCTTTAGGAAGGCAACTAGTGTGATGGTATCTCGATAAAGCAGGTGGTTTATGTTTATTGTTGTTGAAACTAATAAATTTGAACTATTAATTAGTAAACGCTGGTTAGAAGAGGAGGGTCCTCCCAGTGAAATCTATCAATGGTCTTAAGTTCCGTTTGGGAGACCGAATCATCAATTATTTTTTTTGCACTCTCCTTGCACATCTTACTCAATCGGACTCTTATATATCCCCTAAGGACTATTTATATTTATAAACTCTGCTCATTCGCCACATCTTGGCCATCTTGGCAACTGGAACGTTCAGAAGAAAGTTCAACGTGGTTGTTATTGATACAACGACAATGATTTCCCATATCTGGACTCGGTACCGTTCTCTAATACCTGACACCTTTGGAAAATAGATCCACCATCCTCCGTCGCTCAATCCGGATCCCTTCACAAGAGAAAATTAAAAAGAGAGGTCTATGGTCCATGTGCTCAGATATCTATGTAATGCTTCGGGAGATATATTGGTGTTACTTCCACCTTTCTCATTCCCTTATCAATTCCGGTGGTTGGCTTTGCAACAATCTCGTGTTTCAGTCCTACTCCACATTGAATTTACAACCGGCAAACAACGAAAATCAGTACCCTATTATATCTTCATTTTCGTGTTCAACTATAAATCTCATCAATACAAGGTTCGACCTCAGCCCCTCTCTTGCTTCGCCCGACAACTGGACGAAAAGACGAATCGATGTTGAGTTCGTTTTCTGTGTATCGTTCCATTTCTCGGGTCATTTCTCTCTTCATTTTCCTTATCCTACTCTCATTTTTTATATCCTTACGTCGGTCATATTCATGTTTTGATTCGTCGAGGTGGATTGGTGGAAAAGGTGGCTTCAAATATTTGGAACCTGAGGATGATGGGAGTCAAACGGAACAATCGGTGGCCAAAATCGGGGTTACGGCTACGGAGACAGTAACTGTTTTTGCGACCGCAGCGATTACACACACGAAGGAACTTGAAGTAATAGTAATGTCTACTATCACTCCGACGCCGGTATTACCAGGACCTTCATTTTGTGACACTTGCGGTCCGGATGATTCTCTGTGTACTGAATACGGGTAAGATAAGAAGTTTTGTTCGTGCCATCATCTTTTTCTCCCTTGTCTTAGAACTTTCTCAGGGAACATAATCTCGCCAAATCTCGTCTCTACGAAGGAACAAATTTTCGCTTTCATCGTGTCATAAAGCAAGCACTCGCTGGTGAACCAGTCAAGATTGGTGTTCTCGGTGGATCCGTCACAAAGGGTCATGGCATACGGACCCCATCGGACAACTGGACAAACAAGTTTTTGAAGGCTTGGAAGAGTTTTTTCCCGAATTCACAAACTGAACTTTATAACGGAGCTGTACCTGCTACTGGATCCGACTATCTAAGTGTTTGTTTTGGAGAACACCTCGATGAGGATGTCGATTTGGTTCTGATAGAGCTTGCGATCAACGATCAAAGGTCTGCTATCTTCATATTTATCACGCATTTTTTGTTGACCGCTCTGTTCAAAGGCTTGAGAGCAATGCAAACGCTTATGAATGGTTATTACGTGGTGTACTTGAACTACCAAAACGTCCGGCTGTGATTAATCTACAAGTCAGTAATTTCCTTCTAACCCATATGGGTTTCCGATTCAATTTTTTAAAAAAAAGTAGACAATGGCCTTACTATTTGAACAAATATCAATGGGCGGCGATCTTCATATTCGTTTGTCTTTTTTTTTTTATGAACAAGTTGGTTAACATAATAATTGACAATATCTTTTTATAGCCTCCGCGCAATATTATGGTTTGTGAATTTACAATATGCTTCTCTTCTGATTCGTTCACACTCAAGATAGATACACCTATACTCAGTATTCGCAATTTCCTCGTTCCTTACATCTTAAAGCACGCTGAACTAGACGAATATTACTTTTGTAAGAATAAAGAGGGTACAGATTGGAGACATCTGCGTCCTTCTATTATTATATATATCATTTTAATTTAATTTCCCTTGATTAGGTGGATGTGCATGGTCATAAAGTAATGGCGGACATTCTCATTGCCTACACTCAACGACAAATATGTGCAATGGAAATGGGTAGATCCCGCCTTCAAAGGGCTGACTTGAAAATTAATAAACAACTTCCAAAAATGGAGGATCTGGATGATATTCCTAGGGTATGTATGTATTATAATACTGTACTTGATCACGTCTTAAATATTATCCATAGATTCGACTTTTACAGAAATATGATCGTGATACTGTTTTAGAAAAATTCTCACCGACATGTCAATCTGTTCGGACGACCAAGCATCCTTTAACACCCATCGAGAATCAAGGATGGTATGTAATCTACATCTATGACTATAATTATCATATTCATTACTCATACCTTTTTCGGAAGGACAATATGGACTTTTAAGGGGCACAATGATAAGCCTTATCTGGTTGCGAAAAATCCCGGCGACTTTGTCAAATTTGAAGTTGTCGTAGGAACAATGCGTCGTGTCAGAATTACTTACTTGAAAAGTAAAACATTCGGTTTGGGAGATGTCTGGTGTTGGTTGAACAATGATCGAGCCAAAGGAACCAAAGTTTCAGGATGGTGGAATAAGGAGAACTTTTAAGTAATCTGCTTTCTCCTCTTTTCGCAATTGATTCCATATCATCTTGTTTTCGTCCCAGAAATATCGCTCGGTAAGTCTCAAGATAGTTTCCCGATTTCAACGCTCTGTCATTAACAGCCAATCATATTACTTCAGAGTGATCGTATTATCCGAAAACGCTGAACCTGGAAAGCACACAGTAACTTGCGAAATTATGCAAGAAACATCTGATCCTGGAAAGGGACATGAATTCCGACTTATTGCAGTTGACGCTGCGTAGTACTTAGCTTCGGTGTTTCCGATTCAATTGTGGACTTTCTTTTTTTTGCTTTTTCTAGATATACTCTACTACGCGCTTTGACACAAGAAAAAGGACTGAGGGAGTAGGTGCATGTATGTATGTATGTAAATATGTATGTGGTATGTGAGTCTTTGTTGTCGTATCGTCCCATAGAAATTAATTGAATACACCGCACGTTTTGGTTTTGACAAAAATAAAGTGTAACGTTGATCCCACGACCAACTGATATATTTATTTTCTGACAAGAGTTAAGAATGCATGTTTAACCAGGAGACTGGTATTCCTCTGCCTGTAGTTGGACAGACATCGAGGCATTTGCGATGTGTGCCCATTATTGAACCACGGCTGTATAACCCAAACCGTGTGTCTATATTTAAGTGTAAATCTACTATCCTCTTTTCGAATAGTCGATCCTGCTCTACATCTGAATAGCACCAGGACCTAGAATTTTGTCCGACCAAGAAGTATGTTAAATGCTTCGATTGGCTTTGACTATACACCACGCATCAAAAAGCTTTTTGAATAACAGATTAGATCCAGGTTTAATTGTTTCAATAACATCTTCGAGGGAAGGATGGGTTATCAATAATGAATATTACCATCAGTATCTTGACCCAAGTCGTCAGAATCTATTGTTAGTGACTCAGTGATTGGATAATGCCTAATAGAGATATAATCAGAATGCATCCCACATCACCAAGGGGATTATCGTCCCGGCAAGCAATTCTGCTCTTCTTTTAATTTTGGCGTCATAAGAGCAATTAGTTCCGAGACACATGTGAAGTCGGAACGACTCCAACGAGACTAAACGAGGTTTAAAGACTTGAAGCACGCGATAGAATTGAGTGTTGTAAGTCTTCTTATTCGGAAGCCTAAAGAACTACCTATGAAATACAGAGTATTCAAAGTATTTACACCCAGGAACAGCAAATAGATCAAAATAAAAGAGATAAGAAACATACTCGATCGTGGACACGACGTTTATACATGATCGAGGAAAGGAATTAAAATAAAGAACTAGTGGCGCTCCTAGCGCCTGAGCCCTAGCATGCGGATGATTTTATACCCAGTCCAATGAGAGTTTTGCTCAGATGTCTAACAACTGAGAGTTTATTTTAATATTAAGAAACATCCAATTCAGACGAATTATACAACATGTATCAAGTAAGTAGGAGTCAAAAATTTGATGCTACACTTAAGGGACTCTGACCCTTTTCACAGGAGACACTTCGTCCTGTGCGTTTAAAGGACCATCACGGATGATCGATGACCCGCCGTTTCAGAGGCAAATATCGGACAGGCGATTCTTCCAACGCCGCTATATTGTGGACTTCAGCTATAACAGAGTGGTACTTCTCACCTCTGAAGTAATGGTGAATGATTTTGAAATGCACTTCAATAATAGCGTTTGACAAATAACGCTGAACCATCGCGGGAGGTACCAATCCATTGTTCTTCTAAACACGCATGACGCACGCAATTGTGGCGATTTAGGAAGAGTAACGAAGTTCCAACGTGTCAACAACGAACAGCGGGACAACGTATTTCCACGTCATGAGACGAACAAACGCGGACGAGTCGCGACGTAAAAACACACGAGGGAAATGGTTGACAATGACGCCAGGGTTCGTCACGGTGGTTCGACGTCAATATCCCAAGTCAGATATACAGCCGATGATGAAGCAGAGCAAAGAACCAGGCCAAAACAAGATATCGAGATCAGAATCAGGCCAAAGAACATTTAAGAAAAACTGAAGGACCTTACAGTGACATAAGATAAAGAAATAGACGGGATATAAAACATACCGACAATTTTAACAAGAAAACCTAGAGAACAAACATCAGTGTTTTATTATAATATATTTTATAAATTTATGAACAGATTTATAAACCTTTGCCATCATAAGCGGGATCCGTTGCCACCTCGATAAAATACCACGAGTGTAGACCATGTTTTGTTAGTTGCGCGACAGGCAAGAGGTCACGGTAATGACTCGACTCACTCGAGGGAATCTGGACAGTTTTGTCCAAAGTTGAGATTGGCAGTCTAGTGAATAAAAATTGTATTCACGGTAACTGAGACACAAACGGGATGATAGTTGGCACGTTGGCAGCTGCCAGCGTCGAGCGAGCCGAAAAACTTGATTTTTTTTTGGCCGGTGTGACATGTCACATGTCATTACAAGCGGAATTTTAACTCGACCGATCACTACTTCCCATTCCTGGAACATATATTTGTATTGCTGAACCTCATGAATACACAGAAGTCGCTTGGATACCTACTAGAGAATCTGCAAGAGATCATGTATAAATTGGTTGGGCAGCGTGCGAGAGGTGATACCGGATTATAAAGACCAACCTGATTATCGTATTCTCGTTCTGCTTCAGCGAAAAGGACATTAAAAACTTAATTTGTTCAAAGTGCTTTAGTTGAAGCTACGATTCTTTGTGGGGGTTTATTACATCGGCAATTTTTTTTCAAAAAGAGATACAAGAGATACTTGCTGCCGCGACGTTGTAGTTGAAACCTAAGCAACAGTTGGACTTTGCTTTATCAGTGATCATAAAATCTGAAGATTGGAAAATTTTGTTGGGATAGGATTTTCATCCCTGTGATTCAGGAAATCTTGAAGAAAGGGTTTAAAGTCTGTAGTGCTCAGGCTGATGTGTTGGCGTGTCGACCCTTGACAACTAGTTGCCCTGGAAAAGTACTGAGACAACATCAATATTCGGCTGAGTCTGGGTTTCTGTCTGTTGGGTCTTGGATTCCAAACTTGTATATCGGTGCCATGATGGTAAACTGCTGAAAGGGTGTCGTGTTTCACCCTCACTCAGTTATATGGACAGGATAAAAGTATCTTTGTTGCAAAAGCTAGGTTATAAGTTGCAACGAAGGCTGCATGTTTTTACACTCTATAAGGAATTTGATCATCAGGCGTCACATGTGAAAGGTGCATGAGCTGTTGTGATTCTGTTTGTGACAGGATTGCAACTGTATCTCTTTCTCAGGCATTGTTAGGATGAGATAGAGGCAGCGCTGTTCCCGTCGCCCGACTCCCTGTTCATTGTCGTAAAGTATAGGTATCTAAAACGTTGTAACTACCCTAGTTGATTATATGGCTCATATTTTATAGCTGATCATCTTGACAAGAGGGCCATAAAAACTGGCCGGTCGTACCACTCCAAAACTCACACACAATACATCACCGAGTTGATAGCTCAGTCCATAGTAAGAACCTAGTAAGCTCAATCTATCAATTAACACCACTCGACTTCTCACATGAAGCATTTCAAGACACTCAAATGTTCTGTGTTAGGGCTTGCGTTGCATCATTTGAATGCGGTCGTTTGGACTACGTCTTGGTTCTGATGCACCAATGCACCTCATCTCTTGCAAGATCTCGTGTGCAGGTTCAGCCTCGAAAATCAAATATATATGTCATAATATAGAGGGTTTAGATCCAACGAAGTAAACGACCACTTGTAACAAGAGACCCGAATCATGAACAACGGAACCGTTTCAGGCATTGCAAATCAAATAATCGAGGAAGTGTACCAAGAGTAAGTAAGTATGAGGATCTTTTGCCTTACTTCGATGTTAACAAGACACAGGACCATACAGCTGTATATCTTGTTTGGAAGCCTTGGTAAGCAATACTCGATATAGTACAAGTGCGGACTCAATTTCTCTGAATCCTTGCCATGTAGCACTTCTAATGTATGCATCTTTCTTACGTTTTCCCGAGGAAGTGGAGTATATTTGGAAAGCAAAATTTACGTTACCAACTTACCTTTACTTTCTTTCCAAATACTCCATATTCTTCTACATATCTTTGTGTATCATTATGGCGCTCCTGCCAGACATAGTATATCATCCAAAAATCTCCTCACTGTTTTTTTTAAACTATTTTACAGTCATTACGGTAATTAAACCCAATTACTTGGAATGCAAAGATTGATGCTTTCGGCCATCTAGCCTATGCAATTCTCTGGGCACTATACTAGGCACTATTTCAATATTTCTTTTAATTGGAACTCAGGGTATCATTCCATTCTTCTTTCATCTCGAAAGTATGGCAGTTCCTAACATAGCATGATAGGACTTCTCTCTATTCGAACTTATGCTTTATGCCAAGGTTATCGACCAATGACAATCGCATTGTCTGCAACATTCTTGACCATTTTAGTTTCGGAGTTTTACGGAGGTTTGAACTCGCGACTGGTCTCATTTGATATTTTCTGAATATGTCCGGTGTAATGCTTTCGGAATACAACTTTGTAATTCTTCTCCGTAAGTGATCTCCTATCGCTTATCATTTTTGTTTCTTTAATTAGTTCTCATTCTGTTTCCTCTTTTTAGTGGCAACAAACAAGCCATAGTAATCACAATACCCACTGAATGCATTATTCTTCCAGCCTTTGTTATCCTCGATCGAATCCATAGTATCTCTCTGATTCTTTTCGATACACTGGCATTTATTACGCTCATTCGCCAAATTTGGGTGCTATGGAAGTTGACGCAAAGTTTAAATAATCAAAATAATCAAAATCTTACCACATTGCTCATCCAACAGGGTAAGGCATTTGCCATTTATTATATTTGGTATTCCAATAAGTATGTTATGTCAGGTATTCTGAGATTCTTGTGGGTGACATTTTTTTGTTGCTTTTCAATAACATAACAGAAAGATATGATTTTTCTTCAAGTACCGTTATCGTTTTTACAATCACGGTTCTCGTGATATCGAATGTGAGTCACAATGTATTTATGTATTTGACAAGACCGTTAATTTCTTTAGTTTGGGCAGGCAAGCGCATCCATTAATGTAATTCTTTATTCATCATTGAGTAAGCTGTTCGAACCAGGCCCTCACAAATTATGTCGTAATCTTCCAAAACGTGTATGAAATATTCTCTCTAATGCTCTCTTTTCTCATACACTTTTCAGGTTCTCGGTACTTCTCATTTGTGAATTCACCATAGACCTTCGTCGAAGGAATCAACAAAACTCGGTTCCCCACCAGTCCACCTTGAATTTACCCACCATATCATTCCACGAAAACCCTGTGAAATCTATACGGTCTGCTCTGGGACGGCTACACGAAAGTATCGTAGCTGAGATGGGGGAAAGAAATGATCAACTGAGTATTGATATTGATGAACCAAGTTTGGGGGAATCAGATCATGATTTGCAGGACGGTTCGAACACTGTGGGAAGATCCCCACATAAAATCCCTAAAAAATTCAGTGAAATTACTTGCAAGATTTTGTCTGTACTTAGACAGTGAAAACCTTCGGAAGATCCACTTGTAAAACAACGGAATTACCGGTGATATTCTATACATTTATTTTTTTAAAAGAGTTTCTTTTTTCATGGAAAATCCTGTGAAAATACCAACAAGATTTTTTCGACGTTAACACTGGCACGGCGGCACCTACGGTGACCTACTTGCCAAGTACCTTTGTGCGTTAAGTAAACTGTCTTCCACCTCGTCATCTTTTATTGCTGTTTAGTGCTCCTGCACAATATTTTATGTTCTCTGAGATTTTCCATGTGACATTGATATGAACTTCAATAGTCTTTATGGTTTCTCATTCCTTCATGCTCTAGGTCTCGGTCTCTCAAAACAATCATCCTGAAATTTCATGAGAAGATGGCTCAGATGATGAGGATCCGCGATCTGGAAAGCCCTTGTCCGGATCTAGGTGTCCATACTAAACCCCACCTTTTACTACAACCGGCAGATGACAATGATGAACGATTCCAGCGGTCCCATTCCAGCTGCAGCCTGCCACACTTATCGAGAACAACATACTACCTCCTATTGAAACCTTCCTTGATCTCGCCAAAGCCTTAGGTATTCTTATCATCAAATCTTTTGTTGAATTACAGTCTTGTGGAGACACTGCTTCATCCGAGGTATTATCATTCGGTATATTAGCCTTTTTATTTTCCAGGTACCGGACTTCAGGTTTGGTGGGTTTCACCTAAAAATGTGAATTTCAGTGGGAATTTGGTGTAGGTTTAGGTATGATATTTCGCTCTTGAGGAAGCGCTAACATGAACTTTATACAACATCGCGATCAAGTTCAGCATGCTTGACATTGTGGGAAAAACGTTGGTTGAACCTCCTCTTACAGTTACAAAGAAGTCCAAACTTGAAGGAGTACCAGTTTGCATACTATGCGCTACGTAACGACACAATTTTAATTGCAGACATTAATAAAAAGTGTTCGCCTTTTTTTAAGCTTCAAATTTCACATGCTATTTCGTGGAAGTTCTCAGAGTCCATCGCGACGAGAACGGCGCTCGGCTTTCCCCGAGTCCTGTCAGCATCAAAGCCATCAACACCTTTTAGAAGAATAAGACGGAATCAACGTTTTCTATATACAAACTCATTACATGAACCGCCCTTTTCAACTCCACCCACTCATCTCATAATAGATCCAGAGCTTGGATATAGCTTTTCTTCTTTTTTCTTCTTCTTCCTCGCTCACACTTTTTGAGGGATTGTTCTAATTAAGGGACGTTCGGAATTTAAAAGAGAAGTTTGCGTCGTTTCAAAATAAACTTCACTACATGTGCTTGAAGAGAAGTCAATACCGCCTAGTCCAGAGACGGTGCCATCAAAGTCTTCGTTCAAAGAACCAATGGTGTATGATATGGCAGATGGCCTCGGGCGCATCATCCTTCTTCGGACACCGATGGACCGATATTATGGCACCAATAGATATCCAGCTCTACCCTTTGCTAACGATTTCCTGACAATCCAATTTGAACCGCGATATCAATGAAATTTGTTGCGACACAATTCTCCACTTTGAGAAGACAATGTCGAGTTCTCAATTCAATCACCGATTAGCCATATCAATCTGTCTGTGATCAAACTAGTGTCAATGGCACGATGGATCCTTTTTTATCGTTCTTGCTTCTTTGTTGTACCACCTTGTGCTTCTGACTTCTGATATCTGTTTCTATTGCAGGAAAGTAGTATATATCTCCTCCTTGAAAGTGTCTGTAATAAATAAATCTCTTGAGGCGAACGATCACGTAACAACAACAAACACTTGTCCACTGGCACGATGAACAACGAAACAGTTTCAAGCCTTGTAAATCAAATAATTGACGAAACATACCAAGCGTAAGTGGCTTTGTCTTTTCTCTTAAAAACTACTTCATGAGAAAAAATTCGTAGAAACGCACAGGTGTACACATACTTTGGAGCGTCTAGTAAGTAATAACACTTAGTCTAAGTTTTTTAATTCGACTTCTCTTATTGTCATGTAGCACTTCTAATTTACGCATCTCTCCTTCATTTTGGGGATGAAGTAGAATACATATGGAAAGCAAAAATTTCATTACCAACCCTCCTTTATCTCGCTTCCAAATATCCCGTCTTTCTCTATTTGTCCGTACAGGTTATTGGAGAGCTTTTGCCAGAGACAACGGTAATTTCTTTATTATCCTTTTAAGTATTTACCGTGACTGTTGTTTTTGTTTAGTTTCTACGGTACTTGTATCAGCTCACTTAGAAATCTAAAAAAAGACCTGACATTTTCGGCACTTTAGCCTATGCAATAAGCTAGTTCTCTTGCTTGACATTATAACTAATTTTCCGTTGTGTGGGACTCAAGGTACGTTCCATTCTAAGAGTGTGTAACCATTCTGAAGTTGATATATATATACATATAGGATTAATTGCAATTCGAACTTACGCCGTATGCAAAGGATATCGACCAATGACTATAGCGTTGTCTCTAGCTTTTTTGGCTGCCTTAGTTTCGAGTCTTTGCGGTTTAAGTTACCTGATTATTGTAATTTCATGTATTCTAACTATGTCCCTGCAGCATTCGCGATACCAGCTTGCGCGGCAGGCTCAGAACCGTAACTAATCCCTTCTTGTCTTACTCCTTCGTCTAATTTTTGAATACCTCTTCTCTTTTATCTAGTGCTAACGTAAAAAAAGGCGGTAAGCATAAACATCCCTTGAATACAGTTGCCTTTTAAATAAGATTTAGTAACCCTCACTCACATCCATTATACCGCAGTAATTCTTTTGGATCTGCTTGCGTTCATTGGAGTCATCCATCAAACTTGGGGGCTATGGAAATTAAAGCAGAGCATAGGTTTACGGGGTAGTAAAGACCTTCCCTTGTTGCTTCTCCGACAGGGTGAGCTTTACTTTCATTACTACGTCACACGGCACTTTAACAAAAATATAATCACAGGTATTCTAAGATTCTGGTGTGTAATATATCTTTTGATTCTATCTCAAATGACACTGACTTCTCCCCGAAGCACTGCGCTCTTCATGGGAGTCACACAAATCGTTCTAGTAACTGTGAGTCCATAATGAACGAATTTGAAAAACGAAAAAAAAACCTGCTTAATCCCTCGACAGTTCTCAACGGCAAGGATATCCATCCATTTTTTTTACTTAATGTTTCACTACTAAGTAAATGTTTTTTAATCAGGAATTCGGAAATAATTTCTCCATCTTTCAAAACGTGTACGAGAAAGAACTCCTTATCTAATCAAAATTCATCCTTGTTTTATTCTATCTTTTTTTCCAGTTTCTCATCACTACTCCTCTGCGAATTCACTATAGACCTCCGCAAAAGAAATCAACAAAAATCGGTTCCCACTCAGTCTGCTTTAGCAACCATGTCCTTCCCTGAAAATCCTGCACAATATATACAATCGACATTCGGACGCTTACATGAGAGTATCATAGCTGAGATGGGGGAAAGTAATGATTTAGTGAATAATGAGAATGAGGATCCGGATTTGGAGCCAGATTTAGGTGCGACCGCAGATCATATTGTATTCCCGGGTTAGAGATGGCTGACATGAACGTTAAAGATTGCGATGAAGCTCAACATATTGAAGTTTCTGAGAAATCTGCCTAAGTCATTGGAGAAGAATCCCCCTAGGGTTCCTATACAAAATGATTTGCGATATTGTGTCGGACTTTCTCACTTGTAAGAGGAGGGAGTATACGTGAACGATTTGCCTGTATGGAATCAGAGGCATAATTTGCATTTGTGTACTAAAGTATCAAAATATCAATAACGAACACCCAAGGTACTGATGTGTGAGGCATGAATGCAGCCCGAGCAAATAACCCGTAGAAACCCGTTTGACAAGGAGTGCAGCACACGGGCCACCAGCTACAGGGTGTTGTTACAAACTTCATTCTGGGGGTACCATATTCATGTGCTTTAGAACACTAGTAGAGGGCCGTGGCAAAGACAAGGGCATCCTATCACACCACTGGTGTAAATATTGGGTGATTTTACATACCTCTGGGGAAGGAATCGCACGTTTGAAGAACATTTTGTTTGAAAATTAAATTTGGTCTGCCATAGCCCCACCTTTCAACTGAGATCATTATGTTTTCAATACACATTGTGACAATCATCCGCGCAGATGTCAACTAGTAAACACATACTTTAACAGAAGATTTGATTCTGTCTAAGCTGAATCGATTTGCAGAAGGATAATCTTGCCCATCTAATCAGCTTGGTCATCTGAGTCCTCCACCTAACGCGCGATCATGATCTATTAGGACTTAGGAAATCTCCGAAGATTGGGAGGGTGCCACTCATCAAAGAAAATCCAAAGATTTATAATCGAATTAAATATTTCCCAGTGAGCCATCGGAGGAGGTACCGAATTATGAGTGGACTGGATCTCTAAATACTTATGTTATATCGTGTCAGTATTTGCGTGATTCAAGGGTGGTTTGATTTCGATAAGAATTAAAACAATCATAAATGTGCAATAGAAAAATGGGTAGAACTTACCGGTATATCCCTGGCCTCTCCGAATAAGTTATGAACAGATACAACTTGAAGCCATTGTCCCGAAACAATTATTTAGCCTCTCATCGTCTCATCAATAATTTTTCTTTATTTCCTTCATTATTATTCAATAAAGAAAGGGAAACGTGTAAATCGATGAATTGCATAATGTAGTGGTACGTTGCTGAACATAGTACTTAAAAAAGAAACAATGGCTGTTATACAATGATTCAAGTTGTAGGCGGTAAGCGTTGCCCGTTTCCTTAGCTCCTTTGTCTCTCTCAAGTCTTTATTTTTCGGTAAAGCAACATCTGGTGTCTAACTCCGTCTTCCTTTGTCGAGTAATTCAGGAAGCGCAGTATTCCCCGAACCCTTACAACCACCCCCCTTTGTACATATTTTCTCCATCGTGTAACTACAATTAAATCTCCCCCGGCTAGGTATAAATACGACCGTATCTAGTATTATAAACTATACTCCACCCACTCCCGTCTCGAGCTCATAGTCCTATCCTATCATCAACCCAGGAGCCTCAATGAATATATGTGGCGAAAAGATTTTCGGACAATTGGTTGGTTGTCCATTGCGCCCCATTCCCGTTTTCGGGATTTTGGCTGTCTAAATGGAGGAAGGTTTCATATGAGCGTTATTCAGTGTGTTTCAAGTGAGAGGAACATACCCAGGTAATTCTCGATCCACTCTTGGGGCGAGAGGTTGGCGGTGGGGTGGTCGGTTGTCGACCTGTATTCAAGATTAGCGGCATTGGCGAGCTCTGGAATACCAGAAGTTTGATGATGCTAATCATATAAAAGTTCAGACTAGAGCAGACATAAAAGATAGAAGGAGAGCGCTCACACTGGGAGATAATGCCCCCGGAACGTCGATGGAAGAGGCCGTCCAATAGGTGACCCATTCTAATATAGAGGGGTTGAAATCGGAATGGCTGATGATCGGTGTGATGGTAACGTTCGACCATCCAGAAGCTGCGATATAACATTAAAACAGTGCGACAGTACGTATAAGATAAAAGAATTTACAAGGGTTGAAAACTCCAAACACCCAATTGGCGAACGTGGTGATAGCGAAGAACGGACAGTTTTTCGCAGTACAGCAATCATATATCTGGAAGAAGAATTAGAGTAGAAAATAACAATGAGTGACGAGTAAACGACATACCTGAGCCCAAACTTTCTGAGCCCGAGTATATGTAGGTGGAGTTCCGTCTGGATTCATCTTGAAGTCGGGGAACTAAATGAATTAATTAACTATAAACGTTTTCAGAAGATGGATTTCATACCGAATTTGCGTTAATGAATTCGTAAAAATCGGCGCCAGCCAACGCCCAAGGAGGGATGACCAGAACCACCATTTTAACCATCGGTTCATTCATTCTGACCAGATCCCGCTCCCTAACCTTGGTGTAATAGATAGGTACACATATTTCTGAATCGGCTGTTGAAATCACGGAGGATTCGGTTGGGATTGTAAAGATATGCCCTTGGCTTTCCTTGGGCCAAACGGCACTGAGCACTCGCTCACTAGTTTCCAGGAGTTGTAAAGTGTGTTGTGCCAGGGTCATGACGTTGTTAATTGAGGGAAGTTGTTTGGAATAGATGAGAAAACCTGGTGCCGGAATGTGGAAATTGGCCGTACGAATCCTCGTGGCCGCGTCTTTAACCTCCACAACGGGTTTGGAAGGAACGAATTCATCCATGACTGTCAAATTGAGATATTTAAGAACTCGAAAAAAGGAAAATAAAAGGGATTGTGTACATACAAGCAACTATGATTCGATTTATTTTGTCATGTTTTAACAGCGTCATCCTCTTGAGACGACAACGGGAATCGGGCTCTACCGACAACAAGAACGCGTCTGATGGCGTTATACGCTCATGTCGCGTTTTGCACACTGGTGGAAGGCCCTTGGCTAATTTCGGTCTGATAACTCTCGCCGCGTGAAGATAAGCACGCAAGTTTGCGAGTGGCAAAAGCTTCGATTTTGGGCCAGAAGTAACGACTAAATTGGTAAGGGATGCAAAGTTAGAACCTGGGGGAGGGATGATCGGGTTTCCCGGTGTTGCAAAAAAGGTTTCAGCGTAAGTTTGCATGATTTAACTGAGGAAGAGGAAGAAGTGATACAGATGTTAAAGGTTGAACGTTGAATGTGTTATGGTTTTTTGGAGGAAATCTGTTGGGGTTTATATACAGAGGCCACGGGAGCATTGGGACACCGTGACGGCGGGTGTGGTGTCCGTAACTGTGTTGTGGACAGGAACATTGGACGACCTCGAAATCGTCCACTTCCATCATATTTGACCAACTATTTGTTCGTAGGATTAGTTACCGTGACGAAGGTTAACAAAGCTGACTTTTTGGACGCGTCACAGCGGTTTTCCTTTTGCACTGAATAAAACTCCGCCATTTACAGTCCACTTGGACGTCGCGCTACCGACGAAATCTTCAAATTTTCTATTATTATGATGGTTTAAACTAACGACAAAGCACATAACTTATATAAGGTATTCTGATATTTGAAAAAAGAAAAGAAAAACAGAATCCCCATTCCAATAAGTCAGTCAAAAGTGATTCGAGAATTGAGGTCAAACTGCAGAACGCTATAAAAATAACATTGAGCCGATGAGATACCCAGATGGTGAGATGATCTGTGCAGTTCTTGTCATTTGATTCTTATTTAGTCTCACGGAATCACACAGTTTGTGGACATTTGACAAGACAATATCCTTGTTCAGGTGTCTAAGTCACCCTTGTTGTCCCGAACGGACTGTCTAAACAAGGCTTATCGATCCATCTTTTACATTCATGTCTACTCAACAACAAACATAAGATGTGGACCAGTGTCTTTGCGTTTAAAAACTGAAGCATAGTGCTGGTTTGTCCCCAACTCTTTCACCTTTTCCACTTCTATCGTCACTTAGCACTACTTAGCATTCTGACACCAAACCATGCATATCCCATTTTTCACAAAGAAATATTCACATGTTGCCAGGTGTGAACGACCACAGCATTCGAAAATGGCTCTTTCTTATATTTTAAATCCTTCAAAATCCCTTTCGGATGTCGTTGAACCGGTGATCCCCGTACAAATTCCTTGCGCGTCGACAAACCCGTTGAACTCAACTTCTTCGTCCTTGTCATTATCAGAGTTCGAAGAGTTAATACCCATTTCATTGATACCCGACTTTTCCTCCGGTTTGCTGCCTTGTTCACTGGGACAGAATGATTTCCCGGACTTGACCAACTCTGAACACCTCTTGGAAAGTAACTCCAATTACTGCTCGCCCTCCCCATCCTTATCAGAGTTTGAATGGGTAATTCCTACCTCGTTTACCCCCAACATTTCGACGAATGTATCATTATATTCCCTTTCCGATAATTCACCAATCTCCCAACATGGTTCAAATGGTTCTGATATGCCATCGGAGAACCCATCTGGTTCACGATGTTGCTCTCCCTCGTTTTGTGAATTCGAAGATTTAATTCCTTCGATTCCATCTTGGATGCCCGACATTTCGGATGAGACCCAATCCTACAATCTGCTTTTCGGCCAATCAGTTTATCATGGCTCTAGAGACCTCTCTGACAATGGCTCGGACATGAGTCGAGGGCGAGCTGAGCTGATGAATGTTAACCCTCCTGTGCATCTTTCCCCTCTCCCTCCTTCCCCTACACCATGTCATGCCTCCACTGCTCCTATCAGTAATGTCACCATGCAAAAGCCACCTGTGATTGACATTGCCCCATGTCCCTCGATGGCTGAGCGTCAAGCACTTCCACAGCATCCAAAGATGACACTGTCTTATATTTTAAATCCAGCTGCGCCGGCAATGTCTCACGAGATAAAACGCCATTCTCGTTCCCCTTCCCCGTTGTCATCTTCCACTGATTTTGCCACGGAATCACCCACTTCCCTCCAGCATACATTGATTTCTTCTGTTCCCGACATTCCCTCCATCTCGCTTGAGCCAGTTCCAAACTCACCATTGTCAATGAATTGTCCAACATCACCTTCATCGTCTCCGTCATCATCACCGTTCTTGTCCCGATTTGAAAGGTTGCCACCTCCACTGTTTGTTCCTGATTTCTCGTTTGATCATTTACCGTATTCTTTAATATATGAATCAGCTGACTCGCCTGAAGCCGCAAGCAGGAACCTCGCAGATATTCGGTTCAGGAGCGTTAGAGTACAATGCCCGATCCGCCCTCCATCGGTCGATGAACCATCTCCCAGCAATGGCTCTGATTCGCGTTGCACATCGCCTTTATCATCCATCGATCTACACCATAATCCGGACACCCCCGAGGACGAAATCATTCTCGCCAGTCCAATCACGACACCTCCGTCATCACCTCCACTCAGTGCAGATAGAGATACATTCGATATAGTTGAGCCACCCCAAATGTTGTCTTGGGAGGGCCCACCACCGCCCGGTTTAACTGAAAGAAACCACGCGGGATATCAAAGAGCAGGCGTTCACTGGATGCTGGTGAGTTCCGATTCGCCTTGATCAGAGTCCATTTTTTGTACTGATTTGGCGTTTACAGGCTCAGATATTTGGTTCAGAGGGATCGTGAGGTGAGAAGCAACAATGGATGAGACCGATTGATATGGGGTTAAAGCTTCGTTGTAAGAATGTGATAAAATTGAAAGTTGTAGAATTATAAAAGTATTTAAATCAAACAACCTTGTTTTAGAAAGAATAAAGGTCCTTTGTGCGAGTGGTATTATTATTCCAAGCAGCGACAAACATCCTCCACCTTCCTTTTATAAGTTGTTTTCTCACATGTCCAATGTTCTTTTCGTTGTCTGTCTCGCTGCTGTGCCAACGAGTACTAGTATTGATAATACAATTGTCCCAAACTCGTCGTTGACGTGGGCTATCCTGGAAATAACCTGTCGCACGACAATCCGAAAAGTTTCCGAAAGGAAACAGGAAATGACTTGAGCTTTCAGAACTATCAAACCTACCACCGTTTACAATCCAGAGCCAAATATGGTCAAAACCACAAAAAGAACTATCAAAACGATAAACACCATTAAATCTCTTTATCGATTACCTCGCGATGGATCTGGATCCAGAGTTCGCAGAAGGGACCATACGGGTTACCTGGTGATGTGGGAGCAATTGTCGTTGGGACGGTTACCATTATCAGTGTCAAAATATAAATGACTAGGGGATTGTTTATTTGTTTTCAAGTTTCACCTGTAATTTTAAAAAAAGCTTATTGTTATCTGTATTATATAAACTAGGCGATAAATTACTTGTCTGATTTTTCGATTTGTGCAAACGATTTGATGTGAGATACTTTCGAAGGGGAGAATATTTTACAACTGATAACCACAAGGTAGCACTAGCTAGTCGTCGACGATACCATCCAATATTGGTCTTTTATGTACTCCGTTAGACCCTGTTAGATTTTAGATCTAAAGTCAGTCAAAATGATATTTATCCCAATCATTTTTGATCAACTTTAGTCTTTATCAACAAAATCATCTACATGATGTCATACACGCATACAAAGACGGGATACAGTAAAACACGATATGAAGAAAGAGTTATAAACATCTTTAGACCTAACGCAACCTCTCCAACATAACCCAGTCGTGTCCAGGTAAAATAGGCTTCAACGGTCCTACACCGTCTGCCCATTTAATTGAACTCATCGATATAGAAAGAGGATAACAAGTATAAGGCCCAGCTCTTGGTTTAAGACGTTCTTTCAATTTATCTTGCACGTCTTTTGGAACCCCATTCAAACTACTCTCCTCCTCAGTATCATACTCCCCACACCAATTAAAATCGATCAACTTTACCGACCCTGAGTCGTCTACCAAAATGTTTTGATTGCGTAAATCCCCGAAAACATACCCTTCCGAGTGCAAGTTTAACAATATTTCTTTGAGTTGTTCTCGACAGTTGTCCGAAAGTCGGGAGGGGGGCTCGGCACGTATATACCTCATCACGACCATAGACATTCTGTCACGTAGCCCGAATTCCTTCGAGTTTCCCTCCCCAGATGGAAAATTTGGCAAATCCGGTAAGCAACCATAATGCAAAAGCTCCGGCGCATGACGTTGGCTAGCGAGAAACTCGTGCGTCTCTTTACCATATCTTGCAACGTACTTGACAACAATTTCCTCCCCTACTCCCACTTTTGTCTCCTTCGGTCAAAATCACTTCGGCTAAAAATGTTACACAAGGCACGTATCCCTCTTTGTCAAGGCAATTGAAGTATTTAAATTCCACCCGCCCACTATTATCTGTAAATGAAGTCGGATAGGGATAAAAACGGGGATGAGGTCCGTCTACATGAACCGGTATCGTGGCCAGATCCTTTAGATAGAATTGCTCGAGTTCTTGAAGCGCTTGCCGGAGTGCGAGTAAGATTCGAGCATTCTTCGATATCTGTTTATTTTCTTCGGTAGAGCTGATTCCAAACCAACGCAACTCGATCAACGATTGCACGATAACTCTATCTGTCCACACCGCTCCCAGAATTCCCAGCCACGCTCCTCCACCGACTAAAAGAAACGTCGGACAGCAACACTTTCGAAGAACATTCTCAAGCTATGACCGGATGGAAAGCCCGTCAAAACTGCGCGGAAGTTAATAGAATGAACTCACATTGTACCCATTCCACTTGCGTTGCATACTTAGACTTGCCTGAATGCATGGATCGCAGTTACCTTCTCCTAGCGACTTCTTGAATTCCGCGATCAAAAGTGGGACACTTGCCGTGCCCACTAGGACCGAGCTTACGCCACCTGGTATGGTCCTATCCGGACTTTGAGATGGTTGAATATCTTGACGCAGGATGCCGGATAGATACCCATTTATTTTCTCGTTCCGAACATTCTCTCCCACGGAGGATAACTCGCCGAGATATATCATAAGCTCCCGAGTATCCTTCAAGTCATCGACCGTTGGTGAACAATATTCTATCAGGCCAAGGAACCTATCGAAAATGCGATGATAAAGTTCAAGCGGGGGTGCAATAGTTGAAAACTCCAAGCTAGGAAAATAACGTCCATCATAAATCCTTGTGTCAGGCGATCTTTGACTATCGCGGTAGTGGGTTAGCTCGGCCCCAGCCGACGGGGCCTTTCTTTTACTAGAAGCCAAGACCGTTCTTTTGAATCCTGCGAGACAATGTCAAAAGCACATTGAAAATTTTCAAAACAAGAACATACGTGCGGATTCCGGTAAACCACTAAGTGTTGTTGTAATACCGGAGTAGACATATTAGTTGTGGATAAAAGTTATTATATTGTAGAAAAGTAGCTAAAATATTTTATACTCCGAGACTAGCTGTACAGTTCCTAATTATATGCTAATAGAGAAAACTACGCTAGTACTCTTTTATTATAGTCGACGCTGAGTGTTTACGTAATATAACAACACTCCCCCTCACGCGCGAGCGTGTAAACCCAACGACGTTGCGAATCCTTCGATTTTCGGGCGTGCAAGAGCCTTCGTAAAGATGTCCGCAATCATTAGGTTCGTGTTGCAGTATTTTAAGACTGCCTCGCCATTGTCAATTAACTCCCTTATCCAGATGTACCGGATGTCGAGGTGTTTATTGCGCGCGCTGTATCCTCCTTTGTTCAGGAAAGCGATTGCACTTTGATTATCACAATAGAGGATCATTGGTGTCGAGAACGGTCTAAATAACTCGCCGAGGAGGTTCCGGATGTACTTGAGTTCTTTTCCAGCTTGGGTTATCGCGATGAACTCGGCTTCTGTTGTTGATAGGGCGACCAACGACTGTTTCTTCGAGCTCCAGGCAAAAGCTCCCCATCGAGGAAGAATGCGTATCCGGAAATCGAATGTCGATCTTCTTGGGATGCCCAATCGGCGTCAGTATAACCGAAGATGGCTGTCTTCTCCATACCGTAGGTGAGTTTTAAGTCCTTCGTCCCTTTTACGTATTTTAAAACTCGTTTTGCAGCTTCCCAGTGAATGTGTCCGGGGTTTGACATAAAACGCGCCAATAAAGTGACAGCAAATTGAATGTCGGGACGAGTCATTCTTGCGAGGTAGAGTAATCCGCCGATTAACTGCTTGTAGGGGATTTTATTCATTTCTCTTCTTTCTTCGTCTGTTGTAGGACATTGCAACTTCGAGAGGATTAGTCCTGGTTCAAGTGGTGTTGAAACGGGTGCTGCGTTCTTCATTTGGAATTGTTCGAGGAGTGTTTCGATGTACGCTGATTGGGATATTGATAAGGTTCGTTCTTCTCGGTTTCTTTCAATTTTCGTTGCGAGTAGCCAATGAATTCTTCCTAGGTCAACTAAATCGAATGTTTTCCCTAGTTCGGTCTTCATTTCGGCAATAACATTGTCTTCGTTTCCAACCATTGTCAGATCGTCGACATGAACGGCAACTATCTTTATTGTTCCATTTTCTCGTTTGAAGAAGATACCTGGGTCTATTCTTGAGCAAGAATAACCAAGGTCGGTAAACATTTTCTTTAGGGTTAAGTACCATAAACGACCGCTCTGTTTTAGGCCGTAAATTCCTTTTAATAAGTGCCAAACGAAATCTTCTTTGCCGGCTTCTTCAAATCCGGGTGGTTGTCGCATGAAGATCGTCTCGTCTATTTTGCTGTTGAGGTAAGCGCTCTTGAAATCGGCTTGGTGTATTTCCCAGTCATTCTTATTTGCTATTGCCAGGATAAGACGGATTGATTCCGGGTTCGCTGTCGGGGCGTACGTTTCATTGAAGTCTACTCCAGGCTCTTGGGAGAATCCTTGTGCAATGAGTCTTGCCTTTGCTTTTACTGGTACATTCTCATCGTTTAGCTTCAGTTTGAATGTCCATTTACTTCCAACAATATTAGCGTCCGGTGGTGGTTTTACCAGTTCAAAGATACCTCTCGCACGCATTTGTTCAAGTTCTTCTGCCATCGCTGTTGACCAAGCTTCTTTATTTGGACCGTGTAGTGCTTCTTCAACAGTTTCCGGTTCGAATATTGCTGCTGTTAGTGCGTATTCTGTTATGGTGGTCTCTTCAGCTAGTTTGCTGCTTTCACTCTCCAGACTATTGTTGTTTCGTATTCCGGTAGGTAAGGTTGGTTTATTCGTTTGTCCGGTTGCTGAACCTTTTCCAGATATTATATCTTGGACGTAATTTGAGGGTTTTATATTTCGCTGGCTTCGTCTTAGTCCAGTCGGTTCGAGTTGGTTTGTGGGAGTTTCAAGTCCTAACATGGGATCGGGCAACTCTTTGTTTCGTTCGGGTTCGGCAATCTCTGTTGTTGTTCTCTGGTGAGTTTCAGGGTTGTTCCGGATGATTTGTGTGCTGACTGGTGGTGCTGTTGGCACACTCTCCAACTCCCCTCATTCGGAACTCTCTTCTTCGGCTCAAAGATGACATTCCGTTCGATACTGATACGTCCCGATTCTGGCCAATAAATTCAGTGGCCATTCCCATTACTCTCAAAACCGATCCAGCGACATACGATTGATTTTGGATCTAATTTGGAGTTCGGGTCAATTCGGACATGAACATTCTCACCAAAGGTATGTATGTCAGAGAAGTCTGGTTTCTTCCCAGTTCTTGCTTCATGTGGGGTTTTATTTTCTAATGTGCGAGTTGACAGTCGATTCTTGAGCCATGTTGCATGGCTAACGGCTTCTCCCCATAACGATCCCGGTAATTTCGCGGCAAAGATCATAGCCCGGGCATGTTCTACTAATGTTCGGTGCTGTCGTTCTTCGGATCCGTTTTGCTGGGGTGAATCATGGACTGTTAGTCGGTGTTTTATTCCACAACCTTGTAAGTATTTCTTCGTCGCTTCGCTTGTATACTCGCCACCATTGTCGGACTGAAAACATTTAATTTCTTTTCCAGCTTGCTGCCGGCTCCACTCGACAAATGCCTTCATTTTCTCCAATGCTTCAGACTTTTCTGCCATCAGAAAAATGTGAGTTTCTCTTGTTGCATCATCAGTGAATGAAATAGAATATTTCTTCCCGCTCTGGGTATTTACTTTAGCCGGTCCCCAAACGTCCGTGTAGACAAGTTCGCCGAACTCCTTTGCTCGTTCTCCTTGTCTCTCTTTGGGAAAGGGAGCCGTGTCTGTTTCGCTTTTGCGCAAGCTTCGCAAAATGAGTTGTCGTCATCTCCGGGAATTAATTCAATTCCAGTGATGTATCCCTTTTCAACTACTCGTTTCGCACTGATAGGTGAAATATGTCCCAGGTGTTCATGTAGCTGGCTGATCATTAGGGCTAATTTCGCATGTTCAGTCGATGTTGTGAGTGTTGTGGGTATGAGGTAAAGGCCGTTGGTTTCGGGGATACTGAAAACTTCATTTCCTCTAGGATCCATTAACTGGACTAGACCGTTCGTAAATATTGCTTTATATCCTGCTTTCGTCATTCGGCTAACTGATACTAGTGATGCTGGCATCTCGGGGGCATATAAAGCGTCTTTTAATGTGAGTCTGACCTGACTGTTATTTTTCTTTGGGACAGTGAATTTGACATCACCCTGACCAGTCGCATAAATCGTTCGACCTTCTGCTGTTTTAATAGGTCGTGGGATAATTTCTCGGAAGTTCTTGAAATTTTCTCGTCTTGGTTCGAAATGGCTTGTAGCTCCTGAGTCGAGGACCCGATTAATTTTCGGTTCAGGGTTTGTCTTCACAGCCAGTGAGTATTCCATTGCAGGGAAGGCGTGGTCATCTGAAGTTTGATTTTCTGATGCTGTGTTAGCCTTTTCTTTATTTTTGCCTTTTCGTCTTGTAGGTTGTTGTCCTTCTTTTCCTCCACCTTTACTCCAACAATCCTCTTTCCAGTGGCCGGTCTTTCCACAATTGTGGCACTCGGATTTTGACTTGTCGGGACTTTTCGCTGATCCACCTCTCGACTTCACATATAGTGCTGAGTCGCCAGTTTTCCGTTCGTTTAGGATGACATTGTGTTGGGCCGTTTCGGAGATGTGGTTTATGATTTCAGTGGGGGTAAGTTTCTTGTCTATTGCCTTATTTGCTACTACGAGTGAGTGTAACATCGGTCGATAGGATTCGGGCATTGCACTGAGGATGATGGCGATAAATTGTGCCAAGTTGAGCTTTCCTCCGGCTGACGCATATCGGGCATGAAGGGTTTGTAGGGTTTGGATGGTTTCCCGCGGGTCTCCGTCTTCGGGGCATCGAGTCTGGTACATCTGTACTAGCAAATCGGCCTGCACCATTTCGGATTGGTCGTCGAATTTTGAGGTAACAATTTTCCAGGCTTCTGATGCCAATTCTGTGGTGATGACTTCGATTTGTAGTGTTTCCGGTATTGTACTCATGATGAGTGATCTCGCGTGTTCGTTTAGGATCATCCACTCATCCAGTTTATTGTTATAGTCTTCGGTCTGGGCTTCAGTTGCCTTTTCATCAGGTTCCTTGGGTTTAGAAGCTCGTCCGTCGATATACCGGATCAGGCGACGCCATGTGAACATTGACATCATTCTCGCCTTATATAGTACCCAATTTCGACCGTCTGCTTCCAGCTTCGGGGAGGAGCAACTTGTGATAGGGAGGAGGCGAAGTTGTCGTTTGTCATGGTTCTGGGGCCGGGGCCCATAACCTGTTGTTGTAATACCGGAGTAGACATATTAGTTGTGGATAAAAGTTATTATATTGTAGAAAAGTAGCTAAAATATTTTATACTCCGAGACTAGCTGTACAGTTCCTAATTATATGCTAATAGAGAAAACTACGCTAGTACTCTTTTATTATAGTCGACGCTGAGTGTTTACGTAATATAACAACACTAAGCTTGTCGGGATCTTCGTGGCGTTCATTCGGGTATTTAACACACACAAAAAAGTGGAGGATACTAGCATCTTTTTCCTTTCCTTCAAGAATGGTTGACAGGGGTAACGCGAGTTGGGCTTTTTTGACAAATTCTTGAAGACCATTTTTTAGCAATTGATCTTTTCGTTCCTCCACCTCCGTAATAGGAAACGAGTCTTTAGGCTATGGTACGTGAATATGAAGAATATGAAGGGCATAGATACTCCCTACCATCAAGAACTGTACCGTCTTGGTATCTGCATGAAGTTCGAACTTGCTCTGGAGGAGGTCGGAAAACAATTTCTGACAGTATTCTGCGGGCCTATTGGAAAGGTCTCGGGGGATCTCAGCAACGCGAATATCAGTGATTGAAAACTCCGATGAAAAGAAACACCAATTCAAAGAAATAAGAGCTTCTGCGGTGATAATAATATGAACAATATTAACGTTTTTTTCCTTTCCTTCAAGGATGGTTGAAAGGGGTAGCACAGGTACAGTTTCCTCAGCAAAGCTTTCAAGACCGTTGTTCATCATTTCTCTTATTTTTCTCCCCGCTGTCCCGACCATCAGAGGTGGATTAGGCTATGATACATGAATACTCAAAGACGAGGAAACTAATTAATACAAACCTTCCAGAGCCTGATAGTGTCGACATCAGCCTGAACCCGCAGCTTTTTCTGAAGGCTGTCGGCAAATAGCTTCTGGTTGTTCCCTCTCTGAACAAAAAGTGGGTAAGGAACATCCATGGTTTGAACACGAGTATGAATATTCCCTGGTTCAAAGAAAATCCAGTTGAGAAAAACGACCTGCTGGGACTCGATGTGGCTTTGAGAGCACGTTTTACGCTGCATAGGGGAGTGACCAAGTTCAAGTTTGAAGTCATTAGTCACGGAAGTTCACCGTTACGCGTTTCACGTTACGCACCGTAGGCTGGCTGTACCAACTTCTTCGATGTAAGTACTTAAGATTCATCAGCTAATGTTTTGTTCTTTTAACAAATCTATTATTCAGTTATATTGTTTCAAGTTTTACAACGGCGCAACCTCAAGCAGCCTCCTGTGTTTCTTCCCTTATATGACCACTGTAAGAAACAAAATCCTATTGATACAAAGCATTTTATGTATATACCGTTTATCCAAACGTAATGCATAGTCGTTCCTACGAACATCAATAACAGCAAAATCAGATTGCGAGCTCGGGTCACGGGCACACAGTGAATCCGCGCTCTTTCTTTGCCCCCTTATTCACGCCGACGAAGCGTATTTTAAACAATAAATATCAATGACACAATTGACTAATAAAAAATATGAATATATTGGCATTCTATTAGTAGGAAGGACGATTGAATGAAGCTGTATGCGCAGTGGAATTAGAACCTCCATTATTTAGGACTTAGTTGACCTGGAGGTATAACAAAACCCATTTGAGTATGATCGACGTCCCAAACACTGTCTATAATGCATGTTAAGCAAGCGGGGTCCTTTTATCTTTAAAAAAGCAACAAACTCACAATAGTGTTTTAACAGTGACCCTCCGAGGACGTTGATCCCGTCAAGAGCGTTAATGAGAGTTTGACAAATTTTGGAATCGTCTTCGAATGGACCAACGCTCAACTCTTCTGAGGGAACCATCAGAGTAAACGGTTGTCCTGTCGTACTTGTAAAAGTGAAAAAGATATCAGCTTTCACAGAATCTATCTCGGAACAGGGTAAACCAAAAGCTCCAGAATTTCCATGTGGCTTAATATTGGGAGAGATTAAATTGTATATGGCCTGTCAAATCCATTTCTTTTGAGACTCACAAAGTTGGAAATTCTGAGGGACATAACATACATACCTCCGTAATATTAGGTGAGAGAACTAAATTGCTAGTACCAGAGTCTATAAGCATACTCAGAGTCTCTGACAATATTGGAGCAGTTTGGCCGTTCACAGTAATGTTTGTGGAATTCAGGACCCAGTTTGAAACAGTACTGTTTGGTTCAGGAAGCACTATGGGCAAGAAGATCAAAGTCCCGTTGACTCTAGATTCGTCGATCCCTCCCAGTGTTAATTCAGCATTACCAACGCTCTTCGGGGTTAGGAAAAGAAAGAAGATGGCTATATAGAAATATATATAAATGTAAATGCTCTTCAAGAGAAGTGACCACGCACATGGGACCTTGTTTGCGTTTAGAACATGATAAACACTCCGGTTGGGGGAGAATCCCAATCCCTATATGTATTATTTATGTCGTCAAAAAACCCAATTAAAGTACGGCACAAGGAGTACCTACCACTGTACCTGAGAAAAAGGTATATCCTATAACGGGTTAGTTTCCCGGTCTACTTCTTACCGAAAAAAGAAAGAAATACTTACGAGGCCGGCTGTTTCATTGGTAATGAGAAGGAGGGAGACGTCGGGGGCGGACATGTCAAGGATTGTCATAGTCTCCAACGCCTCGAGAACCGTGAAGTTTTCAAAATCCTACAAGGATCAACAATCTTATTATATTCAATACGTCTGAGTTTATACCTCTGGAATATTAATTAGTATCAGTTCTTTATTCCAAATTTAATGACACGTACGCGGTTGAACACCGATACCTGTTGGTAAAGAAGCCCAATAAATCAGCTATAACATTTGAGAACGAGCTTATACTTTAAAGCAAACCAGTTAGGAAGTTTATGGTTGTAGTAAGACTAAGGTTGACAAATGTAGAGCTTTCGTTGCTGAAGAATACTTTTTGATCGTGACAGGATTTGCAACTGACATCTACCCAATTGTTGTTATACAAGGTAGAATGCAGAAATGATAAATAATGAAATTACCAGGTACTTCCTAAGAATGACATTCGTGAACATTTCATCAATCAATACTTACTAAAATCAATACGCACTGCCGTAAAACCCCCAGTATCGAAAATCACAGAAAGAGTTTGTGGGGAGTTCCAAAGCTAATATTGCCAAACCACCTGAACACTTTCAGAACTGGCTAAATACAACATAAAAATTGTAACATACTGCAAATCAGTCCCATTAAAGAAATCTGACAATGGTTCAGACTTCTTTGAACCCGGTAGTACTGACGCCGATCTTCGTGAATGACTTCGTGTACGAGGTGTACTTGCTTTTTGTGATGACAACTTTATAGTACGAGTAAGATCGTTACTGCATTGAGCTTCCAAATTCATAAATAAAATGATGCCCAAAAGAAGCTTCAATAGCGTCCACGGTTCATTTCTAAACAAGGCCATGATGTTTGATGTGAAAGGTCGTTCTCAAATGAATGAATCAATGAGAACTTACATAAAACCATCAGCGCTAAATCTGGTTAAAGACACCCATTCCATTGCGTCATAAAAGCTGATTTTTGTCAGGTTGGAGCTGGTTGGAGCCAATTACGTATGTAAACCAACGAGGGATAATGAAAGCGGGTATACCACAGAAGCCTTTTTCAATAGTACCTATATTCAATTCTGTAAACAATAAGTATTAGATGAATGAATAAAAATTAAGTAAACGTGATATGTAGGTTAAACATTGGGCGGGACGAACAGAGATGCAATCTTTCAATTTAAATTACGCGGGTAGTACTCTAAAATGTTTTGCTTTTTGGGTCTTTTTCATAAAATAGGTCTGAATGATGAGCAATCAATCAAAAATCCATGTCGGTGATAGAATATAACATACCGGTTTGCTGTTGAACGGACTCGGAATATCGTTGCAGGGCAGCAAGGTAACTTGCTTGTGTAAAGCATCGGTGTTTCGAGGGTGTCTGAAATATCAATCTAGGTACAGCCATCAGTACAATACTCAAAAAAGTAGTTCTTCTCAAGGTTCAATCACCTTTGAATCCTCTAGAAAAAACTCTGCATATTTGGTTCTTCAATCGTTAGGAGCAAAAGCATTGAGCGGGAACCACCCCAAATACAGGTCCATGGTCTAAAAACACCTTAACTTCTAATCTGGTCGTTAGAACGTGAATGGTGGGGTCCAGTTGTATCCAAAAAGGGAGGAGAATCTGATAAATCCACGTGAATGAGAAAAAGACACGCAATTCTAGCATAACTTGACAATCAAGGACATCTGCATTTGTATTTGTCTTGTATTGATCAACGCTTAATTACATTGATCGGATAACGAGGATTGGAGGGTCCGCAGGACGTAAGAAAAAAACTCCTCGACGGCACAGGATAGCACTTGAAGTCGTTTCTGAGATTAAGGGAATGCCGATATTGAAGACAGGGCAGGAAGTAATGTTTATGTGATGCCAAGAGTGTCAGAATACGTCTCGCTATAGTTAAGGACGACAAAAGTTTAGCTGGAATAGCTGTCGATGACTTCCTTAAGAAACGTGCCGTTAATGTGAATCGGCCTTGTTATCCGTCTTCGACATGACTTATACCTTCATAAGATTTAGTATACCAAAGTCTCCTTAGTATGATTAAAAGATAGAATATCCATGGGTCAGATATATAGAGATGCCATAGGGATTAAGAAGAACCTAGTATTAACGTCTGTTAGGGAAAGACGATAAGAAGGAAAAGGGAGCGCCCACAAAGGTCCACGTCTCTCTAACTTCCTCCGCTTTTCATTCATGGATCCAGAACTTTACTATATCAAACAAAAGTTTACTTTGGGTAGTTATCTTTTCCGTCAGAAGAAAACATTGTATTGACTATCTCCAGGCGCATGGAAGTCCATAATTGATCAGAAACTCGACGAATCATCACCCGACTTTCAACAACTAAAACTCTACCAAGCTCAAGCTTATATAGCTTTAAACAAACCAACAGAAGCTTTAAAATTACTCGATCCAAATAACACATCACTTTCCGTCAGAGCTCTTCGTGCTTTGGCTAGATACTTGTCCAAGGAAGGAGAGAATGCTCTGGAAGAACTACGTGATTTGTGCGTCGAGATTGAGGAAGAAGGAATAGATGAAAAAGAGAAGAGTTTGGTTAAAGTCGCTGCAGGGACTGCATTTGCGCGAGAAGGAGAAATAGAAGAAGCGTTGGAGACATTAGGTGCCGGTACTGGTGTCGAGAACCTTGACACGTATGTCTATCTCTCTTTCCCTTCTTAACCTTTAACCTACGTCCGTTCTCTTAATCCAGGTTGGCCCTCGTAGTGCAGATTTACCTCTCTATAAACCGTGTCGACTTGGCTAAACGAGAATGTGACCGTGCAAGAAAATGGGCAGAAGACGACCTATTACTGCAACACATCGAGGCATCAATTGGCCTACTAACAGGAAAAGACTCTTATTCAAATCCTCATTCTTTCTATGTTGAGCAATTAAACAACCCATCTTTATCTTCCGGACATCTTCTTGTTTCTCGTGGTGTAACTCATCTCTTACGTGGCGAATTACCTGAAGCACAATCTGATTTCGCTCAAGCTCAAAAACCCGAATATGGGGACCCTGCGGATGCGTTAGCTGGTGCTGTTGTGGCGGCTGAGTTAGCAGGTCACAAGGCAAACGTTGCTGATTTATGGAGGTATGTTATCCATTCTTTTTTTATCCGATCTTCGTATTCATTTGCATAGTAAATTATCGCAAGAATACCCAGACCATCCTCTAACAAAATCAGTGTTGGAAAAAGATGCCGAGTTCGATTCGTTTGCGAGCAAATATGAGGTTCCTCCTTTAGCGGCGTCAGCTTGATATTATTACCTTTGTATTTATTCTACATCATTGTTGCCAAAGTAATTAGGTACCACCTTCCCAATCCTTGTCTATTGTTTGTGACCTTGTGACGAACTCCCCGCAACTCCAACGTTTACCATGACTTCCAAAACGGCTTGGGTATCAGATCGTCTTCCACCAAAACCTGCGCCTCAACAACGACAGAATCGTAATGAAGGAAAGAAAAAGGATCAGAGTCTCATAAGAGTCAACAAGTACAGAAACTCGAAGAAATCCTCGATGGGTTGCGACAAGAGAAGGATACGAGAAATCCAGCAGGCGGATGTTTTTGTCAGGGTAATTGTGGTCTAGATCAATGTTTCCTCTATTACAAACTAAAATTCAGCTCCTTGCCATCAGCGCGCACGCATTCGTTATCAAAATATACACCAAACTGCGTAAACTGTGGCCTAGTCCTGTGTACCTTGCACCTCCCCTTCTATCTCTGTCCACATTGTTCAGTATCGCTTTTAACACTATCATCACGAAATACAATGATAACCCAAATTGAAGAAGAAATAATAAAAGTCCTTAAAAAAGAAGAAGAAGAACGTATACGAGAACAACTGGAACGAGAAAAAGCCGCGGGTGCGTTCCCAACACTTGCAACCGCAACCGGAACACCTGAACATCGACCGATTACCCAATCTCGTAATGTTATATCCATCAATTCAAAAACTCGTAAAGTTACGGTGTCATCATTTGTCACTCCATCACCACAATCCTCTTCGTCTTCAGGAGCGCCAGCTCAGAAAAAGAGGTTCCCGAACCTCGACCGTCTGGAGACGTTGATTATATCAAAGGCAAGGACTTTAACCCGATTAGCTGGAAGAATCTTAGGGATAGTACTTGTGTGTACGTTCCATTACCCCCGCCGCCAAAGAAGAATTTGGAAAGCGCTCGGATACCAAAGGCGAAGAAGAACAAAAAGGCGGATATTCCGGCGACAGGCTCAACATCTCAATTATGATACACTGACTACAAGGCTTATATCTACCTTTTAGGCTATACGTTTTCCATGTTATTGACTCGGACGATCGTCAGTTAAGCTGACCGCGCAGCACACGACACTGGGATCCTGATAGTCGTATCGCGATAAAATCAGATGTTTAGTTTGTGGCGCCGATGGTGTATACGTATGCCAATATTCCACTTGATTTGCATGTGCTCTTCATAGCACATCATGTCAGTATCTTGTGTCCGATCTACGCTATGCAAAACAGACCAAATTCCATCCTAGTCAATATAAATCAACGATGCACATTGGCTACTTTTTTGGAAAGAATAAGATTCAGTGCTATCTTTCATTCCTTTCATCGCACATTCTAAGCCGACTAGTTATCAACCAGAAACCGAACCAAACCTCCCAGCCATTATAGATCATGTTGACGTACCTGGGAGACGGCGGTTTAATTGGTTCACCCAAACATTACGCGAGTGTTTACAATAAATGCCTTCTCCGTGCCAATGCAAAAACAGTGCAGACATCGTTGATGCAGGATGCTGAGGAAAAGTACGTCGACCAGATGGGCTTCAAACGTATCGGCGATATAATGGTGGTTTCTACCTACACAGGGAACAGTATTTTGATTCCGTTCTTTTGTTTCGCTTTCCTTTATGGTGCTCTTCCCTTGTGTAGTGAACCTTCTTTTGTATGACGCCTTGCTTTGACCTTCTTTTGTTTAAACAAACATAATCCGTTCCACATTTCTTTGTGGAACAAAGATATAAAATTTATGAGTGACACAAGTCTTATTCAATCATCTGAATTCTCCTTTCTACTTCAAACTACATACAGAAACATCACAATTGTATCATCCATCAATCGTCATAACGTCCTCGTCCCCCGACCCATCGTATTCGTATTCAGATTCTTCTGCATCGAGGTCGATATCGGTATCGTCTATTAAATTCTTCACTTTCACAGACTGATCAACGAATTTTCTAGCATAAGCCGACATGGGTATACCCGTAAGCCTTTCCTTCTTGACATATAATGTGGCAAGAATGAACGAAACATCGTCCCAGAATAGCAAGTCCCATCCTCCAAAATATGGAGGCTCCTTGCAAAAACGGAAGAAAAATAAAGCGACGGAGTGTGCCATTTCTTCAGGAAAAGTGCTGAATGCAAAGTCGACAGATGTCAAGGAGGGAAATGTGAGTCTGATATCATTCAAGTAGTCGGGTGCCAAGTGGAGCCCGAGAAAATCGTTGACAAAGACACCGAGATTCTTGAGGTTTGGGCAAAACTTGGCAAAGAGGAAGAGGTCGATCATACGTAAAGGTTGGGTGGTGAAGAGTCCGATCCCGGTCCACGTTGCTCTGTTCCTTAAAAATTCGATGAATTCCTTGGGGTCCGTCTGCACTTGGAAGCAGTGTAGCATTAGGACGGTAAGTTTTCGACATTGAAGGATGGGGCGAACGTAGTACCACGGTACCACCGGACGAACGCAATCCGGTTTGAAATACATTCTGGAGTTTCCGACTTCCAGAATCTGTAATTGCGGACATCCATCCGCAACAGTCTGTATGAACGACCTGGCATCTTTCAGTTCCTCCTCGAGATACCAGCGCAGGGTTTGGAGGGACGATAAACTCGTTAGCTTCAGGAATTTATCGCAGAGAGATTCTTGTGATCCTCCAAACGAGAGAGTTTGCAGAGACGTGAATCCACCTCGACCTTGATAGTCCCCATCTGTTTTGGTCAAAATACGTGGATCGTATAATATGAGACCACGGACGTTGACCATCAGATGATAAAGGTTCGAAAGTTCGTACAGCTTTTGTAGTACCTCGGTTGTATTAAAGACTTCCGGAATTTGAACGAATCTCAACCTCTTGGCAAACAAAGTCAGAAGCTGGTAAACTAAATCACAACATTCAGCGGCGCGAGTAGGTTGTTGTTCGGTGATGTCAAGTTGTAAAAATCGCAACTCCGGTGATGTCTGGTGTAAGCTTTGACAAATCCCAGCGAAAAATGAGTATGTCAAATCATGAACCTGAAGGACAAGATGGTCCAAACTCTGCGTGATCAGACTACTGAGATCGATTAGGCCTTCATCGGATGACGTCCGCCAGCTTAAATAACCACATCTCGGGAAAAGGTACTGAACTGTGTCAGGACGGGAATTTACCGCCATTTCGAGAGCGAAACGGTCCCTTTGCATGCCCTTGAGGGACAAGACATACGACGAATATATTGAGAACCGATTCCATTTTCCCTCATTCGGGACTTCTGTGAATCGCTGCAAACGTTACTTAAATAACTTGTGGGGGAAAGTATTGAATCGGGTAAACTCACATAATAATTATTTTGTGGGAGAGTCTCAAAGGTTCCAAGAAGCGACAAAACTGTCTTCAGCTCGACATCTTTCCATATTTTAGGTATAGAAGCCTCGAACCACGCGCGACTGACACGGGCTGTGACTGTCAGTGTGTGTGGCGATATCCACGCAAAGATTTGATCTGCTATATCACGATTTTCAAGAAAATGAGACATTTTTAGAAGCCAGGTGAGTAGAAGAAGAAAACAACGGTTGAAGAAAGTGTTAAAGCGAGAGTTGAGAATTTAAACGCTCAGAGATGGGGTTTGAAGAATTTATATAAACATAACAAGTGCGTCCAAGACGTCTTGTCCATGTAGCCTGGACGGGGTCGGACGTCGTGTCGGGACGGGGTAACAACAAGGATGCCGTTTTCCGATCGAATTATGGACTCAATGCGGGTTCACAAACACACAGTGGTGATCATCCATTTTTTATTTTATACTAGGACGTAAATGTCTCGGTTTATGTATAGGAAGTCTTACCTAATTGGAAAACAATCAACAACTTCCCGAAACCAGAAGGTCCATTTGTTGATTTTTTTCGTAATACCAAAAACTGAAATTGAAAGAAAGAGTTCTATACAACAATTGTCTGCGAATTCGGATCGTCTCGACAAACTATCGTCGGATGTTTGGATCGTAAATCGTGAAAATGTTGCTAGCGCTAGTTTATGTCTTACTTCGTCTCTTATCTCTGTCAATCCAGATACGCATTGAGGATCCCCCTTAGCTTGAAGGTGAATGTTCTCCAGCTTGCACATCGCAGGACACAGGATCTCTAAGACGAAGGCCATCCGATCCACGAAGTATATCCAGGCATTTCATCATCCTTGAGGATTCAATAACTTGACTGGGCTTGAAATTTTTCAAGAATCCACTCGAGATACACTTTATCCTTTCAATTTTATGACCTAAAAAAAGCACCAACAATGGCGAAAACCCTCGTCTTGAAAGGAGCCTTTTTTCCTAGCCTAACCGGTAGTTGTAGAAGCATTTAAGAATTGAAAGATACAATCTCTCACATTGATAATATCCTTGTTTGTTTTACTCCGTATTCTGCTCTTGACTAGGTGTATCGTCTCATGAGCCACGACTCTCATCCCATGGCCAGGGCAGATGGATGATCATTGATCATTGATCATGGACCTGGTTAACACAGGAAAACCATTTGTAGTGTCTGTATTCTGGAACTTGGATTTTCTCGACGGAGATGGCTTAAACCAAAGTAATTTATCAATCTATTAGGTCGACTCGACAAAAAGCTTGAATGTGTGGCGGTCCATATTCATATTTTGTACTTATATTCTAATATATTCCATGATCATCTATGATTCTTTGGTATCGCTTTGTTTCACTTATTGTAATTTGCTTAAATATTTGATAATGTATGATCATTGTACATTATCGAGTTACCTCACCCAATGCTTTATACAATTAGCTCTTATAACAATGACCATAAAATCTGACGGTGATGTAAACCATCTGTCTCTGGGGTTTGGGGGACAAAGGACATCGCTATCGTCATATTGTTTCCTTCTGGTTGTCAACATCCATCTTGTATAAACTGTAGGGAAGGTGTGGATAGGGGCCGGATACCGCTCCTTCTCGTTGTCTCTCACCCGTTTTTTTTTTTTCGGTTATGTAAATGTTTCAATTTCCCACCCGCATTACTCCCATCTACTTTATTTTATCCATCATTTCTAGAAATCCTAGCATATTCTTGTCCAGACAGCCCCATCCGGTGGGTAAGTTTTCTTTGTTGATTTATTCTTGAATACTAGTCTTACTTCACTTGCTGCTCTGAGGAGTTTTAATTAAGATCATCCTGCCAAGTATCCATATTTAACCGTCCCATGTCAAAAAATAGCTAGCAAAATCTATAAGACATATAGAATAGAAACAACATTATTTTAATATAAGAAATAAGTCAATCAAGGGTATGTAACGTTGGAATGGTCAAACCGACGATTAAGTTCTTTTTGCCGCCGTTTTCGTTGCCTTCTTTTCACTCACCGCCTTCGTGTCTTCATCAACATCTTCATTTCCCCCTTACTCCATTTCCCAACACCACGGCTCAGGTGCTTTCTTCACGTCAGGTCGAAAGTCTACATCACCAACCTGAGACCTCCAACAGAACTCTGCCATAGACTGACCTCTCCCAAATTGTACCGCCATTTTATGAAACCTCCATCGATTTCTTACATGGACATCCTCTTTACGTAAAAATGTCAAGAGATACGTTCTCCAATCTTGATTATGTCCTACTTTAAGTACAGATCCATTATGAAATATCCCGTTTGGCCAATTTTTCCAGTCTCGAGGGGTGAAAGGTAGCATCCAGCCGTGCATCCATGCTATGCGGAGGAAAATATTTTGACGATGGCGAAGGAATGTAGTGTAGAGTGATTTGTTGACTTGAAGTAGCGCGAATATGGTTTTTGTGGTTTGAATTATACATGAAGGTGTGAATGCATCTGAATCGTTGGCTTGGAGTTCGCTAGCTAGTTGGGTTTGTGATACGTCTTGTCCAACAATACAGTCAAAAGTCTCCAACTTTTCCGCTAGTTGTGGTATGTCCGGTCCGACAATATAGTCGATGATGATATCGAATAATTCGAGGACGTTAAATACCTTCATACAAGGCGCCTGAGATGGTGAACTGCCAAGTGCGATGGTGGGAGAAAGTGGTGAAACAACTGGAAAAACAGTGGGACGTGCCAGAAGCCATTGTAACTCTTTCATAGAATCCGGATCATCCCAAAGATCGTACGTCTTCTCTCCACCTTTCTTCAATGTCATTTGAGAGATACAGTAGTGAAAATCATGGCTGTCGCTAAATCTATTATCATAATATTCCAGTTCATCCAAAAGACCGTTGACAGGCGGCAGGCCTTCGAAATATTCGGAATAATCAGAATCTGGTCCATGGACAGAATTCCATATTTGTTCTGCAGATGCGTTGATACAACGGCACAGAAAGGAGAGGCACTGAGGGTGCATGACCAAATGAGGGTTTTCATTGTCATCGAAACGTTGAAGCGAATAATTGGGAAAGGCTATAGTTCCAAATTTATCTTTAACCGTGCTATGATGGGTTTTTTTTCACTGCACTGTGCTGGTCAGTGTAAGACGGACAACCATACCCTCGAGGAGAGACATAATTTTCCCATCTACGACCTACACAAACTACTTCCGACCAAAATAACCCGTCTTCTTGTGATATAGTTACAATATCTTCAGTTGGAGCGGGAGGTGGGGTAAAACTAAGCCCCCTTTGTTTGGAACAGTCCAATCTCTGACTGCATTTAACCACCCATCTCGAGCATTTTCAAGTGGACAAGCACTTTGATGTGAAGTTAGTCTCGAAAAGTTGCAGGGTAGCATTATAGCGTATCTCACCAAAAACAACACAAAAGAATAAATTCTCCCATCAAATTTCGTGGATGAACAGTAAAATTTATTTGATGGCGCTTACAGCCATCCGGGGCCATCGGCGTCTCCCGGTCTCTGTTACATATAAATGCTCTTTCCCTCTTCCTCGACACGCAGGTCATTCTTTTGTTCATTCATTACTACAATGAAAATACTGAACCTCATCCAAAAGGTGTGTTACTACCGCGACATAGCCATCTCATTCCCATTTTCCCACCGGTACCATGGAACGATTCCTCCTTTGAACCGTTCCACGTTAAAAAATAGCTACAAATACGACATAAAAATAAAACACACATTATTCCAATAAGATATAAATCAGGGGGTGTCATACATAGACATTGAAAAGTAGTCAAACCGACAGTCTTTTGGCAGTCATTTTTGTAGCCTTCGTTTTCTTCACCGTCCTCCCACCTTCGTCAACATCTTTTCCCTTCCTTCTTTCCCCAAAACCACGGCTCAGGGGGCTTTATGTCAGGTCGGAATCTCATATTACCAACATCAAACCTCCAACACGTTGCAAACACCTCCATCACAGATTGACCTCTAGAAAGTTGCACCGCCATCTTATGAAACCTCCACCGATTTCTTACACGATCTTTACGCAAGAATGTTAAAAGATACGTTCTCCAATCTTGACATTTTTTTTACTATGAATACTGTTTTATTATGGAACCTCCCGTTTGGCCAATTATTCCAGTCTCGAGGCGTGAATGGAAGCATCCGACTATGCAAGACGGAGGAAAATGCTTTGACGATCGCGGAGGATGGTTGCATAGAGTGATTTGTTGGCTTGAAGTAAGTTAAGGATGGTTTTCGTGGTTTGGATTATAGACGACGAGGGTGTATATGTCCCCTGACAGCGAAGTGCCAAATGTGAGTACTTAAAGAATTGAAAGATCCATTTTTCTCACATTGATAAATAAATCAAAGTCATCCCTCAAAATACCATCACCACCGACCCAACGGCTAATAAAAAGTTCCGGATAGCCCATTAATATATGTAACAAATATCTGTCGCGTCAGAATGTGTTACCTCAGCTTCTTCTCTTAGAGGATGAATGCTAACTCTTTAATCTGTCAAAGAAAACTAGCTTTGTCCAGATTCGCAAGATTTTACATTCTACTAATACGTTTCAGTCCGAACTAACAATAATGATAATTGCCAACTTTACAACATACATACCCTGATTTTGGTCCAAACTCTTTCACCGATTCACAAACAACCCCCAATAACCAAAAAGAGAAACCGCCACCACCGATAACTAAAAAGTCTCAAAAATGTACTTGAGATAATGAAAAACTCATTTGACTATCAACGCCGTAACGGTCAACTGTAAAAGACAATCCACGGTGAACACTGGTATTCTCCAAGGATGTTTCCCCGCGGAGTAGCGCGGGTGCCGAGAAACGGTGGTCGGCGAGACAATTGCAACGGGCGGCACCAAAATCAAACGACCGTGACGTAAGTTAACAGATAACTGTTAAAAAGTAAGACCAAGAGACCAAATCCTCGCCCAAAAAGGTAATTTGTCATGCAGATCCTTTCGTAGGAAACGGAAACAAAGAGAGAAAGCTAGCTTGGGCGGCTTAAGTTGATAAGCTACGTACTGCAAGTCCCCGTCAATAATACCACAAAGAAGAAAACTGAACTAATTAATAAGCGAGAGAGAAACGCTTTGAGACGAAAACATACCTATGGAAGAGCCCACATTCTAATTATCAATAGCCAGGAAGAAATCATATAATCTGCGTCGACTTCGAGTTGACTCAACGGAGTTTCCCAATGCAGATCTTGAGAAGAATATAGACATAACGCCATAATGAAGAAGAGACGAATTCTTTAGGATGAATGAAAAAAGAAGACAGATAAGTCTTTGCAGCTCCTATTAGATGCTAGGAGATGGCTTCAAGGATACCAATATAAAAAGATCAAAACTGGTAGCACAGTTCGCATGGCTTAAACTTATTCTTGGCACGGGACACATTCATGAAAACGATTCTGAAATATAAAACCATAGATCTTCTTGCAACGGAATAGGGAGAGAGCTGTCAAACGGTAAGAAAAGAACTTGAACCCTAAAGAAAAGGAGCCGCGCGTCTCGGGAAAGGAGTCACGCGCTCTTCCGTGACCAACACCTCACGTAAGCGCTTAGCACTTAGCGCCGAAACTGGCGTCCGCCACGCAGGTCCTCTCCTCAGCCTCTCCTCCCGCTTCTTCCCGTCCGTTGAAGGGATCTTATAATAGGGATTCCAACTTACGTGTTGAACGAAAAGTTACGTGATACTTATTGAGAAGAAAGAGATAATTTGGTGGGATTTATAGATCAACTAGGTTGCCGTTGAACAAACATCCGTGATGCAAAAACGGGTTGGTGATAGGCACATACTTAGGAGAAGTTTAACGTATATTCTCTAAAGATAAGAATGATAGGTGAGTTTTATCACTCTCCTATCATTTTTTGTACTAAAAAGCCCACCACTCTGTTATAGGTATAGTAAAAACACGAGTCACATACATATATCGCAAAAACGTGTTTTTTGTATAAGTCACAAGATTAGATTGAGCCTCCCTATTACATCGCATTTCAATATTAATCTCGTTGCCATTTGAATTCCTCTTTCAACATGGCTCCATGAGTGTATAGACTACTCGGGTTTCTTCTTCCTCCGCTCGTAATTTCCCTCGCTTCCTACCCCGTCCCTGTCCTTTGCGGATCAGTTATGATCGACCAACCCTCAACTCATATCAAAAATCTCATTTTATTCATACCGCCTGCCACAGTAATAAGTAGCCTCAACAGGGACGACCAAGAGCTATATCAACGTCCTCACGATGACTTTGTTCAATACCCCACGAGGCTAAATGTGATCGTCAATCTATTGGGAGCTTGAATATAGAAGAAAGAACCGAAAAAGTGATCTCCTTTGTGTCTAAAAAAGTGTGTTTTTCTTTGTTCCTTCACAGTCATTGTTAGTTATCATCCTATTACTTTGTTCGATTAGGTTTATCTCCGATTTCCAAACCATGCTGCATGTGCCATGATTGCTATGTCCCTGTCATGCATCATAATTCACACTATACTCGGACGATTTCGACAAGAGTGCTAGACTATACGTGTACGGCACTTTCACTACCATACTATTTCAAGTTAAGAGAAAAGGAAACCGTAAGAGCGTTTATCATAAGGTCATGGTGGGAAGTGAAGCACAGATCCCTGTTCTTTTTCTGGTTATAGTTGCATGACATGCTCGTTTAATATATTTTACGGATCTCAAAAGCTGGTTTATCACCATTCCGGTCCTTACATGGTGAATCTTCTCAAAGATCGTTCACACTTTCGCAGCATCTATATATTAAGTCCTATAAAGGGTAACACCAAAACGCACGAGGGAGTTTATTAGTAGTAAGCATGTGAAAATTCAATTGAGAGAGAGGTGAGAACTTACTGAATATATACGTGAGTTTACAGTATATTATATACAGAGCAGCCAATAATTTCCCGAGTCTGTACCAGTTGTATAACAGCGATATTTCCCCATTCATTAATGCCGGATTCGTGATGATTTAAAAAGTACAGCAGGAACCAAGGACCGTTTCTCCCTTCCCATGAGATAAAATGGACCAAGGAAGAAAGAAAAGCTATTCGGGCGTTTATGCTATGGACCGTAACTTATTAGTTTGGAAATGCTATGGAACCTTTTCCGGTCCGAATTAGATGAACGGTATGGCTGTTTTCTGCTTTCGCGTGTGTTTAAATGGATTCAAAAGTATCCACACAAAAAGGTCTACGGTTGACCACCACGGTGATCTTGCCGACCGCACATGGCCGGTCTATTTGTCCTTGCCCGTTATCTTTTACCCCGATCAAAAGGATTAGGATTATGCACCGGTCACTCAATCCCCTTCCCAAAAACCTTAGATGGCCATGTTGCATGCATATACACAGCAAAGGACATCATTTCACTATATGAATTTCAGGGATGATAGTGAGTTAAGGTATGTACATAGAGTTTATGAGGCTATACGGTTATCTTAGTATTTCTCAGCCTTTTTTTCACGTTCGTTGCATTGACGCATGGCACCCATCACCATACATTCAGAATAGAACAAAAAGATATAATTCGGTGAGGATACACAAGGCCCGAACGGGCCAGACCTTCATTCAATAAATGATACTGTGCGTCTATGTCAAGGTTTGTTTTTGTTTTTGTTCACCATAAACACGGATAATACAAAAGCAAGATCTTAAGCAACTGCTTTGATGCGAATTCGGATCTCTGAGATCATTGTTTCTAATGGAACATAGACTACTTTTATCAATCTTTGGGGTGTTCAAAAACCACGTGCTGAACCTGATAAAATGGTGTGGTTTATGTCCGTGTCCTTTGACCTACGTTGGTTATGTAACAAGAATGGTCCATTCAGACAGTTGTACAGGTCTACGGTGATAACATGCATGGGCTGCTGTGTTATGCCACATCGCACATGCGTCATTTTGTCCGTCGAAGAAACTGCGCACTTTTAATATTTTTCTTCCTGTTTAGTACCCAGAAGCGTCCAAGAAACACCTCAAACCAGACAGGTCCACCATGAGCGTTTAAATAAACGTTAACGTTTAGTGAGGCTAGCTTGTGAAAAAAGCCTTGGTCCAAGCATAAATCAACCTTGAGAAAAAATGCCACGCAAGTGGGGATTGTAGGCCCCAGGTTTTGACGATTATTATCAATAAAAATTCCCAGACCCTGTGATTCGATGATGGGGGTGTCTATGTTTCCACAAAAGGAAGGTGCATACGTGATAACATCTTATCTCAGATTCAGATTGCAGTCCGGTGTGTATCTGTTGCCGAGGAACACGTTTGGGACCATTTGTCCAAAATAATCCCTTTTCGGATTAACCCCTTCGTTTAATTTTCTTACCACGACTCGTGGCACTGAGTCATTTCATTTTATACAAACATCCATTGTTTAATGTTTTTTGAACAAAGAATCTAATGGCCACATGAATCTTTTTTCTTTCCTTTTGCGATCTTTGATCTGAAAGTAAAGTATTAGCTCTTATCATATTTCCATCGGTCGTGGGTCCGTTCAATATGCCACACACGCAATAATATAATGTATTTGAGCTTGCGTCATCAGTCCAATCCGCGAGGTCATGCCGGAATTACATATACGTAGTGCAATGGGTCAACGCCCAATTAAGGAATAGACTTGAGCTGCGCAGCGATATTACTACTTAACTTCCACATATTTCTTTGTACCTTTTTCCCGGACACTCCGTGAAATGGTTTAGGACCCGTGGACCGTGGCGGATGGAAGAAAGAAGATGAACGAAATGAAAAACCAAGGCTGGTTGCAAAAGGTGGTTCTCTCCCTTGAATCTCGGAAACGCGTGGACGTTCTTCTCTGGCTTTGACTGCATGGCTGGCATATCATATGGTACGTATGAGATCCATGGCTCGACGGAAAATACAAATAATCGATCTTTGAGAGGAATTTGTGTCCTGAATGACTTCTTTATCCACGGATTTTATTCACGATGTTAATGCATTATTTCGGAGAAATAACGATCTGTCCATCAGGGAATGGGCATGATCCATGGACAAGGTCACGATGTACATAGGGATGAAAAACGAGGCAATAATAATTAAAAAAAAAAAGGAGGAGCGTGGGTCTGTGTTCTCTGAAGCCAGTAAAAGGAAGAGAAGATTCTAGGCTTCAACGAGGACTCGAGGAGGGGATGGATGATAACCGTTTGAGAATTTATAACCAATTCGGACCAAAGGAGATAAAAATTCGAACTCAGCTAATTTTTTGAATCCGGATTTATGGACCGGATATTCTCACGCCATGATAATCGATAGATTGATAAGATAAAGTCCGTTAACTCCCTTTGGCTTCCCTAATTTGGGTTACAACTACAAAAAAAAGCACTCCATCATGTGATTTTCCTAGTTGCATTGGAACAAGTCCGGAGAACAACGCACGACTTCTTTTTTAATTATGTTCCTTGGGGCCTCTGCTTAAAGATATCGATTGGGGCCCGAAATTGGAACAATAAAAGGGTATACATATTACTTTATTATGTTCTCATTTTCGGATTGATAGTTAATGCGGTCTAATCACTAGTCATTTCTTCTGCCATTTCATGCAGCGTGTAATACATGACATGACATGCCGTAACATTTATGGTTTTATGACTGTGGTGCGGTAAATGTGTGTTTTGACCTATAGCAGTGAAATTGATTGTGATTTGGATTTGTTTGTACAAATTCTTTACAGTATGTGATTTCACTTCTTCTGTAATTCTTGTATTACTTACTTGTTGGGTCCCCAACACAAAAAGAAAAAGTATTAACAAAAAAGGAAGGTGCAAACAGTGACGTTTTTACTAGTATAGTCGAAGCTGAATCCTGTTGTGAAGATGATATTGATACCTTAATAGGAGTTCTCTGGGACACAAGAATGACAAGATCAAGACAAATCAATTCATTATAAGAATAAGCATAAGGTACCCTCTGCGATGTGAACGGATTGAGTGCTGCATCAAACCCTGATTGAACCCTGATTTAATTTTATAGCTCGGCAATGCCAAGTATGCACAGATATTGCACCTTCCAAGCGAGTCAAGATTATAATCATATCATATATCAATCATTATGGGGGAGGAAACCGGGGAATATATAATACCGCGCGCAATGAAATGCAATTACAAGCCTGAACTCCTTTTAATTTCCTTTTCTCTCGCAGCAGAATCTTTTCAAAAGCGAAGGAAGGGTATAATAACTGACTCATCATCATCAGCTGTCATTGGTTCGTCCCCCCTCATCTTATCACCTATCGGCGCGATTACCTATTGGGTTCTTGGTTGGCTAAACAGTCCATGTCACAAAAATACTTTTTTCACACAAATTCGCATCCATAAAATGTCTAAAGTTACTACTAGCTAGAAAACAACAACTGAATATAAAAAATAGTCAACTACACTGAGTTGAGACTGACACTAGACTGACATCAAAAGCATTTCTCACTTATTTCTCACCCATTATATCGAAAACCCCGGCAAGTTCCCCCAAGCTTCTATGCTTCTTTGCTTCTGACCCGGAGAACGAGAAAATCAATTGTTGATCATCACCAGTTACGGTAACAATAAGCAGTAATATATAAGCGAATATAAGCCTCCCTCGATCTGGCCTCGTGTCCGAGATGCACACATGTAGTGGAGTTCAACTCAATTGTCAACCCCCGAGTCCGACACCATCAGTTCAGTTAAATAACGGGCATGCGCAGATCACGCTCGTTTGTCGTTCGTTCGACGATACCGATCCGTATTGATCGTGGGTAATTAACTAACTTTACTTTAGAATCTCTCAGTTTCGTTCACCTACGCCTCGAGTTCGATGTCTTGACACTACTCTTTTAGAGACCTGATTAAGCGAGGCGTATGATCATCTTGTAGCGAATAACGTATTCCTGGTTGATACCTTCCCACGCGAATTGGAAACTGAGAGCAAAGCGTTTTTTTACGTATATGGTTGACTACTGATACGGCGGTAGTACATACGTACGCATGCAAGATCAGCATCTTGATGTAATGCAATGTGATATAATATATCAGGACCACAACTATAAATCATAATTAAGGAACAAGGTTAAAGTCAATATGCCGATTCAGACACAAACTTACCGTGTCAGCGCACGATAGAAGATTTTTGCACAGCCATCCGGTCATTTTGCCATTCCGAAACTACAATGAGAGGAGAACTAAGAATAGTAATATGCAATATAAAAATTACATAGAAGAACGAAGGATGCTTCTACTCGTAAGATTTTGAACGTAATCGGGGTTTGATATCATAAAATTTGAAAGAGAAGTGTTAGAGTTCATGTTATACATAACACGAATTCAATATGTTTTTTTTAGGCGTTTCAACCAGTAACCAAGTTCTTTCTGAAAGGGAAGGGTAAATATAGATATGTTAATCTTAATTGACGGAAACTCGGCAACCTTCAGCCCGAGAGATTACTGTGGATGTGGACATTAGAAACCTCCGATAAATTATAAGTTCGTCGTACTGGGTTCGGAAGTGAAAAGTGGACTCGGTGATACATTACTGGCAAGGTCCAGAAAATCATATGCCAAAGACGACAACCTTTTCCCACTATCTGACTTAGCCCACCTCGGGCAACCGAGATATTCATATTGTGGAGGACGGCAGGCGGACCATGGGGAACCTCCGACCAATAAGTCATTAATATGGGGTTCGGAAAGTAGAAAGTCAAGTCACCAGGTCCTATTAGATTGCACTAGTAAATACCAAAATCATATGTCAAAAGGTCTAGCTGAACTCAAAATACCTTCGACTTACACCACCCCCTATGATCGCCCTTTCTGGGAATACGGCTTTTTTTTTTCGTCCACATTATTTGGTTTGCGCGTCATACATTACGCGTACGGAGTGCAAGAGCCTTCTTTTTTCTAATATAACGGAACTTCATCTGACCCGGGTCGGTGGATAGGTCTAGGTTTTAATACGTTAACGTTAACGTTAAGAAAAATGGCACGATGCGAGACGGAACATACTATACATAATAAGGTAAGGGATTTAGAAGCAACGACAATTCGGGAAAAAGAAACAGCATTTGAGCAGTTCGTGATCATGGTCATGGTTGATTATATGATGTCACCAAGTTATTTTTTTTAGTGGGTCGAGCGAGGCATTTAAAGTATGACGCGTGTGAAATGCGGTTGGGTTTCTGGGTATTATGGATTTATCTCGGCGAAAATGAGGTTGGAAGGAAAATGATTATTCGTTGCGAGATGGGCGGAAAGAAGACCAAAGTAGTAAAAAATGAATTCTGCGAAAATTTGTTCTAAATGAGGTAATTATGAAAGAAAACATGTAGTCAAACATGACAATTATAGTTCCCGCAAAAGAAAACTGAACCATAATTTCATAAAACTCAGACATAAAAGATCGATATCCTTCAAATATCCGTAACGGTACTGCGCACGGCTGGAAAACAAACAAAAGGACTACATAAGACACAAAAAGAGGGCTGTCCGTTCATCCACGGACATCCTACCAACACCATAACGAACCATTATCTTGTGTCTCAAATAACCCCCACATAACAAAATCCAAAAGTACGAACCTCGCAAACCGCGGTATCCGTCAGACAATCCAGAGAGAGAGAGAGAAAAGAGCAAGAAGTCCTAAGACCCAATACTACCGTACTGATGACGGTGAAGGGAAGCCCAGACAACGGAGCGTCTAATCAAACCGAGGAAAAACAACGCGTTACGTCACGCGTTACGTCACGCGTTACGTCACGCGTCCTCCGCGGTTTTGGGCCTTGTCCGACCGTTTGTTGTCATGTTGTCTCTGCCACAATTCGTATCTCTATTGTAAGAAAAATGTGTCGGTGTTGTTATCCTGAACCAGAAGACATTTATTTGAACCAAACGTTCTGTTAGACTAAATAGGGGGAGTACAGCCATAAGCCAGGGCTTACTAAATTCCGATGACTAATACAGCAAAAAGGGGGAAGAGGCGTAAACTGACTTGGTGAATTTTTGAACTTCTTAAGTTTTCAAATCACACAATATGGAGGGTGTGAAAAGTCAATATCACATTGATAGATTGATTGAATTGAACGGACTAGCAAGCTAGCTAAGGAGAGTTTGTATATAGAAGACAAACAAAGGAGGAGGCGAAGGGGGTAGGAAAGAAAAAGGGGGACCAAATGAATGGATGGTATTGTGTTCGTGTATCACGAAAGGGAAGAAATCGAAAGAGAAACAAAGGAAAGAGAGAGAAGGATTCCAAAAATCCACCCCAGGAGGAAAAAAACAAAACCAAAAAGGACGTCTAGGAGAAAACCAAGAAATAAATCCAAAAAATCGATGTGTTTTCCATAAAATTCCATGCCCATAAGATGACAAGTGTGGCTTGCGTAGACCATGCTAGAACCGTAGGATAATGTGGGCGATGAAAGGAATGCGAATGGAAAGGAGGAGAGTGGGATTGTCGAGGCATACGTGAGGTAAGGTCGAAGTCGAAATGATGGGGATCATAATCCATACAGGAGAGCGTCATAAATCAGATGTGGGTTCGAGAAGGAAATACATCCAAAGAAAGAAAAGGGGGAAATGTCCAAATGATGTGATTGTACACGAATGGAACATTTGGCGTTTGCATAGAAGTACAAATGAAATTTTGCATCGAATAAGATAAATCCGTGTGAAGTGAAGGCTTGGGGAAGCAGAAATGATGATGTGACGAAGAGATTTTGATAACAATATAAAGAAGCGAATGTCCGTGCTTGAATTGGCATAAGGAAAAAAAAACAACGGCGGAAATGAATAGGCCGTAAGAAAAATGAGGGATCGTACAACAAAACAGGTCGTGATGGTGATGCCTAGAAATACACTTTGCGACGTTTAAAAAAAACAACAACAGAAGGGGAGACGCATGCAATGCTTTGATATGAAGGGTGTCGAGAGAAAAAGTGAATAAAGAAGTCGAGTTTTGCGTCGAGGAAAAATGATGATGCGTGTGTTTTTTTGCGCGTTTTTATAAAATGTGATTTCAAGCGGCTGCTGTAGCGTATCTGACGAGTTTGCTCATATTTCTTCGAGCACGGAATGCGGCGAATTGTGTGCGTAATCGTAATGCCAACCATTGACGACGGAAGGAATGAGTCGTTGATGCAGATAATGGACTCATTCTAGACAGAATAAAAGTTAGAAATCAAAGAAATATTTATGCGTAAGAGAGAAAAAACTTACGATCTTGCCTGTCGTCCCTTTTCCTTCTCATCTTCCTGTTGCGACTGCTCAAACTTCTCATCATCATCAAACTCGTTCAATTCTCGTTCACATTCTCCCAATTTCGACTCTGATTCTAATTTCTTCCTTCGTAACTTGTTAGATTCGCGACGCGATCGTGTTTGCGAACGTGGTTGTCGTTCTTCATCCGACAAGTAAAAGACGTCTCCTGTTGTTGAAGACGGTTCGTCGTACCAATCGTTATTGGCAGGTCGATACGCGTAAGATTGATCGAAATGTTGATAATTTGAATAGGTGTAAATGGGATCTGAAGCACGAGATGGAGATCTGTACGAATCGAATGAAGTTCGATGGTGGTATTGTCTGTTGTTCTCCTTTTCCTCTTCAGCCCAATAACTATAAGTATCCTTCTCATCCTCATCTTCATCGTTAGTTGAGAGGATAGTTAAAAATCCCTGCGTTTAGGTGAATGTGTAGCAGGAGCGAAAAGGCGAAAATCGAGTTCGTGGGTTTCGATATTATCCACGTAATGATGATTCGACGACGACGACGACATGTGTGGTTGTGATTGTTGCTTTGAATAGGCAGGATCGAGGAAATGCGCAATATCGTGCGATGTTGTTGTAGTTGTTGCTGTTCGTCTACACACGTGAAAGTTCTTAAGAGAAAGTTTCGACGAGGACGAAGACGAAGAAGTGGTTGATGCGGGTGATGATGCTATCGGTGATACAGCAGACGATTGCTGATAGCGAATATGATATAGATGACTGTAATCGTCGGACATGTGGATGACACTGACGGAAGGTACGAGGAGTAGGAAAAGGGGGGCCAAGAGGCGGAGACATGGTCCATATATATATGCGCGGAATGAAGAGGGGGTTATGGGGGGTACACCGAAATGGCGGCGAGAAAAGGAAAATAGGTGGATGCGTGTTCAAAACAAGGGCGTCTAAAAACCCAAGTCTGCTCATTTTCCGTGCGTCCCATAGCCGGATCGGATATGAGTCATAACAAATATCATATTTATTTAAATTATTTAAATTTTATATAAATTTATTTAAATATTAAAATAAATATTGGTCATTAAGTAATATAATCGTATTATGGAATGACGCGTCTAAGGTTTCCCATATCGGGTAATCGTGACCCATCCTCGGCATCCTCGCTCCGACAACGCGGCTCACACGGTAAACAGCTATCTCTCTCCTCTGCTCTTGCCACGAACAATCGATACATGCTCAATCCATGCTTTAACGATCCGTAAATTAAGTAAGGCGACAACATTGATAACAAACACCTCCTCACTAGTTAATATTACGTACATAATTTCAGGGAATAAAGGAAACCATCTTTTGTCTGCCTCTCGGCCTCTCTTTTCTTTTCCCTTCTCTAAAAATACACATCTAATCTAATCAGAAAGGTAGAAAAAACAAAAGTACAAAATTAGCCATCGATTAAATATAACCTGAAAAAAACAAAAGAAAGAGTATATTGAATTGAGCTACGTCGCGTTAAGAGGAAAGCCAGCTGTCATTTTTCGTATGAACTAATTCCACTTTGTTGACAACCCGTAATATGACTGGGAACCTCGGAAAAAAGTCTATGCCATACCTACCTATGTACATGTGTTTTTTAAGGAAGAAAAGAAAACATAACAACAAAGGAAAAATAATACTAATCGTCATTAGCTGAGCCATGACATGTCATATACATACGGATCCGGACGTTCATGAAAGAAAACGGATGGATAATGGATGAATAATGGACATTAAACTTATGACTACCTCGATGACTCAGAAGAGTATTCGTATTCTCAAGCCGGAGGCCATGACTTACGCCAAGAGAAGCCCTTCCCGCCGAAGCCTGGGCCATACAAAGGAAAGGAAATAATCAAAGTATTACGGGAAATTGAGTCCCGTTTACGACTCGCAAAAGGGCCATCTGATAAAGCATGTGGATGTTTAATCACGGAATGTTGCATATTACAAAACGGCAAGAGAATCTGGCGAAAGCCAATTAGATTAAGCCATTTACCTTGGCCTGATTAAAAGTGATACTATAATATAAGCAGGGTCCTGGCGTCCTTGGCCCATGTACTATGTAGTATAGGTAGGGGATAAAAGTACAACGTAAAGGCTTTTTGTATTATATATATGATTACTACAAAGAGAGAACCGAAAGATTAGGTTAGAATACTACTATCAGATTAAACTTTTCCAAGACGACCTTTAAAGGCCCAAGCCTCAAAATCAAACATGCAATAACATCTGCCTAGAATGCAACCATATAAACGAAAAGGGCAATATACCTAACGCCCAAAAGAAATCCCGATTTAATGCCTATATAAATAAAGAACGGGTCCTTGTTCCTTGCCAGATGGCAGGCATTTGGCACAAGGATTCTCTTATGGAAATGAACCTTTTTGCGCGCTTAAGCAGAACAGCCTACTGACAGGAATGAGAGAAGGGCCTTGTCCGCTCCTTGGCTGACGGGTTCACCTTAGAAGTTAGCGCTTCAAGCACTCTAGTACCGTATTGGGTCCGTGGTTTTTGGTTATTTTTAGTCTTGAAAAGATAACGTTAGCTGTCGATGCTGTCTAAACTGTCTCTTGGGTTCTGTCAAAAGTCAAAAGAAGATGAGCATACTATACAAATTAGTTGATGTTTTTTTTCACAAGAGATAAAAAAAAAGGTTCGATTTCGGGGACTCTATAAAGATAAAGCCATGAAAGCTTGATTTAAAACAAACTCTTTAAGCGAGAAATGATTAAAGCCCATCAAAAAGGCTTTTCCACAGCAACGAAGAAAACAATAATACTTACAATATCTCGCGCGTAACTTAAAAGTTAGTGTTAGTCTGCAAAAAAACTAGCGTGCCATGGGACACGCACATGAACACCAACTCGCCATCAGCCTCGGTGTCAGTTGTCAAACGGCACATCCGTCACCCCGACTGGGTCGGCACCTGACACCTAACCCATCACCCAATCGTCAGGATAGTGGTTCCTAATCTTGTACCTCTGGTGCCAAACTGGGATGGGCGTGTGTACACACGTCTTCAACGACAGGTGTGTGTTGGACACCTTTCATTCAACGTTAACGATAATTCTCCGACTCAAGGATATTGATATTCTACTACCACACGTTTCTTTAGTCATTGAAAGAAGAAGGGAAAAAAACATGCGTAAGACTCTTACCTCTTTTGAATTACGGCTCGTAATCGTGCGAAAAGGCTATACCCCAATGCCAATGCACATGCACATGCGCTGTTCAAGGATGTAACGGCTTCAAATCATAACAACATCAACTAAACCTTACCCCTTGCTTTAATCTTGCTTAGAGGGGGACGACGATTTATCCAAAAGGGGATTGGGTCGGGAATAGTTACCAAATCGGGTGGTGTGTAAGACGACATATTGATGAATTACATTATCCAATGACATTCTTTCAGAAACGGGCGTCATTTTTTGTTTTCCGGTGATAGAAGAGTTACTCGAAAAAGTATATGGTATGAGTTATTAACGGACCAATAACATTTGTGTGAGGTAATATATTCACGGCCGATGTCATATTCCGGGGTTGATTTCTCTCTGATGTATAAATAACCCGTCCTTCCCCAATGCGCTGAGGTTCGGAGGTTAGCTGACCTCGGATTTCCCATTTCCAAAAAGGTTAACAGAGTTAACATACTAGTTATCCATACATCAACTAAATTGCGTCAACTGGGTTCTGCGCTCTGCGCCGTAGTGCGCGCGCTCATCGATTACATGTAGATCAACCATACTGAGTTGTCAGCTTATTTAACTTTTCCGACTCGGATGTTGGGAAATCCTCCGAATATCAATCAGTCAATTGAGAGATGGCATGGGGGTATATTATGTTACAACCAACTTACTCATACGTATCGGTTACGCATCCACCGTTCCTCAGTTGAACGAGAACTTGTCATTCATTAGTAATATATATTTCATCAATTAAAGCCCAAAAGTTTCTCCATCTCAAATGAATAATGAAGTCATACAATATTCCAGTACCCACAATAAACTTGCAATTGCGTCAGAGCTTAATGGTCGTCGGGTCCCACTTAAACAGTTAAAACTTGATTTTCATGTTCTAATGATCTGATTCTGCGACCCGGTACGGGTCTTGCAATATTGTCATTAGTTGAAAAGGAAGAATATCGATATCTTATCTATACCTTACCTTAGAGTAGGCACTTAAAAAAAAACACTTCTTCGTAAACATTACCAACGTCGAAAACCTTAAACTCATCCCACCTGCCCCGAGTCCATGCCTCACCGGAACCGATCCCGATGCAGTGCGAGCGAAAGGTTGGGGTCCCATATGCAACAAGGCTTAAGTAAGCCAATAACCTTTTGAAGAAAAAACCGTGATCTTCGGCTTCCCCATCATTAGACTCGGAATAACCACCCCCATTGCAGTTTATAGCTGACAACTCCCAATTGGTCAATTTTTTGACGCGCGGATTCGTAAAGGAATTGGTAAGGAATTCATACTCTTGGCAATAAAGAAATAATGAATCCCCTTCCCTTTTCCACTCCATCGGTATTCGGTATTCGGTATTAGCGGGTAAAGCGTCTATTTAAGAAGGAAAGAAGGACGCGGGATGTGGAAATCGTTTAGCGTGCCGCGGCGCAAGACATCTTTGAGGTTCTTCTCTTCTTTGTCATCGAGTTCGACATTAAGGAAAGCTTCTCGGGAAGTCGGGAAACTGGAACGGACAGGAAGGTCGGGGGATAAACACCTCCGTTGAAGATTAATGAAAGTGTGGAAGAAGAAGAAAAAAACGTTTCCTGGTTTTTTAATGATAATGTTACTGTTAACCAGAGCACAGCAATGCGATATGTGTGATTTGATACGGAGTCATAAACGTCAATGCGATTCCTATTGCATGTGTCTAAGAGGGATGAGCGGGATCAACGTTAACCATGAGGCATCACCATTACGTAATCAAAAAAAGGATCGCGTTGTTTTCTTTATGTAAGCGCTATTTCCCGGGGATCCTCCGAATCGGCAGCAGCAACTGAAGCTCTGTACCCGACGTCGGGTTCAAACAGCCTAGGAAAAGAGTTATCGAGCGAGTACTAAAATCCGCGGTATACGATAGTCGGGTAAGTTGCACTTTTTGTTGATGTATTTACTACTACTCACTAGTAGTAAAGCTGCGGGCGCAACGCCGCAAACGTCTGTTACTGCGCAACGATACTAAAAAAATTATCAATCGGCTAGTATCCTCGACAGGCATTCAAAACTCATTACTAGTGTCATCTTACTATTTGTAAATATTATTAATCTTACTCCGAACTCATCCACCGATTTTGTTTCAAAAAAGGATCTATATACCAACTGCACTTCGATGATATTTTCATTAGTAAACATGCTATTAGTATAATTGCAACAGCCAGGCTTTTAAATGTACTTTCGGGCTTTATATTCGGGATGTTGATACTTTCATTTAGAAAAATAGTATTCAAGTTGTTACGCTCAAACCACTTTTTTTAACTTCCCAAGCCTCCTCCAGTGATTTTTTTGTGGGGAGTGGAAACACCATCAGAGCCCCTTACAAGGTACCGAAGCTGAAGCCGGCATACGAATCCGAGTGGCTTGGCTTGCGTATGCCGAAAATACTATTTCCAGTGATTGTTTTCAATATTCAGTAACAAGTATTTCAAAATAATAGAAACCAGGACAACAAAATTCCATATATCCACGATCACGACATTATTACTCTAAGAGTATGATTTTCGCGTATACTTATTACTAAACAACTTTTGTTTTTTATTTTCACCAAATAACACCCATTTTTGCCGAAGTGTTTTTCCGATCAGGAATATACGGGTTTTACGGACGGATATATATTGATGATCAAAAATGATAAGTCCCCACCACCACAAGGAATTGTTTATTGGAAATTGGAAATTGAACAGCAGATTGCAGTAACAACGGCCAAAAGTGCTGACGAAACAATTATTACAATTATCGGCGTTATTGATGCGAGGTGAAGATTGTTATAAATCTGATTAAGAGGATGGGTTTAGATGAGTAAGATGCTTAGATTGTAGTTAATTAGTAACTATGAACAGTCAGCATGAGAAAAAAATACGTTCATTGATGCATTGGATATCGATATCGATAACCCCTTCCGTCCTCCGAATTTTAGTTAATGGACAACATTCTTAATTGGTCTTGCTCGAGCACGTCTTCTTGTATGTACCTGGTCTTTCAGTACAACGTTAAGGTGCGTGAGAAATAACTCCTGTTTAGGAAGATGAGGATGACATAGTCTGATTTGTAAGGGTTGTTTATCGTAAGCATCATTACTAATTTCCCCCACACTGGACGGAACGAATGCTTCCGAACCATCTACCAAGTTGCTCCCGATGTGCCTCCTCATCTTGTGCCCTCTCAGTTGCATAACGAAGGTAGCCACGTTCAACGTTTGTTAATGTTCTCTATGGACAAATTTGAGAAGGAAAACATTAACGCTCTAAAATAACAACGTGAAATAACAAAACCGTCAGTTCTTTTTCTTCTTCTCCTATCCATGTTAAGTACTAAAACTTACTATACTATACTACACTTATAAGTACTTCCCTCCGACCACTGCGGGATGGATGGCGGGATGGAAGGATCATGTCTTTATCGAAGAAGGCCTCCTTTCTACAAGATACCGGCTTCGAAAATCCGTACCCGTACGGACGGATTTCAAATTATAGAAAAAGAAGTTTGATTCTTTTTTTTACGTAAGTGATAGAAACTCTTCCTCTCAGCTTCCCAGACTAACACACATGTGTATAGTGTGGGTATCAAATATACATATAAAGACGCTGGCGCTACCCCGTACCCGTACTGGACGGGGATTTACTATACTGTCACGCGATTTCAATGGAGTGCGGAATGACCTCGATTGAAGAAAACTTGGAATTTGGACCTGGGGAGTGGGCACGTTTAGTGCAGGGAACCCCTCTCGAGCCTGAAAGGTAACAATATAGTTTGCGATTAATGGACATTCAAAATTGAATTGTCTCTATGACGGTCGAATCCGTTACTGACGAAACATAACCTAGATAATTATAATTTCACAAGAAATCCATGTATCTCTATATATTCCTAAAAAAGGAATACATATAGCCTTGTTTTTCTCTTGGGTCCTTACATAAAGCAAGGGATCAGCGGACAGCGGTATCTATAAATTGATAACGATAACTAAATACAAACCAGTAAAGCCAATGCTTTGGTTTTATGTAACCTCAATCGGGTCTCACCAGCACTCATATTGTTTGCGGGGTCGTAACTCGGAATCTCGGTCATTGATAAAATCCGGAGCGATAATGGGTTTTATGAGGAAGAGTTATTTACTTATTCGCCAAACATTTCTTCGGAGAAATAACGGAAAGCGAAAGACTATGGGTCAATATTACGTTGGCCAAGTTCTAGCCTATCACGATGATAGACCACAACACTCTCACATGAAATCGGTCAATTCGCTGGCTATCGGGGATTTGGTTTCTCTTAATCAAGCTTAGATGAAGTCTCATTTCAGATAGCATATCCATATCTCTCTCGCACGTCAGTTATTTTATTTTATTCACCAGGAATATAATACGAGTTTACACATTTTGAGAGATTTCATCTATGTTTCGAAAGAGCACGTTTTTTGTTCTGAAATTGATAATGTCCCCCCATATCAAAATGAATTACAATTACAACCTGGATTGTGTGGACCATTGAAGTTCCATCTTAGCCTTGATGACGGAAAAAAACAAGGGGTTAGGTAAGTAAACAAACTTTTCTCTGCTAATTCCTGATTGATTGACCCGCCCTTCAACAAAACGGGGTTAAATTCAAAACCTTTGTTGCCAGGATCAGGTAATTTAGGTCAGCCATGGTATCGCCTTGTTCTTTTACACACTACATAATTGGTGCGGTTTCAGATTTGCAAAGATATATAGAAGCATAATGGTATCTGACCATTGAGAGATTTTGCTAGATCTAAAAAAGATTAAGAGTGCCATAAAGGAATCCGATTGCCCGTGGATAAACGATCTGATGTTCCTCTCACTGATCGATTGATTATTAGATGCCCTCATCCACGAGGCGTTCCGGGCGGCAGAAGACAAAAAAGAAAACAAAGGAATGTCAAGGAGTCGAGAACACACGCACACAAGGTTCTAAATAACTCTCGTACAGAATAGAATAGAACATAGAATTGAAGGTGGGCAAGAATGAGGTTCTAGTTCCAGCGCTTGATCAAAAAGAAGTTTAGTACGATGAGGTATTCCCGATATGGGTTGGGTTGAGGTTTATCATTACATGTTCTGCAATTGATCGATATCAGTGATTATGCCGTACGATAGTGTGACGGGAACCATATGAGAAAAAATTTCTCATCGTACGTGGTTTTGATTTTCGCGATTACAATTAGAGATGATAACCCAATCCATTGGGAACTTTGAAACATCATGTATCGATGGATCCTACCTTTGTTTCCAGACTTTAATTTAATAGATGGAACCATCCTTTATCTGACTTATAACTCGTAAGATCAAGACCAGCCAGTCCTTCTTTTGTGTTCGTTATTGTAGTAAAAGACTTATCTTTGAGTGCCTCAGGCTGCATCCACTACCTTTGTTCTTCTTAAGCCAAACCACAATACCGCCAATTGATTAAAGTTATAACTTATATGATCCAAACAGTTGAGCTCTTCCTGCCGCATTGAGAGTCAGGTTATTGAGTATCAAAAGAAAGAATAAAGAACGATTGAATAGCAGCCATAGAACGCTTTTTCACAAAGAAGAGGAGGCAACAAATTAACTGAAGGGTCTCTGTAACAAAGCTAATTTTGAGCTAGCCCGGGACCAAGCGTCAGCCGTTACTACACAAAAAGTGTGCAATCCAATCAAAGTTAGAATATTCACGGAACATTTTGGAAACAAACAAATGTTGTTATGTATATTGGAAGAAGAATCAATGCACTTTGTTTATAAAAGCCATACCATGCGCGCGCAGTCCATACTAGTGACGTTGTTGATACTATCAGCGTGGTGAAAAGACAATTAGTTATGTACCAGCTGTGTGTTAACAAAGATGGATCCACTTGATATTCAGATTGTAAAATTTAAATGCGCTAACATTTTCATTGACCGTGATCGTCGTCAAACAAAAGAAACAGTGGATAGGTGACGTAACGCGTGTTGTTTTCGTTTGTTTTGTTAGACGCTCTTGCGACGTCCAAGGGCCACCTCATCGCAGGCCATGGACTGATTTCACAACTCTGGAGATGTTTGAAGGTTGATCATGAGTTGAAAGGTGTGTCTAATCTTTGAGGTAAGCTGTTCAAACAGGCAGCTATTAATTCTTATCTTTATCTGGGCGATATTCTTTTTCTAGATCATTGTTCTTTTCTCATACCATGTAGTGATCGGTTTTAATGCTACCAGTCTATGGCACCCAAATAGCGAGATTTATGTCAGTTTTTGAGTGCTTTTGTTTGTGAATGTTTTTGTTGCTGAATCGATTGTATGTCCCTTTATGAGTATTATTTTGAAAAGATGCACTTATTACACAGAGATTTCTTTTTCTCGTACGTCTTTTATTACTGTCTTTCAACAAACGATTTCATTTATCCTTCATTCTCCCAGTTAACACAAAAACTCGAATACCTAATAATACTTCACACGTCATACAATTCTCAACAGTTGGTCGGTGACATCATACATCAGCTATATCAAGAATCAAATATCAAAAATGCTCTTACCTTTTCCCCGGACGTGCTATGACTTCTGTCTTGTATCTTGTATGTTCCGTCCCTTTGTATCGCGTGGTCAAACATCTATTTAATTGCTCGGACCAAACATACTTCCGTTTAAAGTTTGTTCATTAGAGGGGTGTAATTTATGACGCAAATGTCAAAAAGTCTCTTGGGAGACTAGACCATTTCCAGTAGCTGGGAACCTACTCTGTCTGGAACATTTGAATCCTGACATATGATTTTCTCGGTACTGCTGTCCATTGACATCCCGCTCCCCATAATAACTTATCTACATATCTATCGGAGGTTCGTCATATTCGGCTCCCGTTCTCCACCCAGACTTATTACTCGGTACACAGGTCCTTTCATCCAGATAACTTATAACTCCCTTACTTAAGGTTTGAGTCCATGGTCAGTGAAATAGCCAACTGTTTTATATATACCATACTTATTTTTAACTTTCTCTCTTTCAGGAAAAAAAAAAAACGCCCTAAGAAGCCTTGAATCTATTACATAAACACCAACTCGAACAAACATTTAATTCTCTCATCATCACCTGATAGTAGTACTGGATTCATATCAAACCCCGATCCGTTAATCAGCCTCCCCGATTGTCCCGGGGGAATGTTCAGAAGTCAGAAGCATCGATCCCCTCCCAGTTCTGCTTATTATATTCCATGTCACCTTCCTCTCTCGTCTCTTTTGAACTGCTTCGGGGTTGGCAAATGACCGATGTTCTCGCCGGTATGTATTCCGAAAGTCCATCTAACGTGCATAAAATTAACTTTTTAAAAGATGTCGTTCTTCTAATAAAGTGTCGTACTTAACCGTAAGACGCTGTAATACATACATACTTCTCTCTCTTGACTTCGATTTTAATCGGAGTGGCAAATGACCGATGTTGCTGCGCAAACTCTGAGTTTAACTTCGGTATGTGATCCAATTGGCGTGGTTTATATAATTGACCTTGACCTCGTCTTAGTTCTTCCAATACGTTATCAAGTGTATACTGTTCTCGTCTTATTCATTTCACATTGAACTCGTACCGGTGTACGTACTATTCAATCTTACCCCGAATTTGTGCGGGGAGAAGCTATACTAGGAGCCTGCTGGGTTTACTTCATGGGTATGTACTATCACTATCACTAATACATTCAATCGTCAATTATATCGGTCGATGCGAAGAAGATATATAAGGATGTATATCATGTTCAAAACGACAACTGATAACAAATTAAAAAGCTAAGGTTGAGAGACTTGTCAAATATTAATTAAAGAAATACTGCCCACGGTCGGTACGGATCGAGTTATCGCTAACAATTGAGTTGACTACACATGTCCATATGTGTGGGATTAATTTTTGGACACGAGGTTGAATTGAAGGGGGGAGATTATCATTGCTTCTATTAGCAGTGTGACTAACCAGCCATTTCTGATTCTCCGATCAGAAGCACGGAAGCTTTGAGATTTATATAATTGGGTGAGAAATACCTGTTCAGTTTTTAAAGCTCAGAACTAGGGTAATTGACTTTCTCTCTTTTGAGCTAGTGGTATATTTATTCAGTTGCTAAACGGGTTGACCTAACCTTACGCGGTAATGGCTAAATTTCGTATAATACATGCACTCTTGGGAACCTAATAGGTAATTGCGCCGACAGGTGATCATTTGTTAATGATGACGACTGATTAAGGTCTCCCTTCCTTAATTGACAGATTCCGCGAGGGACGAGGAAAGAAATGAAATAGCATATCAGGGTTGTGATCACCCTCAAAACGAATATATGTATGTGGCTTGGAAGAGTGCAAATATTTATGCTACTTGGCATTGCCGAGCCATAAAATGAAATTCTACAGAAGTAATCAATCAGTCTTATCTATGTTCAGTCCAGTATTCGGTTCAAATCGTGTAGGTACCTTACTCCTTAATGATTTGTCTTGTCTTATATTGTTATTGTCAGATTTTTTTGCCAACCCTCCCATTCGGATATCTTTTTTACGGAAAGTATCGGTATCATTTACCGCAGGGTTTAATATTCCTGTGAAATGACGTATTCAAATCAGTGTATTGCATCGCATCTTTCTCTTTATTTTCGGTAACCGCAGTCCCGACTCCCGAAGTACTCACGAAGATCCCAAAGCGAGTGATGACGAGAAGGGAGTGGCAAAGAATTGAACTGCAAGAAGCGAACGAATCACAGTAATTTCACTGTACAGCTCAACCCACATACCACACAGCGTATTGACATGTTCCCCCCCTACACGTGACTGACAAGCCTATGTATGTATGACACACTGCATTAAGTAGTAAGGTAAATGTATTGCAATGGCAATATAAGATAGCCTTTCATCCGCTTCAATGGTCATTCCGAAAATGAGAGCATAATAATCGTTTAATCTGATATCTGATCCACCTACTTTTATTGTTTCCCAAATGGCAGCTCCAAGGAACGCTATTAAAAAGAATATAATATGTTGCGTTGTTCGTTTGTTGTCCAAGCGACGGGAAATCACATGGGTGGAGAGAGGCCTTGCGGTTGTAACCCAAATTAGGAGATTGGGGACAGGAAACGGACTTTATCTTATCATAGCGTGAGAACATCTATTCCTCGGATCTATATTATGTAACCTCTCTGACTTTGAATGTTTCTCGTGCCGGATGCCCCTTGTTCTTCGGAATTTGGTTATAAATTCTCAAACGGTTATCATCATCCACCCATCCTCGTTGAAGCCTAGAACCCCCTTCTCTTCCTTTTACTGGCTCAAAAGAGAACACGAACCACGCTCCCTCTTTTATTTGCCTCATTTTCCATCCCTACACACCGTGATATTCATTGCCCAAGCCCAAGCCCATTTACCCCGATGGAATAATCACTATTTCCCCGAAAAACAATAATGGATATAGAATGGAACCTTTCAGGACACAATCCGCCTTAAAGAATCACTCTTTTATTATTCCGTCGAGCCATGGATTTACCCATGTCATGTCAGCCAGCCAGGCAGAGAAGAAAGCCCATGCGTTTTCCGAAGTTCAAACTTCAATGGGAGAACACCTTACAACCCAGCCTTGGTTTTCATTTTCGACATATCCTCCTTCTTTTCTTCCATCCACGGGATCTAAACAAACACCTCATTTTTTTTTCCTTCTCGGTATAAGTTACGGATAAGTATTCACGGAATGTCCGGGTACGAAGGAATGGAGAAATAAATAAGGTGCGTGTGGTGTGTTGTAATATTTGTGCGCAGCTCTGCTCTTCCTTGATTGGCTATTGACCCCCATTACAAAAACATAATGCATAATATGCAATTCCGGCATAATACATGGACCGCGAATTGGAACTGATGACGCAAGTCAATAATATATCGTACGGTATGTGGTGTGTGGTGTATGGTCATAAACGAGAGGCTCGAGGCTGAGAGCGGATCCAACATCAACGGCCGATGATAAGAGTAATGCGGATAAAATCAGGAAAGGTTCATGTGATGTTAACACTTGAACAAAATAATTGAGGTACTTTTGAAATGAATGACTCACCCATACAAACTCGTGGACATAAAATATTAATCACGATAAACGAAGGGAGGGGGGTTCAGAAATTAATCCGAAATGGGATTATTTTGGACAAACGGTCTCAACGTGTTACAGTCGGCAATAGATCCAACCACCGGACTACATATCGATGGGCTTATCGTATCTCCTTCCTTTTATGGGTTATGGCCCTGGCATGATCATATAGAATGACCCCCCCAATCACGAGGTCTGGGAATTTACAGATAATCGTAGACTTGGATTCTTATTCATCATGTTGGTATCTTTTCCCGTTTTGTATGATCACTATACGTGGACCAAGCTGGCTCAATCACAAGCCATGGTTGAATTTCTCAGCCGTTTTATGTTACTATCACTCATGCGGACCTGTCTGGTTTGAGGGGTTTCTTTAACGCAGTTATTCACCTTCTTTCACAGATCGTGCTGGCATTATTCATTATAACCCTTAGAATGGAAGAGGAACTGCGCAGTTCTATCGAGTAGCATGTGCGTCGATGGCCATGGGTATTACACAGGCAATCTGAAGTCACGTTACCCTGGGTTTGTATATGTATGACCATCTTGGATACATTCTGGGTTTATTCCCTTTAACTCACAATGAATGTACTTTTTTTCCACGTGCAGGCTTACAGCGCATGGGTTTAAATTGATATTCTATGAAAAGGTGGAACGCTGGTTTTTTTTTTGAGAGATCCGAATCCGCATTATATATGATCTGAAAACCAAGTAAGAAAAACTTTGCGCCTTTGTGTTATACAATTTCACCATGACACGCATAGGTAGGCAATATACAAAACCTTGACATATAATCACACGGTGTCATTTTTTTTTTGCAAAAGTTATCATCCTAGTTCCGTTCGGGGTTGATGTATGAATAATAGATAAGTGGTATCCTTTGTTTTTTTGTTCAAAGTAGATTATGAGGTCTCCGGGCTGGACACTAAAGAATAGTACCAAGCGTACAGCCTATAAATTCTCATATCAAAAACTACTATCGTCCCTGGATTCATATAATGATGTTCTTTGCTGTGTAGGTTGAGTGTAGCCTAATTGCAAAATTGAAACTGGAGGCCCGGGAAGGGGATCTAATGACCGATGGACCTAGTGGACATAATTTCTGATAAGATAACGCGATGAAAGATCTCGGGCGAAGTTAGCCGAGTGTGGAACGAAACAAGACAAACCTTTCTGTTGTAGGCGGCACTTTGGGAGGCTTAACCCCTTTACCCTCGTCCATTTTCTCCTTATACTGGAAATAACTCTGGTTAACGCACAGAAAGTAGAGCTTTTTTTGGAAAAGTTCGTGTACGGACCATCCGAGCGTTTCTTTCTTAATCCACTTCATCTCATGGTAAGGAAAAAAAAACAGTCCTTAATCTGGATTTTTTTTTCAAGTTGGTTCTTTTGACATATAAAGGAGTTATCATGGACTGCAACGAAGGATGATATTGCTGAATGGGGAAATATCGCTGTTATGCAGCTGGTACGGGCTTGGGAAATTGGCTGCTACGTGGTATAATTAGTAGTATGCAAACTCTAAAAGTTTTATCTCATCTCTTTCTAAAAATACTCCCTCGTGCGTTTTGAAGTTGCGAAATAGACGGACGAGACAGAAGATCCATCAGAGTGGTAACAACCAGATATCGAATTATTAATGAGCACGTTGTGCAATGACAATAGGGGAACCTGTGCTTCATTTCCCAAATAGCCTATAGAAAAAGTGTTTCCTTTGAACTAAAAATAGCAAGGTTGCGCTTTTTTTAGGGTGAACTAAATATTCTCGTCGTCGAAATCGTACGAGGATATTGATTATAATGTGAACACACATTATCTGATAATATTAACGCATGGCATATGCATGCATCCACTGGTAGCATGGTTCTCATATAAACCGGAAGTATAAACGGGTTGAAACAAAAGATACAAGAGATAAGTTTCAAAATCACATTGAAGGACAAAAAGAAAGAAAGAGAGGACACATACACAAAAGAAGATTCCTCGCTGTTTGGGTCAATCCTACATTTTCTTCTGATCGATGTATCACATTACCTCGTGGATATTGTAAGTAGGGTATAAACAAAGTCATATTAGGATATATATTGATATATTTATATTGTTAATCGTCCCTGTCAGACTATCACAAACACAAACTGTGGCGGTAAGTACGAAAAGATAAAGATGATATGGGCTGAGGGTTGGTCATTATAATGATTCGCGAGTGAGGGTTAAAAAAGACCGGAGAAGGCAAACCGATAGTTTATACAATATATCATCCATTGCACATTGGGTAAAGTGGGATCCAAACTAAGACTCAGATCTTGAGACTAAGATTGATATTGAGATTTGATATTGATTGGATGCGATGCGATACGGATACGATTGTGAAGGGAGATTAATCTAATCTCGTGACTTAAAAAAAACCACGTTGCCTGTTCGGCCTTTGCCTACATATAAAGTTAATCCCTGCAGTGTTGAGCACCCATTGTATCCTTTTCGCAGGAATACGTAACACTAAGTAGGATTATATTTCTGTCATAATTAGCGGTTGTTGTTCTAAAGAGCAATTACCTTTTATATCAATAAAGAAATCAAGACAAATGAAGGCGCACTTCCATTACGCCGTGTTTGAGCCATCTTGAGTCGGTTTTGCATCTTATTTAAATTCTGTTCTCAATCTGAGTTTTTTTTTTTTTGCAAAAATTAAGTGTCAATTCCTGAATGCCATACTTTTTCTCGGTTTCCTGTCGTTTTCAGTGCGAAATGGCCCACACCATTGTTGAGTACTTATTTCTTTGGTCTGACGAGGGAGGGAAAACAACAGTCAAGCCGAAGTTCAAGAGGGAAAAGTTTAACTGTTATTAGTGTATATAATATATCTAGTTACGAAATAAAGCGCACCTGAAGTTCAAGAGGAAAAAGCTGAACTTCAGCTGCGCGTGCGAAAAGTCTTTTTAGTCGCGAGCGCTTCGCTAGTATCTACTAGCTATTTCGACAAGGTCTGGGTTATTCATGTGCATAGAGCAAGATAAAGTTATACATGTTGGTGGTCACCGCCGTGAGGTTACAACGCGTCATGTGCAAAGAAACCGCCGTGCAACCTTGTCAATCTTCATAAATGATCTTACGGACAAATAGTCTTTGTAACTGGTGAAAATAGTATGAGAACTGGACAATTTGGAGGCCGTCCAGTATTCATGTCCACAGCACAGTTACGGACATCACTCTCACCGTGTCCCAATGCTCCCGTGGTCTCTGTATATAAACCCCAACAGATTTCCTCCAAAAAACCATCACACATTCAACGTTCAACCTTTAACATCTGTATCACTTCTTACCTCTTCCTCAATTAAAAATCATGCAAACTTACCGTGAAACCTTTTTTGCAACACCGGGAAACCCGATCATCCCTCCCCCAGGTTCTAACTTTGCCTCCCTTACCAATTTAGTCGTGACCTCGGGTCCGAAAGCAAAGTTTTTGCCACTCGCAAACTTGCGTGCTTACCTTCACGCAGCCAGAGTTGTTAGACCGAAATTGGCTAAAGGTCTTCCACCAGTGTGCAAAACACGACATGAGCGGATCACGCCATCGGATGCGTTCTTGTTGTCGGTGGAGCCCGATTCCCGTTGTCGTCTCAGGGGGATGACGTTGTTAGAACACAACAAAATAAATCGAAGGATCGTTGCTTGTATGTACACAATCTCTTTTTGTTTTCGTTTCTTTTTTTGTGAGTTCTCACATATCTCGGGTTTGCAGTCATGGATGAATTCGTTCCCTCCAAACCTGTTATGGAGGTTGAAGACGCGGCCACAAGGATTCGTACGGCCAATTTCCACATCCCAGCACCAGGGTTTCTCATCTATTCCAAACAACTTCCTTCCATCAACAACGTCATGACCCTGGCACAACACACTTTACAACTCCTGGAAACTAGTGAGCGAGTGCTCAATGCCGTTTGGCCCAAGGAAAGCCAAGGGCATATCTTTACAATCCCAACAGAATCCTCCGTGATTCCAACAGCCGATTCGGACATATGTGTACCTATTTATTACACCAAGGTTAGGGAGCGGGACCTTGTCAGAATGAATGAACCGATGGTTAAAATGGTGGTTCTGGTCATCCCTCCTTGGGCGTTGGCTGGTGCCGATTTTTACGAATTTATCAACGCAAATTCGGTATGAAATCCATCTTCTGAAAACGTTTATAGTTAATTAATTCATTTAGTTCCCCGATTTCAAGATGAACCCGGACGGGACTCGCCCGACATATACTAGGGCTCAAAAAATTTGGGCTCAGGTATGTCGTTTATCCGTGGTTCTTTGTTACGTTCTTCTCTAATTCTTCCTCCAGATATATGATTGCTGTACTGCGAAAAACTCTCCGTTCTTCGCTATCACCACGTTCGGTAATTGGGTGTTTGGAGCTTTCAACCCTTGTAAATTCTTTTATCTTATATGTACTGTCGCACTGTTTTAATGTTATATTGCAGCTTCTGGATGGTCAAACGTTATCCATCACACCAATCATCAGCCATTCAGATTTCAATCCATCTATATTAGAATGGGTCACCTATTGGGTGGCCTCTTCCATCAACGTTCCGGGGGCATTATCTCCCAGTGTGAGCGCTCTCCTTCTATCTTTTATGTCTGCTCTAGTCTGAACTTTTATATGATTAGCAATTATCCAACTTCTGGTAATCCAGAGATTGGCAACAAATCTCATCTTCAATACAGGTCGACAACCGACCACCCCGCATCCAACCTCTCGGCCCAAGAATGGATCGAGAATTACTTGGGTATGTTCCTCTCTCTTGAAACGCAATGAATAACGCTTATATGAAACCCTCCTCCATCTAGATAGCCAAAATCCCGCAAACGGCAATGAGGCGCAGTGGACAACCAACCAATTGTCCGAAAATCTTTATGTGACATATATTCGTTGAGGCTCGTGGGTTATAGAATAGGACTATGAGCTCGCGGCCGGAGTGGGTGGGGTGTAGTTTATAATACTAGATACGGTCGTATTTATACCTAGCCGGGGGAGATTTAATTGTAATTACACAATGGGGATATATGTACAAAGGGGTGGTTGCATGGGTCCCGGGGAATACCGCGCTTTCTGCATCACCAGACAAAGCAAGATGGAGTTATATACATCATGACATCACTGGTCGTAAAGCTTGGGACAAACAGACGCGTGTTTTTAGAATCCAATTCCTCCCGTCAATAAACCCCTCTTGCCATATGCATATGGGATCAAAATTGAAAATATTATTTCCCGACGGAAACCTCGGTCTGAGGAGATTAATTCTACCCAGTTGATATCCCGCAAAGATTCTTATCTTCTTCTGGGGTGGCTGTTAACATAGGCCGTTGAAAACCCTGTAAGACGCCTTCGTAAACGGGGGGAAGCGGGAGGAGTGACCTTGTAGTGATGCCGGTGGTGGCTTTCAACTTTGACGCCGCTCGAGCGCTTTGCGAGAAGTTTGGTCACGGAAACGGGTCACTCCGCGAGCGCTTTCTTCCTTTGTTCAACTATCGTTCTTGACAGTTTTTCTTTCCTTTTCTTTGTTGTGAGAACCATCGGCTATTGAGGCAAAGCAATCATTTATTCCCGGTGCCAAGAATAATAAGTTCACAAGTTACACACACACGTCAATTTCTGTCTTTTTTTTCAATTGGTATTCGCGAAGTAGAAGACTTGTAGAAGGATATCCATCCCTTAGGAGCTCCAAGTTCGTCTTGCGAGGACTTAACATGTCTTCGCTGTGTCTGTGGCACGTCCTAAGCTCTTTTGAAGCGTCTATTATTTTATTCTCAAACACTTTTTCCTTCTCATTTCAAGATCTACATTTGGGAAACTCCGTGGGCACTCGGCATAACATCAAACTCCACCCATTCAAAATAAGAACTTCTTGTTGGTCTATTGATGATTAGAATTAAAGATTCTTCAACTGGTGTAAGTCATAATACTTCTTTTCTTTCGCTTCCTCCTTCATCGTTTCAACTTACTTTCGCCACACTTATATTAACGGGCATCCAACTTTTTTCCAACTATTAACAGTAACAAGATTTTTCCTTCCTACCTCCGTCCCCCACCCGCCTTACATCATCACCGTTAGTCAGGAAGGATCTGCATGTTAAGTCCCGAATTACTTTTTTGAGTGAGACATGGTTAATTGTTCGGACGATAACTTCAACTTTGGTGCCGCTTCCTCGCGGTTGTCGGTCGTTGTCTCGCCGTCCACCCCGCTTCCCGGGGCCCCGCGGGATACCGCGGGGAAACATCCTTGGAGAATACAAGTGTTCTCCATGGATTATCTTTCACTTTTACCGTTACGGCGTTGATAGTAGATGAATTTTCTCAAGTATTCAAAGTACTCTTGAGACTTTTTTTTTGAGTTAACGTTTGTTATTGGCGGTTGTCTGTGAAACTGACTTCCCCCTTTTTTTTGAAACAGTTGAGAATATTTGCCGCATCGGTGAAGAGTTAAACCAAAAAAAAAAGGTACGTTGTAGTAAAGCTACGATATCCAGAAAGTGAGTTCGGACTTACATAACCATAACATAATAGATTGTAAATCGTGGATTCGGACCCAGGCACCATACCGTAAGCAAGGTGAATGAATGAACTTTGGAAAAATCCAAAATTAGGATCCGTATGTGAAGCGTTTCTTTTGAAAGATTAAAGGAACCTGATTATAAGTTCATCTATGGAGAAAAGCTGAAACAAACAGCAAACACTTGTTATATCAAGACGACAAATACCAATGTGCCCACCTTTGGGGTACGCACCTCATGAAAAACAAATGTCGGAGTATAGCTTAATATAATTGGATGAATATAATCAAGAAAATTTTGATAGTGAGTCACTGACTTAAACAGTGGTAGAAGACCCCCCTAGTGGTAATTAAGATGTTATGCATTTGAAAATGGTAAATAATAGAACCAAGGTTTGGCACGAATTTAGATCGATTAAGGAGGTTCCAGTGGTAAGCCAACAAATTCTTTCCATATCCTGGTACACTGGAGGCTGGGTGAACGCTATGCTCTGTCAGCAATTTTATTTCAATAGTTCCCCGTGAGACTTATCGGCATATAAACAATTGTGAAAATTAAATATGAAGTATCACATCTTTTGATTTTATAATGCATACGTTTATTTTGACTTGGATGATGATACCCCCTAAATTGTTTTTCAAAGAGTATATATTTGAAACGCCAAAGAACTGATGTTATAAGAATTGATGATACGCTTTAGGAACTATAGGAGCTTGGATTGACATTGGCACCTTGTTTTATTTTAGAAGGAACTAGGAGCTGCCCGCCCGCAGTGCCCCACACTAGTCATAACGAAGAAAGAAGATTAGGTGGCAGAACATGTAGAACTATTTGTTATCAAAGACTAGGAGTATTTACATCCAGGGAAGTGATATAAAACTCAAACTCAAAGCCGTAACTTATCCGGAATTCGAATCGGCAGAACACGATATTTAATGCGAGTGCAAAAACTTGCGATGCTAACATGAAAAGTTAAAAAGTCTGGCCCCATGCAGTTGCATTGAAAGATATGATAGAACATGGCAAAGCAGGACTTTAGTAACATTACTACATAACACTCACTGAAATTGGCATTGGAAAGCTATGGAAGGTACCGGTTACGGTACCGAAAAAAATCCTGACTCACCTTGTGACAGGCACGTAACGGCGTGGGATGAATTTCGAATCGGTCTGCAGCCATTGAGTAAGAAGATTTTGTTCTGGCTCGTAAAATGTGAAGCTAAACCTAGTTTCAGGTAGTATTGCGAGATATTCCCACATTTTCTCTTTTCTCCTTGCACTTTTGAAGAGAAGATTCCAGAAGAAATACCAGCGTGAGTCACTTACAGATCTAACCATTTCCCGGGCCCGTCGCTCATTAATATTGATTCGTTCTTAGTATAATTATTCGAAGAATTTGTCTCAGCACGATCTGGGTTCCCATTTCATCTTCAACACCGTGATTACTTCTTTTACTCTCTCTCTCTTTGGAACCCCAGAGGGTAATCGGTATCATCCTCAAGCGTCTGCCATCATTCGCCACTAAAGGGATCTGATCATTCCCGTATGACTTTACTTATCATCCATCCCCCTTGAACAATGACAGATATACATTATGGATAGAGCGATATGGCAGTGTATATACAGAACGTGCCATCCGCCATCAACGAAACTGCGTTGACGCAAGCATTCAAGCCCCTATTACACGCCACACCCTTCGTTGAAGCACATGATGCAACCAACCACGCATGTCCGATGAATTTTCATGTTCATTTATTTTTGAACAAACGGCTCCGACAATCTCATACTGGGAAAGGTATTTTAACCTTTCCAACCCCGGCACTAGCGGATCTGGCTGTTGCATATTTCAGTCATATCAAACCATTCGTTCTACGTAACAAGGAGATGAAATTCGAAAGAACTAGGAAATCTCCTTCGAATGCTCTTGTTGAGAAGTTGAAACGCACACCTTATCGTGATCCGCAACAACAGCCTCCTCCTCCACCTCTGTTTAGATTCAAGGATAGACTTCACGACATCGGTAATATCCTAAGGGTACAGACTGTTCAATTCATTTATCAATGTCGAGATGATACGCTCTCTCCGGAATGGGAATGGTTACCATCGTCGGCTAATCAACCTCTTTACCTACTTTTTGATGAGGAGAAACGAGAGATCGTTATACAAAAACTCGACACTACAGGCCATACCAGCATGATACGGATGCGATATTTTTCAATTAGGTGTATCGAACTCAGTTTCTCAGATCGTTCCTCCGTCCTATATTTGACAAGCCCACCTTCTTACGAACGGTCCTTCTCATCCAACACATCCAAGGCGACGAAACAAAAGTTGACTGGACTCGACGATGAACATGTCAATATTTCACCTTTCACATGGCCCTGTATTAGGGTAGTTTTCGACAGCTCCCAAAAACGAATTGATATATTCAAGGAGATGGTGCAAGCAGTTAAAATTCCCATTACTGAGCGAACTCCTCAAGTATCCCCTCAACATCGGTTTTCCTCTTTGCGTCGTACGAGGTTACACCTCTGGCTCAAAACGATTCATTGGGAAGTTGCCTTCCAATGCGAGCTTATATATCGTCAAATTCTTTTGGACCCTAAGGAACTTTGGACACTATCCAAGGCTATTGAAAGTACTATCGCCTCTCGTTTAGGAATTCCAGGCACTGTAAGCGTTCTCAGGAGGTTTCACCTCAACCTTAGTAAATGGAGCCCGGAACCATCCGACGATGTTACGATATACACTCTCTATAGAGACGCTGTGCGTGAGGTCGCTGCTCAGACTAATGGCAATAGTTCTTTCAGGCTTAAAACCGGGACGAGTACTAGCCATTTTATGTGTCATCATGTCAACATCACACCTACGCGAATGCTCCTCTATGGTCCATTCCCCGATGTTTCGAATCGTGTTTTACGGTGGTATCCAGATCATCATAATCACTTTCTACGCGTCACGTTTACGGATGAAGATGAACTCAAACTTCGTTTTGATCGTCGTGAAATTGATGGTTATGGATTTATTAGTCGTTGGGTTGGTGGGATTTTGAAAAATGGCTTTGATTTATGTGGACGACCGTAAGTATGCAAAAGATACTTGTTTTGATCTCTAATTTCTAATTTTTTTCTTTCTAGTTACGAATTTCTTGGTTACTCGCAATCGGCTTTGAAATCATACACTATTTGGTTTGTTTCCCCATTTAAAAGAGGGAATACTAAAGTGAATGCGGAGTCCATTCGTGAACGGATTGGGACTAATTGGCCACAAGAACTCTTACGCTGTCCCGCTCGTTTCGCCGCCAGATTATCCCAAGCGTTCACAGCGACAGATCGAGGAATGTTCATTGAAGAAGACCAGATCGAGACTATTCCGGATATCGAACGTAATGGTTATTGTTTTACGGATGGAAATGGGTTAGTTTCGACTCAGGCAGCCGATATTATCTATGAGGCTACTCATAATTATCGAGTGCCGAGGGTTAGGACGACTAGTGTGTTTCAACTTCGATTCCAGGGAGCTAAAGGTATCATTACTGTCGACCCGACTCTGGAGGGTTTGGTCATTCAACTTCGTCCATCCATGGTCAAATTCAACTCAAACGACTCTGAAGTGGAAATCGCGAGATCATTCGATAATCCGGTGCGATTTTTCCTCAACAAACCTCTCACCATGATTTTGGCAGGTTTGGGTGTCCCACATGACGTATTTCTCAAACTTCAAAGAGCTGCGGTCAAAGAAGCTAAAGAATCTATTAAAGGGTTTAGAAAAGCCGCCGACCTTTTTGAGATCCATGGTCTTGGTGCACCGTTCTCTCTATTTGTCACTTTTAAAAGTTTGCAAAAAGTTGGGGTGGAATTTACGACGGGGAAGTATAATTTTATTGATCCGTTTATGGATCGGTGTCTTCAGTATGCTTTGCATCATGTTCTTCGGGAAATTAAGCTTAGGGGTCGTATACCTGTTCCCGGGTGTTGGAAGTTGGTTGGGACGGTTGATGTTTACAATGAGGTGGCGGAAAATGAGATATTCGGTATGTAAATGCTGTTCTTTTTGTCATTATGTTAATTGACGGGACTGTTTGTAGTTCAAATTATTAGTGGATACGGAGCAAGACCGCAATACCTCCAGGGACCCATTCTAATGGCCAAGTCACCAACTATTCATCCTGGGGATGTTCAGTTGGTCCATGCCATTGGTCCACCACGACGCGGTTCGCGTCTCGGGCATCTCAACAACTGCGTTGTATTTTCTCAGCGAGGTGAACAGGCTTTTTTATACTATGTAACCTATCTTATATCTCCAGGTTATCGACCTCTCCCCAATCAACTGAGTGGTTCTGACTTGGATGGCGATGAATACGATTTAATCCCTTTAAAGGATTTACATCCTCCTAGAACTGTAGGACCTGGATCATATCCCGCAGCTCCCAAGAAAATTCTGAACCACGACGCCACGATTTCTGATATTGCTGATTTTGTGGTTGATTATATCCTCAATGATATGTATGTCCACGTAGCCTAATTTCCTTTCAAAATTTCACGAAATGATTTGTATCTGAATATAGGTTGGGAATTGTCGCGACGAATTTTTTGCTTATATCCGATAAACGCACCATCTTTGATACGGACTGTGCTACTCTTGCTGAATTACATAGTTGGGCGGTCGATTTCCCAAAAAACGGTGCGCCTGTCCCTGCTGAAAGGATTCCTTATCCGAGATGGCGTGATAAACCAGACTGGCATGCTCCAGAAATCGATACCAGAAAGCGTGCAGATTACTACGAATCCGAAAGTGTTTTGGGAGTCTTATTTCGCGATGTCGAGTTACCCGACGCTACACTCCCAAGACATCCTGAGAGAGAAGACCCTGTTGATAACCTCACAAGCGCTTTTGACCATCTTTCGTTGTCAAACCTTGTTCTTCGTGATACGATCTCTAAACAACTGCAATCCAAACTTTCAGAATCCGTCGACTTAGTCCATAGTGAAGAAGCTGCGACTATGGTTTCGGATTTATTTTCCAACTTTACGGTGGAATTGGAACATATTGCTTATACTCATTCACTTGCTCATCGAACCGAGAAACGATTATTGGAGGAAGAAGTGCTTATGGGGACTATAGTTGGAAAGACGACTCAACCTGGAATGCGTAAAGACAAGATTTCGGCGATGAGAGAGGCGACCAGTATCTTAGTTAAAGGAATGCTTGAAGAACTTGCGGGTGATTCGGACGATACTGTTCGTGCTTGGACTAATCGTGCTTGGACGGCTTGGAAGATGTCGGTCCTGAAACGCGACAAATTCGGTGCAAGATGTTTTGGATTTGTAGCTTTACGGGCTTTATTCGATATCTTGAATTACTTGGACTCTGCGGAAGAATGAGAATGGAATCTCCTCGAATTTTGATTTTCTTTCCCACCTTTCCGGTTACTTTTATTTTCTTCTTTCTTTCTATGGTTGCGTTCAAATTGTGTCTTTTGGAAAAAATTTCGGTCACGTCTTTTTTTTTGTTTTACTAGGTACGGGAAACCCTGGTGACTAGGACTTTTTTTCTTTGCAGTGGAAATACGTGCCTGTTTTCTTTTATAGGCTCAGGTTGGTAGTTTTGCTGTAACAGTCCTAGATTTTTGTGCTTCCCCCCCTTTTTTTATTGATAAGTTGTGATGTATACATATTTATGTCAATGGTAAAATTTGAAGTAGTTGGTGTATCCAAGAACCGGTTTACATAAGGACCAAGCCAAAATCATCCCCATTCAATGGCATGTTCAGCTTCGGTTTTGTTGGTATTCCACGTTATCTGGGATAGTACATAGATGAATTTTGTTAATATTTTTTAACATGATTTGTAACGCTAAAGTGACCAGATTTCTAGCTATTAGACCTGCTCTTCATTGTTCTCTTCTGTGGATTTATTATCAGTTAGTCAACGAGTTTGGCCTTATTTGTAAACTCACCTAAATCTGTGAAATGGGTTTCGTCTTGTAAACCATCCAGTTCAGGGGACTGACCATCAACATCTTCTGGATCATTTCTTTCCCCCATTTCAGCCATAATAATCTCGTGGAACTGACCTAATGCTGACCGCATGGATTGAATAGGATCGTCCCGGAATGACAGGGTTGACAAATCTACGGCAGCTTGGTTGAGAGCTATGTTTTTTGCATTCCGGCGACGGAGGTCTAGGGTGAATTCACACATGAATATAGATGAGAGTCTAGAAAGAAAAAACGTCAACAGTCAATGGATAAGATCCACATAAATGAATTGAAAGTTCTCATACATATTTTGAGGCCAAGCCAAAATATGGCCTGCGATACTATTCTATTATGAGAGATTAAACTTAGAGGTTCAGAATGGAGAATAGACATATTCTTGCCAGGGCGAGCTGCAGAGATAAAATGTTTTGTCAGATAAAATAACTAAAGAGTTAGAGTGGTAATTTAATCACAATTGTTAACAATGGTAATGCCGCTCCGATAGAAAGCACCAAGCTTCGAGGAAAGTGAGTAACCATTGAAATAGATTAGTAATGTTACGCACAAGAATCTTAGAAACCCTGATAATGATTTTGAAATGCCACACCATACTAACGGGAGTAAGCTTACCCTGTCTCAGAAGCAACTGGGGAATATCTCCATGACTTCGTACCCCTAAATTCCGCTTCAACTTCCATAGTCCCCAAACGTAAAAAAAGACCGCAATGAAGCCAAGTACGTCTGAAGTAGTTACCGTAATATCATTTATGACCTCAAGAATAACAGTAACCTCTGTAAAAATAGATTCAGAAGATATTATAATCTCCAGATTTTTTATGTTTTTATGTTACCACTGGAAAAAAAAAGGGGGGGGGGGTCAATTAGATAGACTAAAGAAGGATGGATGGATGGTATTAAAATATTTACGATTCACCGGGGTCACATATTGGTATTGTAAAATCTGCACGGAGATAATTAGAATATGTTTGAGTGGTGATGCTAATGACAAATTCGGACCATAGATTTGAATAACTGAACCAACAAAAAATGGTATGAACAGGGCTATCGTCATTGGCCGATATCCTTGACACAAGGAATAAGCTCGAACGGTGATTAATCCTACACAGTTTCAGAACTACCACAGTCACGAGAACAAACAAACAAAATAAAGTACCCTGAATTCCAAAGAAAGAGAAAATTGATATGGTATGTGTCACATAAGCCAGATCATTGCACACTCTGAGTTGCGAATATATCAATTTCTAAAGTTTCAAGCAGATTCGATACAAAATGAACCTTAAAGTCTATATATCATAAAGTGATTAGAGAGGAGTAAAGTATTCCTTTATAGTTACTCACTACCACGTTCTGCGGCAAAAAAACCCCAACTATCGTCACGGCGAAGTAGAGCAAAGGAGCATATCTAGAAAAAAAGTAAAGATATGTCGGAAATGTAAACCTCGGCTTCCATATATGTTCCACTTCATCCGGAAAGCGGAGAAAAAATGCATAAAATAGAGTTACTACACAATATTAAAGTCGGATTTGGACTTCAATGCAGTGCTTACTGGAACAGGCGAAAATTATGTAAACCTCAATCATTCTACAGATTGTTCTAGCCAATAATGTAAAAAAAATCTCTGACCACGTACCCTAAGTATGCTTCAAAAATCATTTGGCTTAATGGACTTGAATCTCCGGTTTGGTTGTTCATTTTGGTTGTTGATGTTGATGGCTTCAAAAAATAGTCATCTGCCTTCGGTGTTTTACCTTGGAGTATATATATAAATAACCCTATTCCAAAAATACATTCCTGTAAGGGGCCCATCACAAGCTTAACATATAAGTCAGAAATTTTTTGATCCAGAGATGAGGTGCGCCAGACTCGACCAGAGCCTGGAGGACGTATTCCCAGTTTTTTTTTTTGAATGTCATAACAAAGATTGATATTCAATTGAGATACGGATATGTAATCTAAAATGTTATAAAAGAGAAGGACCCCATGTGTATAGCGAGCAAATACTATACCAGAGAAGGTATGGTTTTTGCACCATGTGTTAGAAAAAGGGCTAAAGCTAAGAAATTCACAGCGAACTCGCAATTCTCGATGCCATGTAGGGACGATGACAAGTGATTCGAATAGTTGCTAATCGATCTCATCTTCTGAAACAGCCCATCCATCTGTGTGATAGATGTCAGAATGTGGCCATTCCAATTGAGGTGACGATGGAGGCCAGTGAAGATTTCAAGATCCCAGAGCCGTCACACTCATGTAACGTTTTCCGAGGTCGTTCCGCATGTTGTCCGGGGTCCCAGACTCCGATTCATGAAAAATGCTTGTGTCCTAATATTTCTGCACTAGTAGCTTCACCCCGAGCCGTCCTCACATCCCGCTCTCTCTTTAACCCTGACCCCCCAAGTACTCGGAGTACCAGTGCACCTACAATTACCCAACATTTAGTCCAATATATCTTACTTCCTCGTTGCACATCCTTATTGTAACCTGAGATTCTTCACTATGTTGGTGGCTACAAACCACGAAGTCAATTACTTAACGGTGGACTGGATCGACTGGATATTCCTGCGGGAGTGGCGAAATTCTGATATTAAATACTTTGCTGCAGCTGGATGCGAGATTTATGGAGATGGAGTCTATTAGTGACAGACCGGATAGACTAGACTATCCGGTACTGTAGGAAGATCCCCACATAAAATCTCTAAAAATCCAGATGTTCATTTTAAGTGGTCTTTTGACAGTGTTTTATGGTGGAAATCTTACCCACGTATTACGCGCATGAAATGGTAGAGGCAACGTCTGTACTGTCATTCCAAAATGAGAACATAATAAAATAATACACTCTTTATTGTTCCAATTTCAGCCCCAATTTTTAGCGGAGGCTCCAAGGCATATAATTAAAAAGAAAAGAAGGCGTGCGTTGTTTTCCGACCTTGTCCCAAAAACGGAAAATCACAGGGAGTTAACGGATTTTATCTTATCAATCAGATCTATAGACTATCATGGCGTGAGAACATCCAGTCCAAAATTCAGCTGAGTTTGAACTCTATCCCCAAAGGTTATCGGCCATCCTCGTTGTAGTCTAGAATCTTCTTTTTCTTGGAGAACACGACTCACTCCTCTTTTTATTGTCTCATTTTCTATCCCTGCATCGTAACCTTGTTCATGCCCATTCCCCGATGGACAAATCGTTACTTCCCCGAAACAATGCGTTGACGTTGTGAATGGAACCGATGCATAAGAAGCAAATTCGGAACGTATCCCTCTCACGGATTGCTTGTATTCCGTCAAGCCATGAACATACATATCATATGCCAACCAGTCAGCCAGAAGAAGAATGTCCACACGTTTTCCGAGGTTCAAGGGAGAGAAGTTAGAACGCACCGCACCTTTACAAGCCGGCCTTGGTTTTTCACTCAGACAACTTCTTTCTTCCTTCCACGGAACCTAAACCATTTCGCGGAACATCCGGGAAAAAGGTACCAAGAATATGGAATGGTACTATCCTTACGCAGCTCAAGTCTATCCTTGATTGGGTGTTAACACATGTTGCATATGTAGTTCCGGTCTAAATTGATGACGCAAGCTTAAATATATTGTTGCGTGTGTGTGTGGTATGTCGTAAGAGATTGGACGGATCCATGACCGATGGCAATATGATAAGAGCCATTGCTTTCACTTCTACTTCTAGAAGATCCAAGAATCGGAAAAGATTCATGTGGTTGTCGAATTCTTTTGTTCAGAGGGACATTCATCAAAACAAAAATGGTTAGTATAAATGAATGACTCACCACGACTCGTGGTAGAAATTAACGATAAACGAAGGGTTAGTTGTTAATCCGAAAAGGACTATTTTGGACAAAAAACGTGTTTTCGGCAACAGACATACACACCGGACATCTGAGATCTTATCATATCGCCTTCTTTTTGCGGGAACATGGACTAACAACCCTCGTCAACAAATCACTAGGTTTAAGAATTTATTCGATAATCGGGAACCTTCAACAAAACTGGGGACCCATTATTATGTGGCTTTTCCCCCCATCTTTGATTTATACTTCGGTCAAGCTAGAAATTTACAAGCTAGCTTCATAAATGCTAATGTTCATTTTCTATTTCGACCAAGAAAATGACGCATGTGTGTGGTGGGCTAGCATTAGCACAGCTCATATTATCACCGTAGACATGTACAACCGTAAAAAATGGATCGTTCTCGTTGACTATCGTAGGCCGATGGCAATACATCCCAAGGATCCCTAGCCTAGGGCCCACAGCTTCTTGCATCGCGATAACTCTCCAAAAAAAAATCCTGATCAGCACCTTGCTCCCTTATACAGAGAAAAGGAAAACCAAGCCTTGACATACTATGATCACAAATACACGGGGTCAATCTTTTTGGAATGGAAGAAAAAAGGGAGGGGGTTATTGTGTATCCTCCCGAATAATATCTTTTGTTCTATTCTAAACGTATGGCGGGGCATCAGACTAGAGCTGTAGGTAACCGTCTGGCCCATAAACTACATACCTTAGCACACTAATATCCCTGAAATTCATATAGTGAAATGATGTCCTTTGCTGTGTACATAAGCCATGTAGAAATTCGGGATGGGATTGAATGACCGGTGTACAATCTTTGATCTCGGTAAGATAACGGACAAGCACACGGACCGCGAGCGGTAAGATCACCGTGATTTTGACCGAATGGGACATTTGAAGAAGCAAATCCGTTCTTCCATTCTGTAATCACTACTTTGAGCTAAACTCAAAAAAAGACCATACGTTCATCTGATTCGGAGCGGAAATGGTTATATAGCTCCTCAAACCCATAAGTACGGTAGACCCGAGTGACTTTTTTTCTTTTTTAGTCCAATTTGTCTCATTGGAAGGGAGAATAGTCCTTGATTCCTTTATTGCCAGCGTTCAAATCGATTTTTCGGTTTGGGTCATCACGGATTGGAAACATTCGGCATTGATAAACGGGGAAATACACTGGTACAGGCTTGAGAAATGATTAACTGATTTATGTATATATTGCAAACTCAAGTTTATTTTCTCACCTTCTCAATTGAATTTTCACATGCTTACCACTAATAAGCTCCCTCGTGCACGTTTTGGTTTTACCCTTTATGGGACTTAAAGGATGGTGCGAAAGTGAACGATCTTTGAGCATGTAATGGTGATAACCAGCTTTGAGATCCCGAAATATATTAACAAGCATGTTACACCTAGGGATCTGTGCTTCATTTCCTATACAACCTATGATAAGCGTTAGCGTTCTTACACTTCCCTTTTATAACTACTTTCATAACTAACAATAGTATGGTCAAACTTATTTTTCGAGGGTAAGCGAAGTGCCGTACGCGTATGGTTCTGTCGAAATCATACGAGGATAGTTTGAATGAACATAGCACATGTAGCATGGTTTTGTTAGTCTAATCCGAGGTAAACTAATCAAGGATAACTAACAATCAAACAGTGGAGGAACAAGGGAAAGAGGAGAATAAACACACTTTTCACAATACAAAAGGAGATCATCTTTTCGGTTCGTTCCTAATAAATTGACGATCACGTTCGCCTCGTGGGTATTGAAATAGGTATGAGCAAACTCATCGTGAGGACGTTGATATGTTTTTTAATCGTCCCTGTTCAGGCTATTACTGTGGCGGGCGGTACGAAGTAAATGAGATTTTTGATATGAGTTGAGGGTTGGTCCATCATACTGATCCGCAGGTCGGACAGGGTAAAGAAGGGAGAGAGATGGCAGCCTGAGAAAGAAACCCGAATGAATCTATACACATGGAAGTTTGAAAGAGGAATTCAGATGGCAACGAGATTGATATCGAATGCGATGCAATAGGGAGACTTAATCGAATCTTGTGACTTATAGAGGACACGTTTTTGTGCTATACTATGCGATATGTATGTGATTGTGATGCGTGCTTTTACTATACCTCTAAGAGTGGTTCTTAGTATATAGAGAAATGATAGGAGACTGATGAAAATCACCTATCGTTCTTATCTTTTAGAAGATATACCTTAAACTTCTCCTAAGTATGTGCCTATCATTGAACTGTTTTGCATCACAGATGTTCCTTCAACCTAGTTGATCCATCCATAAATCCCACCAAATTCTCTCATTTTTTGTGACAGGTGTATTGTAACCTTTCGTTCAACGTAAGTTGGAATCCCTGTTATAAGATCCCTTCGACGAACGGGAAGAAGCGGGAGGAGGGAGGACTTGCTTGCGTGGCGGCAGCGTGCCAAGTTTCTGACGCCAGTTTCGGCGCTAAGCGCTTACGTGAGGTGTTGGTCACGGAGGAGCGCGTGACTCCTTTCCCGAGACGCGCGGCTCCTTTTCTTTAGGGTTCAAGTTCTTTTCTTACCGTTTGACAGCTCTCTCCCTATTCCGTTGCAAGAAGATCTATGGTTTTATATTTCAGAATCGTTTTCATGAATGTGTCCCGTGCCAAGAATAAGTTTAAGCCATGCGAACTGTGCTACCAATTTTGGTCTTTTTATATTGGTATCCTTGAAGCCATCTCCTAGCATCTAATAGGAGTTGCAAAGACTTATCTGTCTTCTTTTTTCATTCATCCTAAAGAATTCGTCTCTTCTTCTTTATGACTTTATGTCTAAGATCTGCATTGGGAAACTCCGTTGGGTCAACTTCAAGAAGTCGACGCAGATTTCATGATTTCTTCTTGGCCATTGACAATTTATTTAGAATTTGAGCTCTCCCATAGGTATGTTTTCGTCTCGAACCGTCTCTCTTTCGCTTATTGATTAGTTCAGTTTTCTTTGCGATATTACTGACGGGGACTTGCAGTACGTAAGTTTGCCAACTAAGCCTCCCAAGTTAGCTTTCCCTCTTTGTTTCCGTTTCTTACAAAAGGATCTACATGAGAAATTACCTTTTTGGGCGGGACTTTGGTTACTTTTTATATGTACGGTCGTTTATGTAATTTTGGTGCCGCCCGCTGCAATTGTCTCGCCGACCACCGTTTCCCGGTACACGCGGGGAAACATCCTTGGAGAATACTGGTGTTCGTCGTGGATTGTTTTCTCACTTGACCGTTACGGCGTTGATAGTCAAATGAGTTTTTCATCATCTCAAGTACATTCTGAGACTTTTTAGTTTTCGGTGACGGTTTCTTTTTTTTTGGTTATTGGGGGTTATTTGTGAAACTGACGTTTTTTTCTTTTTCTTTTTGAAACTGTTGAAAATATATTTGCCGCATCGGTGAAAAGGTTTAAAGGGTATGTTGTAAAGTTGGCGATTATCATTATTGTTAGTTCGGACTTATATGTATCAGTAGAATGTAAATCTTGCGAATCTGGACAAAGTAAATGAAGGACTTGCCTTGAAAATCCGAATTCAAGACCCGCATGTGAAGCTACCGGTTTTCCTTGACGAATTAAAGAGTTGGTTACAAAATTTTGTCCTATAAGGGAGCTGAAGAAGTTAAAGCAATACATTCCGACGCAACAAATAGCTCTCCTCCAGGACGGCTTTTACGAAGGTTTTGCCATCGTTGGTGCCTATTTTTAGGCCATAAAATCAAAAGAATAAACGGTATTTCCAGTGGGTGTTTGGACGGTTTTGAACCTAGTCAATGATGGAATGCCCATATACTTCGTGGATCGGATGGCTTTCTTTTTCTGTTTTAGAGATTCCCGCGACATGAAAGCTGGAGAACACTTGCAGGGACATCTCCGTATTAAGAGTGACCTTCAAACATACCTGGTCTATCAGAGATAAGAGATGAAGAGAACTGATAATAACAATTTCCTAATTCACTATTTGCGATCCAACTAGGTCGCCTAGACGATCTATCGAGATGACCCCGGATTGGCAGACCATTGTGCAGAACTTAAAAAAGTTTTTCTATATTACAAAACAATTGGCTCTTGTAGTTTCGGAAAGTTGTTAATTGTTTTCCGATTTAGGTAAGACTTTCTAAACATAAACTGAGACATTTACATCCTAGTATAAAATAGAACATGGACGACTACCACGGCTGTGTATTTGTGAAATCACATTGAGTCCACATTTCGATCAGAACACGGCATCCTTGTTGTTACCCCGTCCAGGCTACATGGACAAGACGTCTTGGACGCACTTGTTATGTTTATATAAATCTTCAAACCCCATTTCTGAGCATTTCAGTCCTCAACTTCCGTTTTAACACTTCTTTCAACTGTTGTTTTCTTCTTCTACTCGCTTTTCTCCTAAAAATGCCTCATTTTCTTGAAAACCGCGATATAGCTGATCAAATCTTTGCGTGGATATCGTCACACACGCTGACAATTACAGCTCGTGTCTGTCGCGCCTGGTTCGAGGCTTCTATACCTAAAATATGGAAAGATGTCGAGCTGAAGACAGCCTTATCGCTACTCGGAACCTTTGAGAGTCTCCCTACAAAATAATTATTATGTGAGTTTATCCGAATTCAATACTTTCCCCGACCAGTTATTTAAGTAACGTTTGCAGCGATTCACAGAAGTCCCGAATGAGGAAAAATGGAATCGGTTCTCAATATATTCATCATATGTCTTGTCCCTCAAGGGCATGCAAAGGGATCGTTTTGCTCTAGAAATGGCGGTAAATTCCCGTCCCGACACCGTTCAATACCTCTTCCCCAGATGTCGCTATTTAAGCTGGCAGACATCATCCGATGAAGGCCTAATCGATCTCAGTACTATTATTACTCAGAGCTTGGATCACCTTGTGCTCCAGGTTCACGACCTGACGTACTCGTTTTTTGCTGCAATTTGGCAAAACTTACACAAGACATCACCGGCATTGCGATTTTTGCAACTCGACATAATCGAACCATCCACTCGAGCCGCTGAATGTTGTGATTTAGTTTGCCAGCTTTTGACTTTCTTCAGCAGGTCGATAAGGTTCGTTCAAATTCCGGAGGTCTTTAATACAACCGAGGTACTACGAAAGCTGTACGAAGTTTTCAACCTCTACCACTTGATGATTAACGTCCGTGGTCTTGTATTATACGATCCACGTATCTTGACAAAAACAGACGGAGACTACCAAGGTCGAGGTGGATTCACTTCTCTACAGACTCTTTCGTTTGGGGGCCACAAGAATCTCTTTGCGATAAATTCCTTAAGCTAGCAAGCTTATCGTCCCTTCAAACCCTGCGCTGGTATTTGGAGGAGGAATTGAAAGATGCAAAGTCTTTCATACAGACTGTTGCGGATGGATGTCCGCAATTGCAGATTCTGGAAGTCGGAAATTCCAGAATGTATCTCAAACCGGATTGCGTTCGTCCGGTGGTTCCGTGGGACTTCGTTCGCCCCATTATTCAATGTCGAAAACTTACCGTCCTAATGCTGCACTGCTTCCAAGTCCAGATGGACCCGAAAGAGTTCATCGAATTTCTAAAGAACAGAGCAACGTGGACAGGGATTGAACTTTTCACCACAAAACCATTACGGATGATCGATCTCTTCCTCTTTGCAAAATATTGCCCAAACCTCAGGAATCTCGGTGTCTTTGTCAACGGTTTTCTCGGGCTCCACTTGACACCTGACAATTTGAATGATATCAAACTCACATTTCCCTCCTTGACATCTGTTGAGTTTGCATTCAGTATTTTTCCTCAAGAAATGGCACACTCCGTCGCTTTATTTTTCTTCCGTTTTTGCAAGGAGCCTCCATATTTTGGGGGATGGGATTTGCTATTCTGGGACAGTGTTTCGTTTATTCTCGCCACATTATATGCCAAGAAGGAACGGCTTACAGGTGTACCCATGTCGGCTTATACGAGAGCATTCGTTGATCAGTCTATGAAAGTAAAGAATTTGATAGACGATGACGATATCGACCTCGATGCAGAGGAATCTGAATACGAATACGATGGGTCGGGGGACGAGGACGCTATGACGATCGATGGATGATACGACTGTGATGTTTCTGTATGTAGCTTGAAGTAGAAAAGAGAATTCAGATAAATTTAAAATTTAATAAAAATTTTTTGTGTTACATAAAAGTACTTTCTATTCTTACAATTCTTATATCTTTGTTCCACAAAGAATGTGGAACGGATTATGCTTTTTTAAACAAAAGAAGGTCGAAGCAGCGCGTCATATTACAAAAGAAGGTTTACGCAAAGGAAGAGTACCATCTAAATCAAAATACTATTCCCTGTGTAGCTACAGTACGTCAACACGATATAGAATGTACGACGAGAGGAATGGAAGATAGCATGAATCTAATTCTTTCCAAACAAGTAGCCAATGTGTTTGCGTGGCGTAATTTCTGGCGTCAGTTTCGGCGCTAAGTGCTTACGTGAGGTGTTGATCACAGAAGAGCGCGTGACTCCCTGTGACTCCTTTCCCCAGACGCGCGTCTCCTTTCTTTGAAGCCTTTTGACGGCTCTCTCTCTATTCCGTTGCAAGAAGATCTGTGTTTTATATTATGGAATCGTTTGTTTGGATGTATTACGCGCCACGACTAAGTTTAACCCATGCGAACTATTCTACAAGTTTGGTCTTTTTTCTATTGGTATCCTCGAAGCTTCAGCTTCATCGATCATCTCCTAGGAGCTCGTTTGCAGGACTTATCTGTCTTCTTTGCATCATCTATCATTCATCCTAAAGAATTTATTTCTCTCCTCATTATGGCGTCTATGATGCTATGCCTAGATTCTTCTTAAGATCTGTATTGGGAAACTCCGTGCCTCAAGTCGACGCAGATTCCACGATTTCTTTTGGATAATTAAGGTTTGGGCTCCTCTCATCTCAAAACGTTTCTCACTCGCTTATTGATTAGTTCCGTTTTCTTTGCGGTATTATTGATGGAGACTTTACTTAGCTTACCAACTAAGTCGTTCAGGCTTTCCTCGAGCTTTTTTGTTTCAGTTTCCGGATACGAAAGGATCTGCGTGTCAAAATTACCTTTTTGGGCGAAACGTACTCTGGTTTGGTTTGATTTTCTTATCCACGTCACGGGTCGTTTGATTTTGGTGCCACCCGCTGTACCATTTCGCGGGGAAATAGCCTTAGAGATGGTAGTGTGTTTCACGGATTATTTTTCATCGTTTTATGGTGTTTGGTAGCTGGAAGGGTGTTTTCTCAAGTCATTGAGGCACCGGTTGAAGTTTGTGAGATTGAATCTCCCTTCTCAAAGACTGGAGATGATAACGATTTTAAGCTATTTTTCAAACAAAAAACATGTTCAGAAAAAAAGCGAGGTTGCCACTTAGTAGGAAATGCGGGCCGCAGATATTGAAGGGTTTCGCACGAGCAGGAAAAAAAGAAATGGTTTGAGAATTGTTAGACTTTTTGAAAAATCAAAGTTAATAGGCGGTTAGCTATTGCAAACCCAAATATTACTTTGGGATAGAAGCCGGAAACCGATACGGAATTTAGAAGAAAGGCAGCAAATATTACAAAAAACCTACGTATTACATTCAATCTCGGCGCAGTGCAATTGTAACAGACCCTAGTGAGCCAATTACACCCGGCCATTCTTGCAACAATGCAAAACAAAACTCAAACATAGCATGGCGTGGCTGGATGAAGCAGTATCTTGGTAGTGAGTCACCATCTAAGAATACTTGTGATGAATTCCCTGACGAACAGATTCTATGAATATCCATCCATATCCATATGCACGGGAAAATCGGCACCGAACTGTCATTGGACGATTCAATGACATCTAGGAAAGATATGACAAAAATTCCATAACGAAAAGATTATTCTTCTTCTGTCCATATGTATGAAAAACCGGCACCGAAGTCATTGGATGATGGTTCATCGATGGGAAGGTTTCATGGCCTATCGTGTAAATCGTGACTCAGTTCGTGACGGCGCGACTCGGCGATGAGCCGATTAACCCAATTTGTCGTCGATGTTACTCGTGAACTGCGTTTCTGACGCTTCTTACAGCAATTGGAAAAGAAGTGAAGTTTCATCATGACTCACGAGAATACCGTATGAAGGTATGTTCTGGCATCTTTTCTTCTATCTGACTCCGAAAATACCGGAGAAGTATTTATCGATTGTACAGGGCAATCTTCAAATTAATGACAGATGTATTCGGATGAGTCTCGGGCGTGCCGCTCATTGACTCATACCTTGTGTGAAACAGCATAAATAGTCGGGCGAGTTTGTTTCATATGAGCTGGGTTCATCTTCAAGTTCGCTTTCGGTTACATCTCTTAATCACTCTTTTTGAAACCCCAAAGAGTTATTTCAACTAAGTACTCATCCACGTATTTATCTTTCATTATTTGTTTAAGAAAACGTTGACAAGCCCTGGTAGCGACATGTCACGATCACCATCGGAGTCGGTGTTTATTTACAATGTCCCATCTTTCGTCAACGAGGTTACACTTACTAAGTCGTTACGACCAATATTGCATATGTCCCCATTCATCGAGGCACATCGTGCAACACCCCACGCTTCCCCCATGAATTTTTATGTTCATTTATTTCCCAATAAACAGCTTCGACAATCACACCTTGGGATGGGCATTTTAACGTTTACAACCCCGGAGCTGGCAGATTTGGCTGTTGCGTACTTCTCCCATGTCAAACCGTTTCAGATAGGCAACAAACAGTTGTCTTTTAAGAAATCCAAAAAGCCCCCTTCACGCGCTCTAGTTGAAAGACTACAACGCACGCCATATTCATATTCTCCCAATCCCAAGAAGACTTTCCAGTCTAGGGACAATAGACATCAGAATGGTGGTAATGCTCAGGCCTTGACAGTACGAAAGGTTCAATTTTTGTATGAATGTCGAGATTACGTTTTCTCCCCGGAATGGGAATCACCATCATCTCCCGACTCCGCCGCCGCCATCAAATCTTTCGATTTACGCTTTGATGAGACAAGAAGGGAGATTGTTATACAAAAACTCGAAAAGACAGGTCCCAGCACCATAATTCGGATGCGGCATTTTACCATTAGACGTGTTGAACTGAGTTCTACAGACATGTCTTTTATCCTCTATTTAACGATTCCTCCTTCCTACGAACGGGGCTTTACTTCTAATGGCTCTAAAGTGTCGAAGCAAAAGTTAATTGGGTTCGATGCCGATCATATCGCTATCTCACCCTTCACTTGGCGATGTATCAGGGTAGCCCTCCACCCTCCACAACGATCAATGAATTTAATTAAGACGATGGCGGAGAAATTAAATATCCCCATTACAGAACGGATGTTTCAAATATCTCATCGAGGACGCTTTTCCTCTCCTCGTCGTCAACGATTACAAGATTGGCTCGCGTCGATTAATTGGGAAGTTGCGTTTCAATGCGAAAAGATTTATCGTGAAATTCTTTTGGACCCCAAGGAAATTTGGAACTTGGGAGAATTTATCGAAAAGTCTGTCGCCTCTTCATTGGGAATCCAAGGAACCGTGAACGTGCTTAAAGTTTTTCACTTGAAGCTTAAAAGATGGACCCCGGCAGTAGGCTCTGATGAAACAACCGTATACGACCTCTACAAAGAATCCGAGCGTGAAGTGGCTTCCCATGTCAACAAATCCTTCAACTTTGGAACCGGAACAGGTCATTTCATGTGTCACCACGTCAACATCACCCCGTCCCGCATGCTCCTTGAAGGACCTTTCCCTGATGTTTCTAATCGAATTCTACGATTATATCCAAAACATCATAATCATTTCCTACGTGTCACGTTTACTGATGAAGAGGGGTTACGACTTCATTTTGACCGCCGTGAAACCGATAGCGCTGGATTTATTCATCATTGGGTTGGTGGAGTTTTGAAGAAGGGTTTCAATTTAGGCGGTCGTAAGTAAGTAAAGTTTATTTCTCGTTACATGATGAATGTCTAAGTAATCCACTTCTTTGTTAGATACGAATTCCTCGGGTACTCTCAATCAGCTTTGAAGCAGTACACTGTCTATTTTGTCTCTCCGTTTAAAAAAGGAAATAGGAATATAAATGCAGAATACATACGTGGAAGGATTGGGACTAAGTGGCCACAAGAGCTCTTACGCTGTCCCGCCCGTTTCGCTGCTCGATTATCCCAAGCGTTCACAGCGACAGACCGAGGCATGTTTATCGAAAGCGATCAGATAGAAACAATTCCAGATATCGAACGTAACGGTTATTGTTTTACGGATGGTAATGGACTAGTTTCGCCTCAGGCTGCCGACATCATTTACGCTTCCATCCATGATCGTCGGATTCCAAGGCCTAGAATAACGAGTGTGTTTCAACTCCGGTTTCAAGGAGCGAAAGGAATCATTACGGTTGATCCAACTCTGAGTGGATTGGCTATCAAGCTTCGTCCTTCCATGGTTAAATTCACCTCTAACGATTCTGAAGTGGAAATCGCTAGGTCGTTCGATAATCCTGTACGATTCTTCTTGAATAAACCTCTCACGATGATTCTGGCGGGTTTGGGTGTTCCGTTCAACGTATTTCTCAAGCTTCAAAGAACTGCCGTGGAAGAAGCTCAGAAATCTATTACAGGATTTAGAAAATCCTCGGAACTTTTCGACGTACACGGTTTAGGTTCTCCTTTTTCTCTCTCTTCTACTTTCAAAAATTTGCATAAGTTTGGTGTCCCGTTCACGAAAGGAAAATATAACTTTATCGATCCGTTCATGGATACATGTTTGCAGTATGCCCTACATCACGTCCTTAGAGAGATCAAACTCAAAGGACGTATACCCGTTCCTGGATGTTGGAAGCTGGTTGGGACCGTGGATGTGTATAACGAGTTGAAAGAGAACGAGATTTTTGGTATGTGGTAAAAATTTTCACGACCTTTTGTACTGACCCCGATCTTTTTGCTAGTGAAAATTATTCGGGGGTACGGGTCACAACCAGAGTACCTTGAAGGACCGGTCTTGATGGCTAAATCACCTACGATTCATCCTGGCGATGTCCAAATAGTCCGGGCTATTGGTCCACCACGACGCGGTTCGCGTCTCGAACACCTCAACAACTGTGTCGTCTTCTCTCAACGAGGTGAGAAATTGAATCATTATCTGAATAATTTGTTATTCAACTTTATTATCTTTTTTTAGGTTATCGACCCCTTCCTAATAAACTTAGCGGTTCTGACTTAGATGGCGATGAATACGATTTAATCCCTCTGAAAGATTTGCATCCGCCTAAAATCGTAGAACCGGGTTCTTATCCTGCGGCTCCGAAGAAGATTCTGGACCATGATGCCACAATTTCCGACATTGCTGATTTCGTGGTTGATTACATTCTGAACGACATGTACGTTGCAAGCCTGTTTTGCCTCGTAATTATAATAACCAACATATAATATAGGCTGGGGATCGTCGCAACTAACTTTCTGTTAATATCGGATAAACACAGTATTTTCCATGCCGATTGCGCCACTCTAGCTGAGTTACACAGTTGGGCAGTCGACTTTCCTAAAAATGGTCAACCTGTCCCTGCCAATAGGATCCCCTATCCAGAAGGTCGTCTCAGACCGGATTGGCACGCTCCGGAAGTCGATACGAAAGGGCATGCGGATTTTTATAAATCGGAGAGTATTCTAGGAGTCTTATTCCGCGATGTCGAGTTACCGGAGACGAAACAGTCCAGTACCGAGGGGAAAGAAGATCCTGTTAGTAATCTTATGAGTACTTTTGATTATCTTTCGCTTTCGAACATGGTTCTCCGCGATTCCGTTTCGAAAACATTGCAAGAAAAACTTTCAGAGCACGTCAATCTATCCCATACCGATGCAGTTGCCACGTTTGCTTCGGACCTATTCTCAAACTTTTCCGTGGAATTAGAGCATATTGCATATACCCATTCCCTTGCTCTTCGAACGGCACAACGATTGACAGAGGAAGAAGTACTCATGGGTACGATTGTTGGAAAGACAGCACATCCCGGAAAGCGAAAGGATAAAATCTCTGCAATGCGGGAAGCAACGCTTATTTTAGTCAAGGGGACGTTGGACGAACTCGCTGGTGGGTCGAACGACTCTATAGAGGCTTGGACCAATCGTGCTTGGATGGCTTGGAAAATGTCAGTTCTGAAACGCGACAAATTCGGTGCAAGATGTTTTGGATTTGTGGCTCTCCGTGCTCTATTCGATATCATTTTTAACTTCCTAGCGGTGGATGATTGATTGCGAATTTTATATTTCAAGAAAAAAATAATCCGTGAATTGAAATCCCATTTGTTTTCCTTCCTCTTCCTTTCCCACAACCACTTTTCTGCCCTTTTTTATCACTTCCGAAATTCTTGTATTGGTTATATTTCACGAGGGGAAGGAATACCCTGGTGACTAGGACTTTGCGATGGAAATACGTGCCTTGTTTTGTCAGGTTGGTAGTTCCGTTGTATAGTCCTGGGTTATTGTAATAAGTAAACGAATAAACGATGTTCAACTTTTTTGAGATTACTTTGCATCATTTGTTTAAGCAAGAAAGAACCAATAGCGGACATGTCTTTGTCACATTAGACCGTGCGTTGACGTCGGTGTCGTATATTTACAGACTAGTAGCAAGATACGATAGTAAAGTGACGAGCTAATGAGTCCAAACGTCCGTCACAAATAAATGAATGTTGAGACCGTCGTTCCGTTAATAGCGATTGTTTATTCAAGCGTATTTAGTAGACCTTGACTCCATAGACTTAAACGTGCACAGTATCCAATTAGCAGACATCAAGTGAATGAGTTTATAGTGCAGTCTGTTGGTTCAAACAAGGTTGAAACAATGAGGCATCATGCTACAGTTACACACAATTTTGGAACGGCGGACGGCCTATACAGAAGTATTACAGGAAACAACCTCGAATAAAAGAATACGTTGTACATGGGAAAGTCTGAATTATAGAGCGAAATTTCATAATAGCTTTAGTAGAATCTAAGAGAAAAAATAAGAATAGCGGTGCCAAGAAAGTGGTCTGAATAATCGCAACAAGTGTACTTAATGAAGAAAGCTCTTTCAAGCAGACAATGCCGAAAACGCTAAAGTTGATATCATTAGATCGAGTTCGTCAGTTGTCCTGATTTTGGCAGATGGAACCTGCTGCCCGTTTTCTCCAAAATCGCGGAAAATAGAATCAATTACTTCCGTGGCACCGCTCAGGTGCAGAACCCGACAGATTGCACGATGGAGGGAAATCAGCTCTGGATCTGGTAAAGGTCGTGGTTTCGTTATGAGCTTCTTATCACTCTGTGGTATATATTTTTGTACGGTAGGATCTGTTCCACGATCCCTGAAGGTGATTTGACGGTTTGCGGGTTTAGCGTCTCCCTTGGGTATAGGAGGAAGCTGATTGTGACCCATCTCTTCAACCTCATATGTGTCTGGGACTAGCTCACCATTGGCCTTGAGCTGCGGAAAATCAGGATGTAAGGGCATATACAAGGGGCTGACTGACCATTGGTTTAAGGGACCACGCAAAACTATCCCATTCATGTTGAAAATCGTGTTGCAATAGCATGCCATTGAGGGGGTGTCCAACTTTTCTAGAACTTCCTGGGTTCGTTGCGCATTCCATCCAACGTAATTCCTTATAATATCCCACGTTACTAGAGACCTGTCGTGCTATAGCAAAGAAGAACGCGAGATCGATCACATGTTTTTTTAAAATGAAAAAGCTAACCTTCGTAGTATCGAAAACTCCTATGGCACGTTTGACGATGTGCGCAACTTCCAAAGAGAGAGCCTTTGCGTCTGGCGGAGCACAGCCCTTGTGGTAATACTCGGTGAAGGGGCACTGATACCCTTCTCTCATACGAACCTATTTGATGATTAGCCTTGGCTATTCAACAAAGGACAATACACACAAGTTGCGTCATTGATGGTTCACGGTTTGAAGGATGAGGATCAAGTCCATATGCAGTCTCCATATTGTAGGTTGGGGTGGCAGCCTCGCTTGCCGGGAAGGAAGCTAAAGAACGGTTACCCTTAACTTCAACATGAGAAAAAGATTCATTAGTCAGGACTCCGGCAAGATATAAAGTTAGACATACAAGGTACCAATAGATAACGAAGCCATGTGTTCGATAAATCAACCAGCGCACTGGTATCACCATCACATTCACCAATCGCCGATGCAACATATCTCTGACCGTGCTCATTTGGGGCGTTCTCCAACATCACTTTCAATAATACATGAGGATCAACCCAGTTGTAAGTTTTGGATCGGGGCAGGTTTGACTGATGGTAAACCAGTCTGTTTTGATCTTGTTCAAAAGATGCGAGAATTCTTTCCGCCTTGTCCACCAAGTCTTGCGTGGGTTTAGAACCTTTTGCCGTATTCGCCGCTTTAGTCAGTTGCGATCCATTTAAAAGAGTAGAAACTGGGGTAAGTGAACCAGAGAATAGATCACTTATATCACTAAACGATGACGACCTGCGGTGGGTGTCGGTCATGTTGTGGTTTGGAGAAAAGAAAGTATGAGTGCAAGTCGTTACGCGTTACATAATGGACGCGGCGGACCCTTGAGCGTCTAACAGTAGCGGCAACTTTAGCCTCCGCGAAACTTTTTTTTTTTCTAGCAACCAAACTATAAAAATTCCACTTCCAGTATGGATTTGTACAACGAGAGGAAAAATTACCTTGTAGCTGCTATTGTATTTTACACACCCTCATTTCTCATTCCCTCAAGTGCTATTAGCATCATTTTCTAGCTCTTCTCTGTGACGAAACTATTTACAGCTAAAATCGTTATGTAAGGCAGCACCATTTTTGGTCAACTAAAAATCCACGATTTAAAACCATTATATCTCGTTCAATTTTTTAGATATTGATAATCTGTAAAATGTTGTATTTTTAGAAAAAATTAAATTTTCTTTTCATCCGAAAAAGTGTCATAACTTGAGCAAAATAAAATTGACATACATACATACATTGGATGAAGGTTTGCTCAGTTTATAAAATTTTTAGGTATGAAAAGGAAGTTTTTTTTTTTTTTTGAAAAATACAACATTTTACAAAAGGTCAATATCTGGAGAATTCAATGAGATATAACAACTTCTAATCACTGGTTTTTAGTTGACTTAAAATTAGCACCCGCCTTACATAACGGTTTTAGCTGTAAGTAATGTCGTTCGGGGGAAACAGAATGAACACAAGTTGCGTCATTTCTGGCTACGTTCGAGAGATAAGAGCCAAGTTTTTGTGCAGTCTCGACTCTCTGTAAGATAAATCGGGTGGCGGTTTTGTTTGGCGACGGGGAATGAGCTACCGCTTAACTTCAGCGGGAAAAGGTTTATTGATTTATCAAACATGTGGCTTTATTGTCTGCTAATCCCATGTACGCCTAACAATATATCTTGCGAGAATCCTGATTAATCAATGCAAAAAAAAAACACCATTACGTTCGCTAATCGCGCGACGCGGATGCAACAACGTACCCATAGTATCTATCCCTGTCCAAGTTCATTCGATAACGTATGCGAATCAATCTGATTAAAAGACGCCAGAATTCTTTCAGTCTTGCCCGGTGTTTTATATTTCTGCCATCGAACCAAAACTTCTACGTGCTCTACTAGCTGAAAGATCAAAACGCCCAACATATTCTGATCCCAAGAAGACCTTCAACCGCAAGGATAGACTTCGAAAGTGTGGATGGAAAGCAATAACCAAACCATAACCTAGTGCAGGTACAGTCGTTCAGCCAACACGTATTAGTCTTGGACCTTTATTACATAAATCCATGGGTTTACACGTGAAATGTGTCCAATTAGAAGACCTCAAACAAATGGGTTTATGATGTAGTCTGTTGCGTCAAATGGAGGTTGAAACAATAAAGCATGGATGGCGTTTACAGAAGTACGGGAAAAAGCTTCGAATAAAACAGATATATTACACAAGGAAAAGTCTGGATTGTATGGAGCTAAATTTTCACATCAGCTTTAGTAGAATCTAGGGAAAAATAAGAATGCCAATGCCAAGAAAGTAGTTTGAATAGTCGCAACAAGTATACTCAATGAAGAGACTCTTTCAAACAGACAATGTCGAAAACGCTAAGGTCGAGAACATTAGATCGAGTTCGTCAGTTGTTCTGATTTTGGCAGATGGAACCTTCTGCCCGTTGCCTTCAAAATCACGAAAAATAGAATCGATTACTTTTGCGGCACCGCTCAGGTGCAGAACCCGACAGATTGAACGGTGAAGGGAAATCAGCTCTGGATCTGGTAAAGGTCGTGGTTTCGTTATGAGCTTCTTATCACTCTTGGGTATATAGTCTTGTACGGTAGGATCTGTTCCACGATCCCTGAAGGTGATTTGACGGTTTGCGGGCGTAGCGTTTCCTTTGAATATACAAGGAAGCCAATTGTGACCCATCTCTTCGACCTCATATGTGTCTGGGACTAGCTCACCATCGGCCCCGAGCTGCAGGAAAACTAGGTTGTGGAGTGTAAGGGCATATATAAGAAGGTGATTTACCATTGGTTTAAGGGTCCACGCAAAACTGTCCCATTCGTGGTGAAAATTACCTTCTAATAGCATGCCATTGAGTGGGGTGTCCAACTTTTCTAGAACTTCCTGGGTTCGTTGCGCATTCCATCCAACGTAATTCCTTATAATATCCCACGTTATTAGAGACCCCTCGTCCTATAGCAAAGAGGAACTGAGATCGACCACATGTCTTTTAATGAAAAAGCTAACCTTTGTAACATCGAAGACTCCTATGGCACGTTTGACAATCTGCGCAACTTCCAAAAAAAGAGTATTTGCGTCCGACGGAGCACAACCCTGGTGATAATACTCGGTGAAGGGGCACTGATATCCTTCTCTCATACGAACCTATTTGATGATTAGTCTTTGTTATCCAAAGAAAAAGAGAATGAACACAAGTTGGGTCATTGATGGTTTACGCTTTGAAGGATGAGGATTACGTCCATGTGCAGTTTCTGGCGGGAAGGAAGCTAAAGAACGGTTACCCTTAACTTGAACGCGAGAAAAGATTCATTGGTTAGGATTTTAGAAAAATATAAAGTTAGACATACATGGGAGCAATAAATAACGAAGCCATGCGTTCGATAAATCAACCAGCGCAATGGTATCACCATCACATTCACCAATCGCCGATGCAACATATCTTTGTCCGTGTTCATTTGGGGCGTTCTCCAACATCACTTTCAATAATGTATAAGGATCAACACGATTGTAAGTCTGGGATTGGAGTAAGTCGGAAGGATGGGGGACCAATCTATTTTGATCTCGTCCAAAAACGCGAGAATTTTTTCAGCCTTGTCCACTAAGTCTTGCGTGGGTTTAGGGCCTTTTGCTGTATTCGCCGCCATAGTCAACTGCGATCCAACATTTTGGAGAGTAGAAGCTGGAGTAAGGGAACCAGAGAATATATCGCCGTAGGATGATTCAGATGAATTGCGGTGAGCGTCAGTCATACGATGGTTTGGAGGAATTTAAAGAAAGCTAGTCGTTAATAGCGCGGAGGATTTGGGTCCCCTCTGACTCAGAGCATCTAACGGCAACTACTCTTTGCCTCCGCGACTCGGGCTGCGGCATGATCATTTTGCCAGTATAGAATGTCCATTTTCTATCCATTTTCCATCCATTTTCCTTACTGCTACCAGCGCAACACTGTCGTTTTTTTTTTCCTTTTTTTAAAAAATAAATAGATTTGATCTAGAAGATTCCAAGATTCGGTATTCAAGATAGTAGAAATTTGATTCGCTGCCACTCACGATCCGTGGATTCGTTTATTTTAAGCATTGTCTTACAAAGTCTAAAGGAATATATATATATAAAGAAGTATAAGACACAATTAAAGTCTGATTTGTAAGGGTCCGAAAGAAACTTTCACATATTAGCTTTAACAAAATATAACAATACATAATCCGAACGATAGCGGTGTGTTCGTTCAATGAATAGACAACGATGCAAGACCCCAGGTTGACAGTAAAAGATCTAATTCGTCAGTCGTTCTAACCTTTGTGGATGGTAGTTCAACCCCACCCTCTCCAAGATCACGAAAAACAGAATTGATAAATTCTGCCGCACCACTCAGGTGCAGAACTTTACAAAGTGCCTGGTGCAGAGATATCAATTCCGGATCTGGTAAAGGCCGGGGATGACTTGTGAGCCTCAGATCTTCCTCGGGCATATAAGCTTGGACAGATTGGTCTCCCCCACGGTCCTGGAAGGTTATGCGTCGATTAATTGGCGAGCCGTTTGCCTTATACAGAGAAGGAAATCCTCGAGGGTGTATGACTTCCACGTCGTATGTGTCTGGGACCACCAGCCCATTATCAACCTGAAATTTTGGAAATTTTTGATTTTGGTTGTTAAGGAAAATGACTCACAACAGGTTTAAGAGTCCAAGCAAACTCATCCCACATATAATACAGGTCGTGCTGCAAAAACATCCCATTCAGTGGCATGTCCAATTTCAGTACAATTTCTTGAGTTTGTTTTGTATCCCACCCAATGAAATTCGTTAATATGTCCCATGTTGTGAAAGATCCTATGTCCTGTAGCAGAAAAGAAGATAAAAAGAAAAGATTGCGGTTTAAATAAGGACACACCTTGTTGGAGTCAAAGATACCTATAGCACCTTTAATTATATGTGCAACTACAAGGGGAAGAGTGTCTTCATTCTGCGGAGCATGTATCTGTATTGTAAAACTCGGTGAAAGGGCACCGGTACCCTTCTCTCAAACGAACCAATCTACTTATTGATTTAACAATTAAAAGGCGAGAAAAAAGAAAGTCCATACCGCATCATACTTGGGTTGTGTCCCGGAGGGTAGGGATCAAGATTGTAAGCAGTGTCTGTGTCGAGGGTTGGGGTTGTGCTTTCACTTGACGGGACGGAAGTTGAAGAACGGTTCGCCTTAACTTCAACGCAAGAAAAATATTATTAATCAGGATTTCTAGCAAGACATATTGTTCAACATACACGGAAATAGGAGGTAACGGAGCCATGTATTGGACAAATCGACCAGTGTGCTGGAATCATCTCTATGGCATTTACAAATGGCCTTGGCTACGTATCGTCTTCCAAGTTCATTCGGAGCATGTTTCAACATCATTTCCAGTAACGCGTGCGGATCGACACGACGGCAGACCCTGGGCGAGGGCAGATCTGAATGGTGGGGGCGCAGTCTATCTTTATTTTGTTTGAAAAGTGCTAAAATTCTTTCAGCTTCGTCTATCAATTCTTGCGTGGTACCGATAAAGGGTTCTGCAACGTTCGCCATTATGGTCGACTGAGATCCAACTGATGTCGATGACTGGTCGGTATCGGTCATGGTTGCATTAGCCGTCCATAACATAAGCGCCCAAGTACATACTTTGTCTTTATGCGAATACTCTGCATATTATCGTTTTCGGATATTTGACATTGCGTCTTTTCTTCATACACAACTCTTACAACAATTACTCCGTGTCCTCACTCACCTCAGTAAGTCAACCCTTTTTCTATCAATCAGAACTGAGAAATTCAAATCCTGGCACTTTGCCTTGGTCCTGTTAACTGTGTTCAAATTATGATTTGGTTTCTCCGGGAATCCCCAAAGTTACTGTCGACGTTGGAGTTTTATCTGCTGAATGCCGAATAAGACCTATGTAAAATCCAGCAACTCTAAAAAAGAAAACTCTCACTTTGTCAACGCAAACCGCCCTGCTCTTTTTTCTCCCATGACCAATTGGTATCAGCGACGTTTTATTGTCCTGGGAAATCGATCAGTCTTTGGGTTATGTTGACAAAGTGACTTTTCGATATTCTTTTTTCAGGGTGTCGACAGATGTTGAAAACTTAGAGTTCGATCAGGTTGCTGTCATCACCAAGTCGCGACAACTCTACTCATTCGACGGGTGAAGATGTAGTTCTAATAATCCCCGACTTCCCACGCTGGTCTGGTAACTGACAACATCCATCACTTGCGCGGTTGCCCTCACATCGTCGTAAGGAGCAACAACATGTATTTTTGAACCTTCATAAGTGAGTTTATAATCTCAGTTAGATTCCGCTTTCTCTTTTTGGGATGATGAGTAGACTCCCTCTACCGAAAAAAATTGATGAGGAAAACCGTCTTCCGGAATTATTATATTTTTTGTCTGACCTTTTCTACTCTTCGCTCTAAAATATTTGTTTATTGACATAACTTTTCTCATAGCATCATGGTGTTTCCTCCTTTGGATGTCCATATTTAGGTAATGAAGTTGAAAACAATCGACCATACTCCCGAATAATGTTCGTAATTGAGGTCGCATTTTAATATCAAACGATCTCTAGTTAGAGACTTGGGACAAAACGTCAGGACATATACGATTTATAATTTACACAAGTAATCAATTTCTACACAACCTGGATATAATACGGAAAGGGTACTACGAACTCCAAGCCACGTCGTCCGAAGAAAATACTGCAATAGCTGGGTTGGGAGCTAAATAGTGCCCGGGATAAGCGATGTTGGTTATTTGAGGAATGCAGCTAATTTTTCTTACCCTTTTCTTTTTCCTGTAATATTACCTTTCAATAATTTATTCGGCAATGCAAAGTTCAGGTTGAGTCTGACCAAAAGTGTCATAGTGATCTTTAAGTGAAGTTTTATGTCAATTATTATTTTAAGAGTCGAAGACAGTATGACATACCTAAGGTTACTCCATGAGAACCGTCCCGCAGACTATCTGGTTCCTCTAACCCTGGAACCTCAATAGTTGCTGGATCATTCCTTTCCCCCATCTCAGTTATGATATGCTCGTGCAGCCGTCCAAACGCAGATTGTATAGACTGTACAGGATTTTGACCGAATTGGATACTAGTAGTTGGTATATTAGAGACGGATTGGTCGGAAGAATTCCTTCGACGGAGATCCAAGGTAAATTCACAGAGGAGTAATGACGAGAGCCTGGTGGGTAAATGTAAATGAGTCCATAAAAACTAATAAAACATGACAGATAAGATGCATACACATCTTGAAAGACAGAGAACCCGTTTAGGTCAGCCTAGTAAAGAAGGTACACTTAGCGATGAACAAGAAAACTGAATGAAAATTAATTTCGTACCAGTCCAAACTATGGAGAGAGACTCAGTGGGTCTCGTAATATATACGTTGTGACTTACAGTTGATAATAATAGGTTCCCGATTGTAAGGACAAGTACAAGGCTTAAAGGAAGTTTTAGACGACTACTGTCGAAATGAAATAGCAAACGCTACATACGAAAATCTTAAAACACCTAGAAACAAGAGGTTTTTACTCTGAAATGCAACATGGGGTGAGTGAGGTGAAATTTACCCTGTTGGATAAGTGACTCAGACAGTCCTTTATTGTCTTGTAAACTTGAATCTCGCTTCAACTTCCATAATCCCCAGACTTGACGAATGACCACAATGAAGGCAATTGCGTCCGAAAGGGTTACTGCAATATTATGGATGCGACCGATGTTAATAACATAATTTTCTATAAAAACAATGTTTTCAAAAGGTATTATAACAGCCCAAAAAAATTTATGTTACCACTCCTGAAAAGGGATTACATAAATAAACAAGAAAAAAAAAAGGTAACTAAAAGTCTGTTACCGTGCAGGGCTGCAAAATGGTATGGCAAATATGACTGCATAGACATATTCAGAATGTATCAAAATGAGACTAGTTCACAGATTCAAACCATAAAGCTCCGAAACTATAGCGGTCAAAAGTGTTATTAGTATAAACAAAGCTATAATCATTGATTGATATCCTTCGAATTGGAATCCGTGGCATAAGGCGTAGGTTCGAACTGAGATCAGTCCTGCACAATGTGTGTTAGAGTTGCAGTAGTTTCAAGTCAGAAAGAGACATGGAATACCCTGAGTCCCGATCAAAGGAAAAAGTGAGACAACCTGTATCAAAAGACCTAGATCATTGCATATGCTGGATTGCAGAAATGTTATCCCTTTTCGTTTCAAGAATGAGGTAAAAATACCGTGAAGACTGTAAAGCAGTCATGGTAAAGAAAACAGCAGAAATAAATATTTTGAAATTACCTCCGATGGCAAAGCAAGTCCGATAACCTCTAATGATACAAAGAAGAAGACAGGATATTTAGAAAAAAAATAAAAACAAGTCGGTAGTGTAAACTTTTTCTTCCAGATATATTCTACTTCATCAGGGAAATGAAGGAAAGACGCATAAGTTAAAAGTGCTACATGATAATAAAATTTGAGAAGTTAAGTTGAATTCGCACTTCAATAATTGCTTACCGAGTGCCCCAGACAATGTGAAAACAGACAGAGTTCTGTGTAATTTCAGTCAGTCAAATAAGAACAGGTCCCAGTTACCTACATTTGATATGTCTCGTTGATTATTTCACTTGCAAGGCTTGAAATATCATTATTCATCTTGAATGCCTTGTTGGAATTTGAGTAGACTCATTCGGATTGGAGCTTATATATATGGTTTCTGGAGGTACACGAACGTGAGACCCATTCGATGAGATTGCAAACTCCTTTCACTTGCAAGTTTCCCTAATTGTGACCCAACAAAGGGAAATTAGTGATGAATTGATATCATTATACAATTGTATTGTATTTCATTGAACGCCCTTTAACAAATTGGGCTATCAACTGGGTGGTGCATGGCTGTATGGGCTGCTTGACCTAAAAGAAGGGTGGGCTAGATCAACAATAAGAAACAATCAATTGAGAATTTAGCTCACCTAACCAAAAAAGACCCCGAAGAATCGTTACACTGGAATCGATCTCTTACATTAAAGAAAAAGAAGCCCTTGGTGGTAGCGTTTCTGGGTCAATTCTAATCAAACCACGGGCGCGTAGTTTAGTGTGTAAGTTGCCTTGAGCGTATTGATTCCTCTCGTCTTTGTAGGTATGTATATTCGTGTGTTAAAAATTCATACTCGATCCATGAAATGGGACGATTGAGGCTGGGGCCAAGGTGAAGAAGCAACCTCAGTGCCCAAAAGCCATCGCTTTGGAGGTTTTACTTCGATTATGGCACATCAGGCGCTCCTCCGTATCATCTTCTATTTAGAAAACAAAGATACTTCTCGTGATCAACTCTCGAGATCATGGAACTGTCAAAATTCATTCAAAATTTCATTTCATTTAAGAAAGATCGCAACTCTGACATGCTTACCCGAGTCACCATCTTGCCGCCACCCTGCGATGAGGCCAGTTTCCAAAAATAAACCATTCTCTTCCTTATCGGTGCCAATCAGTAACGAACTATGTACTTGAAATTCTCCGGCTAATTCCAACCATTTGGGTTTGGTGCCAGTTTACTGATCAATTGCTTCATCGCTTTTTTGAGATATTTTTGCGTGAAATTTTTTCAGGTGGTTCAAATATTAGTTCGGTAAACCTGTACCTGACCAACTACAATTCTCCTAGTCATGATGACAGTCAAATCAATTTTGGGGCACAAGGAGCGTTTTGAAATAACTGGATCAATCGAGCTACTCTTGCATCTCCCGCGCTACCGATTCACGATTTCGGCAGATGTTATCCTAATACTTCCTTCTTTATGGTTCCTGTTGTTTCGTTTCATACCCAGTGTAGAATAAGTGATTCCAAATCCCACCTTAGGAAAGACAATACGACCATCGCCTAACACTCCAAGTTTAACTTTAGAGAAATTCCAGATTGCTAGTGAGTACATCAAGCCGCAATTCCTTGAATTATAATCAAATGTTTAAAGTCACTCTACACGTTTTCATGGGAAGCCAAAGATGATAAATTTATTGATGCTGATGTACATAGACCTAGTACGGTCGGTTTACCATGCCTTGTGAATCGTTAGTTATCCAGAAAAGTTCATATAAAAATCCTACGAAGAAAAATTTAGTTTATATGGTGAAACGCGTCTAGCAAATGGATGAAAGCAATGTTATAATAAGATGGCGATGCTAGTTATAGGTTACACAGTCGACACTTACCCGTTGTTGGGCGTTGGGACCATGTAAGCATGTACCGAGTAAATCCAAACCGGTATATGTTCAAGAAATGACACACGTCATGCATTGCAGGGATTTTCTCCTTCAGCGAGTAGCCGATGCCGAGCATGGTTTGACGGAGAGATTGGAACATGTCAATGTGTGGTATATGTTCCGAGGTAGGAGAAGAGGTCGCTGATAACTAAAAAGCAGATCAATTCTATAGATGATCCAAAAATGGGTGCACAACCACTAACAGGGTATACACGAGCTCCGTTTATTAAGTTATGATTCTGTAGGAAATCGTAATTGGGGTTTACGTTCCAAGCATTTTGACCAAGAATGACGAACTGACCGTGCAACACACATAGTCTGTAAAACCGGTCAAACCGGTGAGAAGATCTCATGAATCGTCAGTACTTCAGTGTCAACGCCAATTTAGATACTAATTCACGTTCTTTTTTGGCATGCACTATAGATTCTTTCTTGTCCACGTCATCCATCGCTGTTGTCGGAATTTGCCAGTTAGCCTGTATCTGCCGAATGCCGAGTAAAAGATATTTTCAAACCCAAAAACAAACTCAGATGGTTTGAAAACTCTAAAAAGAAAACTCTCACGCTCTGTCAACGCAAACCGCCTGCCCTTTCTTCTTCCATGAACAATAGGTATCCCCACGACGTTTTATTGTTCTGGAAAATTAATCCGTATCTAGGTTATGTCGGCGAAGTGGCTTTTTGATATTCTTTTTTGAGGTGTCGAGATATTGAAGGCTTTTAAGTTCGACCAAGTTGCTGTCATCACCGAGTCGCGACAACTCTACTCATTCTCTGGATATGCCTTGCGACGGTAGATTACCACCCAGGATCCACTTGCAATGGATGAAAACTAGGGTTCTATCTGGGTTCATCACGATATGATTATGATAATCCTCGACTTCCCACATTAGTCTGGTAACTGACAACATCCATCACTTGCGCGGTTACCTCCTCATTGTTGTAGGGAACAACAACATGTATTTTGAATACGGAACCTTTCTAAGTGAGTTTATAACCTCAGTTAAATTCCACTCTCTCTTTTTGGGATGACAAGTAGACTCCCTCTACCGAAAAAAATTGATGAGGAAAACCGTCTTCCGGAATCATTATATTTTTTTTGTCTGATCTTTTCTATTCTCTTTGAAAAAATAAATAAATTGTTTACTGATCATTGACATAACTTTTCTCATAGGATCACGGTATTTTGTGTAGCATCCTTGATGTAATATATATTGAAACAAAAAAACATACTTCTTTTGTGTGATGAAATTTATTAGCTTCTCGTATATCCATATGTCAAACGTCAAAATGCGCAGCACGGCTTTACGTCCTGAATGGTATCCTACAATCGTCAAAAATGTTCATTGACCCGAACTGTGACTACCTTACGTTTTGCCTCCGCATGTACCCCCATCTCTTTCTCTTCCTCCTTCATGACCCTTGACTACAGTTCATTTACCACCCCCTATCTGTTGTCACGAATCAAAAATGTTCATTACTACTGATCATGGATACTAATAAAACCTTCTCCTGGCAACATTAATGTGACCCTGGAAGCATTCATATCGAGATTCGTGATGAGCAATAATAGTTGGAACCTCATCTTGTCGTCAATTCGGTTAAGCATTAAAGTATGATATTGATATTAAGGATATGTCAATATAATCTCGAGTTTTTTCATATTGTCCTCGACTTCTGGCCAATTACTCTTTTCCGGACGAACAATGGGGAACGTGTACCTGATTCTGGGATCAGTACCTTCCGTATGTGGTTGTCCATCCGCCCTATCATGCCCGATAATTAACGGCTCCGAATTTACCTTATCACATGGCACGAAACCACATAAAAAGGGCGACCCCTCAATTGTTTACGGGCTTTTGTTCTTTCTCACCACAGACACTACCTCCCCCGAAACACTTGACGTGTTTCTACATTCCTCTTTTTCTTATAGCGCAAGGCTCGCTTGTCCTTTCTTTTCAAAAACCTTTATTTCACACTTTTCCAAGAGAAGAGTAAAAATTAAAAATTAAAAAAAATGAAAGCCGTACACATCTTATTTTCCACTCTTTTTGTGTCTGTTCTTTCACGCCCGACTTTGGTGTCCCATAAATGGGAGAAACGAGACGTTGATCCTAATTTGGTTCCTGAGCTGGGTCTTCAAGCTGGTTTGAACCCTACAGGTCTGTGTTTTACCCATTTTTTTACGAAGACGTTCTTATAATGTTTATTCAAAAAGGTACCGGAGACTGTGATGGTATACCAGGAGCAAACGGTGTGCCAATCAAAATTCCTTGTTCATGCCCTCCAAACAGAACCGTATTCCTTCAAGTACGCATTTCTTTATAGAAAAAAAATAAATTTACCACTAACTCGTGTTATATTAGGCTTTAAACGCCAATGTTGCAGCAGGACACGCCATTCACAACCCTGGCGTCAAGATCTCTTTCCCAACCGACAATAGCACCCAATCTCAACAAGATCGTATCACCGCAGCTGCTATTACATTGCAAAATCTTAATGGTCCTGGACAAGGATGCCCTATTGTTAGTACGACTTTGACTGCACAATCGCAAGCCATCCAAGCCGCGGCCAATAAAGCTTCTTCGACGCCATCCCAGCCTCAACCTGCGCCACAGTCTTCTTCCTCTTCTTCATCTTCGGCAACACCCGCGAAACCTTCTGCTCCACTATCAGCACCTGCACCATCGTCGACATTGGCTATTGATCCTGCTTTAGTTCCTGATCTCGGTCTTCAATCTGGGTTGAATCCAACAGGTTTTGTTAAAACGGACTCTTGAGTTATTAAAAAAAAAAAAACTGACACGAGTTCCTTTATTATAGGTACCGGTGATTGCGATGGTATTCCGGGATCAAATGGCGTTCCGATAAAGATTCCATGCCAATGTCCTCCTAATCGAACAACATTGCTTAATGTCTGTTTTTTTTTTCTTGCTTTCTTTTGACAAATTTCCGTCTGATGCATGAGTTCTCTCTCCTAGTCCTTAAGCGCGAACGTTGCCGCTGGTTTTGCTGTTAACAACCCAGGCGTCAAGGTCACTTTCCCGACTGACAACAGCACCAACTCTCAATTAGCTCGTATCACTGCTCTTGCCATCACCATACAGAATTTGAATGGGCCAGGAAAGGGTTGTCCGATTGCTAGTACAACTTTGACGGCACAAGCCAATGCTATTCAGGCTGCTGCAGCTGCGTCGTCAGCATCAGCTGCTGCATCATCTACTTCATCTACCTCTCCATCAACACCTGTGGTTGTCAAGTCATCATCGTCTTCAGTTGCCTCTCCCACTTCTGTAGTTCCTCAATCGGCACCTACCAGTTCGTCATCATCGAACTCGAATCTGGCTATCGATCCTGCTCTTGTTCCTGATTTGGGTCTTCAATCAGGTTTAAACCCAACTGGTGCGTTTTTTTTCATGTCCTTTTGAAACTTTTTTTGGTTTATTCTTTTTCCTATCTAGGAACGGGAGACTGCGATGGTATTCCTGGATCCAACGGCGTCCCCATCAAGATCCCATGTCAATGTCCTCCTGACAGGACTACATTGCTCAATGTAATCTTCTCATCCCAAGTCTCTTTAGCTAATAGCTTATCTCTTCTCAGGCTTTAAGTGCTAACGTCGCCGCCGGACATGCAGTCAACAACTCTGGTGTCGCTATCTCCTTCCCAACCGATAACAGTACACAATCTCAATTAAACCGTATTACCGCTGTGGTTATTACATTACAAAATCTAAATGGACCAGGGAAAGGTTGTCCTTTAGTTAGTACCACTTTGGCGGCACAAGCACAGGCTATTCAAAATGCTGCATCGGCTTCTTCGTCTTTAACACAACCGTCATCGACACCTGTTGTACCACGTGCTAAGACGACGACGTCGTCTTCTGCTGCGTCTACTCCAACTCCCACTTCGGGTTCTACGGACCTTGCTAGTGCACCTGCGTCGGGTACTAGTTCCTCGTCATCACAGTCGGTCAATAACGGCAATGCTGCTCCTTCATCCTCATCCTCTACATCATCAAATGATAGTGATATCATTGATCCTAATTCAATTCCTGATTTGGGTGGAGTTGCAGGTGTAAATCCTACCGGTATGACATAGGCTATCTCTTATCTTTCATTTCCTGATATTAATATTTATTATATCAGGCACGGGCGAATGTGATGGTGTCGTCAAACAATCAAACGGTCAACCAATAAAAGTACCTTGTTCATGTCCACCTGATAGAGATACTTTCATCGCTGTAAAGTTCAAATTCCCTATTTTACAAACCAACCTTTCCTTAATTTCCTTTTTTTAAGGCACTCAACGCAAACGTAGCAGCCGGTCACGCTACTAATAACCCACCCGTTCCAGTATTCTACCCAGTAGGAAACAGTACAAATGCTCAATTTGATCGTCTTGAAGCTGCTATTATCACGTTACAAAATATGAATGGACCTGGCCAAGGATGTCCTGTGGCAAGTACGACGTTAGGACAACAACAGGTTGCTTTATTGAATGAGATTAATAATTCTCGGTAGTGTTTTTCAGTGTTTTAGATGTTGTAGTTGTTGTTATTATCGATTTAATACTTTTTTTTTGTAATTTCTTGAAATAATAGGAAACATGAAGTTGCTCAGTTTAATTGGGTGGACTTTCTGTAAAAGACAGTCTTGTTTATTGTTTCGTATTACGGTGTACTGGATGTTGGACTGAGTGCTTAGGCCGCTCTATGGATTCAAGCTCCGATCAGGCTGATTTTCGAATATTAAAACTTTTCTGTCGTGCTTATTTATTATTGTCACACCTGAGCGTCGTTTCTAAACAGTGGAAAGATGGATTGTACCGATGTGCCTCATGCATGATGGCTGGTCAGCTCCAATGAAAATATTCCAACGCTTGACTCCGAAAGATATCAAAGTTATTCTGTAACTGATTCTGTAGTTTAATCCAGGCTACAAATCAAACCACGTCATATGATTGCAATTATAGCTTATACCTGGGTTTCTTTGGCATTGCCATTGTAATCAGATGAGTATAAAACAATCAACTCCTACCCAAGATATCTAAATGGGTACGAATTATTATTTTTTCCAATAGTATATTGGAATTGCTCGATAACGTCAAGCATGCTGAACTTGATCGTGATCTTTTTTAAGATCATGTCAGCTGCTTCTTCAAGAGTGAAATATCCGTGATCGTACCTAAACCTGCACCACAAGAACCGCCCAAACCATGATCTTGTTCTTCCAAATTTGGTTCGTCAACATTCACTTGATCATTCCTTTCCCCCATCTCAGCTACAATACTTTCATGTAGCCGTCCCAAAGCAGACTGTATTGATTGTACAGGATTCTCGTGGAACGATATAGTGGGTAAATGCAAGGCGGACTGGTTGGGAACTGAGTTTTGTTGGTTCCTTCGGCGGAGGTCCAATGTGAATTCACAAACAAGGAGTGTCGAGAGCCTGGGGAGTAATGTATGAGAAAGAAGAGAGATCCCCAGATAAAGATGAAAGATAAGATTTCATACATGTCTTGAATCGCCTAGTTTACATAATAAAGGTATCCTTTACTCAGTGATTGATGGAGAAATTGCACGGATGTTCTTACCACCCCAACCTGTAGAAATTGAGTAAATCCTGTCAGATACATGATTTGCGACTTACGTCTGTTAAAAAGATGGCTGTGATCGAAAGAATAAGTACGAATCTCGAAAAGAAGAAGTTATTGTTATTTTCATAATGAAACACAATGAGAGATGTCGCACGAGAATCTCAGAATACCTGACACATAAATTCTATGTATATATGTAGTAAGTAAAAAGGGACTTACCATGTTGAAGGATCAATGTGGCGAAGTCTTTATTACTTCGTAAGCCTAAACTGCGCTTCAACTTCCATAGCCCCCAGATCTGGCGGATGAGCGCAATGAAAGCAACTGCATCAAAAAGAATTATCGCGGTAATATGGATGGTATTAAGGGGAATGGGATCTAAAGAATAAATGTCAGCACCCGGGTATTGTAGTTACCAGATTCGTTTTAATTACCACTAAAACGGGAGGAGCAGATATTACAATGAACAAATAAGAGCTATGGATAGTAATAGAGAATCACTTACGATGATGTGGTACATAGTAGTGTGCTGAGACCTTAATATATCAAATGAGACTAGAAGACTAGTCATGAATTTAAATTCCTAACTGTAAAACAGCGCAAATAAAGCAGCCAAAATAGTTGCAGACAAGGCGATTGTTACTGGTCGATAACCTTGACATAGAGCATAAGTTCGAACGAAGATTAATCCTACAAAATTTAGAACTTTTACACTCTGATAATAATGAAAAGGGAAATGAAATATGAATACCCTGAGTTCCAATGAAAGGAAGAGTTGATATAGCAAGTAGCAAAATAGCCAGAGAATTGCATAGGCTAGATTGCCAAAACGTTATGTAATAAGTAAGCTCCCGTGTGTCAGGTAATTAGGTTCAAATACCGTAAAGACTGTGTATGATAGTTTAAAAGCAGTGAAAATATTTTGGGATTACGATTTACTTACTGTGTCCGGCAAAATATCTATAACAATCAACAAAGATATAAAAAAGAAGGCAGGGTATTTAGAAAGGAAGTAAAGATAAGTCGGCAATGTAAACTTCGATTTCCATATGTACTCTACTTCATCCGGGAAATGAAGGGAAGATGCATATGTTAAAAGTGCTATGTTGATAGTAAGAAGTTAAATTCGCACTTGTACTATATCAAGTACCGGTGCTTACCAAGGGCACCAAACTGGGTATATAACTCCGTGGTTCTGCGTCTTGATAAATTTTAGGTAATACAAAAGATCTCAATACTTACCCCTCGTACGTTTCATCAATTATTTGATTTGCGATGCTTGAAAAAGTTTCGTTGTTCATCTTGACTCGGAGTCTCTTGTTACAAGTAGTCGTTTACTTCGTTGGATCTGAACCCCCTGCATTGTGATATATATAATTTTTGGGGCTGGATCTGCAGGAGATGGGCTGGGTCGGAGATAAAACTTGGCCGAAATAGCCACCTTGAAGCTTGACATGTGATGTAATGCAAGGCCAAACACAGCAGTTCTTTTTTCATCACATTTGAGCGCCTTGGAAATGAAATGTTCCACGTGGGACTTTGGCTTTGTAGGAGCTGATTAACGTTGATTGATGGAGTGATGTTACTTGTGCAACCAAGTTTTTATTTAGTACGAACTAAACTGTCAACTCGGTAGTATAGTATGACGTATGGGTTCTAACCGGCCTTCCAAAATATCCAACTGTAAGTTTATCAATCAGGAGAATCACAGAGACGAGAATTTCAAAGGTATCTACATACTTTACAACAATGAGAGCTGGGTTGACTATCCGTCTTGGACCTGTAAACTTCGAGAATGTGAAAGTAGTCGGTGGTCAGCCGAAAACGATGGAGCACATGCGATATCTTTTGGCAAAGAACGGGAACAGCACTTTTCTGTCTCATCTCAACAATGCCCGAGAGTATCGCTATGAGGTGAGGAAGAGACGCACTTTACCATCATGGCACCGATGAATGTTTCAAAGCATTAATGATGCCAAGAGTCAAATATCAAAACTTCCATTGATGATATGTCTTTCACCTATTTATTTAGGAGAAATAGAAGAGGGGTGAAGATTATTTAAATTCACAACAACCGTTCCGAAAGAAACAGAAGAGTACCTTAGGCTTTGGACTCGGCGAGTAATCATATGGTCTGACCACTTCGAGTCTGAGGTAATGGGAGAAGATGGGAGAAGATGGGAGAAGATTGTTTAGTTGAAAGATTTTTGGAGTCATGTTTTCGGAGGTTGAAGACAGTCTAGTGGATGAAAAATTATGTCGACGGTAACTGGGACGCAAATTAACGGGATGGTAGTTGGCGCGTCAGTGGCGAACTGAAAACTCGAAGCTTGACTTTTTTTCGTTACAAGTAGAAATTTAAGTCACCAATCATCACTTCCCGCATCATCGTCATGACATCTTCCATTCCTGGAGCGTATGTTCGTATTTCTGAACTTCATTAATACACGGAAGTCGCTTGGATACTTATGAGAGGATTTACAAGAGATCCATGTATGAATTGGTTGGACATATATATTCTGCGTCCTGCGATAAAAACAGATATCAGAAGTCAGGTCCAACGTGGGCCGTAGTACATAGGAGCAAGAACAATAAGAAAGGATACATTGTACCATCAACACTAGTGCTTACAGGTTGTCCTTTAAAATTGAGAACTCGTCATTGCCTTTTCAAAGTGGAGAATCGTGTCGCAACATCATTGATGTTACCGTTCAAATTGAAATCGATGCAATCCTGTAGGTAGTATACTGCCGTCATAAAAGGGTAGAATTGGGTATCTATCGGTGCCATAATATTGCTCCATGGGTGTCAGAAGAAGGGATGATGCACCTGAGGTCATCCGCCGTATCGTACAAGATTTGTTCTTTAAACGGAAACTTTGATGGCACCGTCTCTGGAGGTAAATTGAGTCCAATTAGAGGACACGTGACGTAGTGAAGTTTATTTTGTTAAAATGATCGAGTTGGAGAGGGAAAAAAAGAAGTTATATATCCAAGCTGTGTTAGGAGCTCCTGAGTTTGGATCCATCATGAGACGAGTGAGTGGAGCTAAAAAGGCGGTTCAAGCGATGAGTTAACAACAGGTATAAAAATTGTCGATTCGTCCTATTCTTCTAAAAAATGTTACTTTGACAAAAAGGCCGAGGTTGACATGCTGACAGCTTTTGACACCGGTGGGGGGTCGGAGGAAGCCGAGCACCGTTCTCGTTGTGATCCTATGCACTGACACAAAAACTTTCACGAAATAGCATGTCGAATTTGATGCTTTAAAAATGCAAACAGTAAATTTTGTGTCATTAGTATGCAACAGTTTCTCACCGGTACTTACTAGAGAGAGTCTACTTGTCATCTCAAAGAGACAGAATGAAACCAAAATGAGATCGTAAACTCACCCTTGAAAGGCCCCCGTAGTCAGGAATACATATTGTTCTCCATGATGATTTCAGTACCAGACTTAGTATGTGGAAAGTTGAGGAGTAGAAAAACTACATCGCGATGGGCGCAAATAGGAGTGCAAGTTTACAACCATTTCTGAGTCGTAGTCTACCGCCTCTCTAAGGCATATTTAGAGAATGAGTAGATTTGTCGCGATTCGGTGATGACAGCAACCTGGTCGAACTAAAGCCTTCAATATCTCGACGTTCTAAGAGAGAACATCAAAAAATCCATTTCGCCATTGAATATAACCAGAAAACTGATTGATTTCTCAGAACAATGAAATATCGTTGAGATACCTATTGTTCATGGAGAAGAGTGAGCGGTTCATGTGTTGACAAAGCGCGGTGCGAGGGTTTTTTTAGAATTTTCAAACCATCTGAGTTTCGTGAATTTGTTGAAAGTCTGTTGCTGGGCTTTATATATCTTGAAGATCTCGACATTCGACAGACTCCATTTCAATAACGGGGGTCAGGCCAAAGATTTGTCGGATTATCTGCATTATCAGAGTTTATCATCTACCACTCATGCAAACAAGACCATGTACTTAGGCGCTTATTTTATGGACGGCTATGGATACTGATTATATTTCTCCGTGCCACTGTCTCTCAACAAATGACTGATACCAACCAGTTATCGACATCAGTTGGATCTCAATCGACCATAGCGACGAACGTGGAAGAAGACGGTCTTACCACGCAAGAATTGATAGACGAAGCTGAAACAATTCTAGCGCTTTTTAAACAAAATCCAGATAGACTACAGCGGCATTCTTCGGATCTACCCTTACCCAAGAAGTCCAAGGCCAGCAATCGTGTCGATCCGCACGCGTTACTGGAAATGATGTTGAAACATGCTCCGAATGAACTTGGAAGACGATATATAGCCAAGGCCATTCGTAAATGCCATAGAGATGATTCCAGCACACTGGTCGATTTGTCCAATACATGGCTCCGTTACATCTTAGTTCCGCGTACGTTGAACAATATGTCTTGCTAGAAATCCTGATTAATAATATTTCTCTCGCATTGAAGTTAAGGCGAACCGTTCTTCAACTTCCGTCCCACCAAGTGAAAGCACAACCCCAACCCTCGACACAGACACTGCTTACAATCTTGATCCCTACCCTCCGGGACACGACCCAAGTATGATGCGGTATGGACTTTCTTTTTTCTCGGTTTTTGATTGTTAAATCAATAAGTAGATTGGTTCGTTTGAGAGAAGGGTACCGGTGCCCTTTCACCGAGTTTTACAATACAGAACATGCTCCGCCGGACGAAGACACTCTTCATCTTGTAGTTGCACATATAATTAAACGTGCTATAGGTGTTTTTGACCCCAACAAGGTGTGTCTTTATTTAAACCGCAATCTTTTCTTTTTATCTTCTTTTCTGTTACAGGACATAGGATCTTTGACAACATGGGATATATTAACAAATTTCATTGGGTGGGATATGAAAAGAACTCAGGAAGCTGTACTGAAGTTGGACATGCCGCTGAATGGGATGCTTTTGGAGTACAACTTGTGTTATATGTGGGACGATTTTTCTTGGACTCTTAAACCTGTTGTAACTCATTTTCCTTAAACACACCAAAATCAAAAATTTCTAAATGTTCAGGTTGATAATGGGCTGGTGATCCCGGACACATACGACGTGGAAGTCATACGCCCTCGAGGATTTCCTTCTCTGTATAAGGCAAACGGCTCGCCAATTAATCGACGCATAACCTTCCAGGACCGTGGGGGAGACCAATCTGTCCAAGCTTATATGCCCGAGGAAGATCTGAGGCTCACAAGTCAACCCCGGCCTTTACCAGATCCGGAATTGATATCTCTGCACCGGGCACTTTGTAAAGTTCTGCACCTGAGTGGTGCGGCAGAATTTATCAATTCTGTTTTTCGTGATCTTGGAGAGGGTGGGGTTGAACTACCATCCACAAAGGTTAGAACGACTGACGAATTAGATCTTTTACTGTCAACCTGGGGTCTTCCGTCGTTGTCCATTCATTGAACGGACACACCGCTATCGTTCGGATTATGTATTGTTATATTTTGTTAAAGCTAATATGTGAAAGTTTCTTTCGGACCCTTACAAATCAGGCTTTAATTGTGTCTTATACTTCTTTATATATATATATTCCTCTGTATTTTGTGAGACAATGCTTAAAATAAACGAATCGACAGATCGTGAGTGGCAGCGAATCAAATTTCTACTATCTTGAAATGGACTTTCTCTAAAACATGTTTTCAACGTGGTAATCCTTGTAATTAAAGTCGAACTAATAAATTATATTAAGTACACGGTCCTTGTGAAAAAGAAAGAAAAGAATTGAGAAATTGTCAAATACGATAGTGATAGTAGGAGACGTCATCGGATTGTGGGTTTTAGTGCTGTATAATAAAATTTAATAAAATACGAGCATGTGTTTCAAGAGTGACTTCATCGATAACAGAGATAGAGATAGACCAAGAGGTATTGATGGAAGAAACAGGGTATGATACATGGGTTGAAAACCCTTGTGTTTGAGTCATATGAGCTTGCTCTGAAAAACAGTCACGAAGGATTAGATACGCTTTCGTCTTCCTCAAATGATTGTTTACCGAATCTTGGAGTCCTCTAGATCAAATCTATTTATTTTTTAAAAAAAGAGAAAAAAAAAACGTCAGTGTTGCGGTAGTAGAAGTAAGGAAAATGGATGGAAAATGGATAGAAAATGGACATTCTATACTGGCAAAATGATCATGCCGCAGCCCGAGTCGCGGAGGCAAAGAGTAGTTGCCGTTAGATGCTCTGAGTCAGAGGGGACCCAAATCCTCCGCGCTATTAACGACTAGCTTTCTTTAAATTCCTCCAAACCATCGTATGACTGACGCTCACCGCAATTCATCTGAATCATCCTACGGCGATATATTCTCTGGTTCCCTTACTCCAGCTTCTACTCTCCAAAATGTTGGATCGCAGCTGACTATGGCGGCGAATACAGCAAAAGGCCCTAAACCCACGCAAGACTTAGTGGACAAGGCTGAAAAAATTCTCGCGTTTTTTGGACGAGATCAAAATAGATTGGTCCCCCATCCTTCCGACTTACTCCAATCCCAGACTTACAATCGTGTTGATCCTTATACATTATTGAAAGTGATGTTGGAGAACGCCCCAAATGAACACGGACAGAGATATGTTGCATCGGCGATTGGTGAATGTGATGGTGATACCATTGCGCTGGTTGATTTATCGAACACATGGCTTCGTTATCTATTGGTACCTTGTATGTCTAACTTTATATCTTGCTGGAATCCTGACCAATGAATCTTTTTCTCGTGTTGAAGTTAAGGGTAACCGTTCTTTAGCTTCCTTCCCGCCAGAAACTGCACATGGACTTAATCCTCATCCTTCAAACCGTGAACCATCAATGACGCAACGCGTGTGTATTCTCCTTTTTTGAATGACCAAGGCTAATCATCAAATAGGTTCGTATGAGAGAAGGATATCGGTGCCCCTTCACCGAGTATTACCACAAGGGTTGTGCTCCGCCGGACGCAAAGGCTCTTCCTTTGAAGGTTGCGCACATCGTCAAACACGCCATAGGAGTTTTTGATACTACGAAAGTTAGCTTTTTCATTTAAAAAAAACATGTGATCGATCTCGCGTTCTTCTTTGCTACAGCACGACGGGTCTCTAGTAACGTGGGATATTATAAGGAATTACGTTGGATGGAATGCACAACGAACCCAGGAAGTTCTAGAAAGGTTGGACACCCCCCTCAATGGCATGCTATTGCAACACGATTTTCAACATGAATGGGATAGTTTTGCGTGGTCCCTTAAACCAATGGTAAGCCACCCCTTTCTATATGCCCTTACCCCCTGATTTTCCACAGCTCAAGGCCAATGGTGAGCTGGTCCCAGACACATATGAAGTCGAAGAAATGGGTCACAATCAGCTTCCTCCTATACCCAAGGGAGACTCCACGCCCGCGAACCGTCAAATTACCTTCAGGGATCGCGGAACAGATCCTACCGTACAAAAATATATACCCAAGGGTGACAAGAAGCTCATGACGAAACCACGACCTTTACCAGATCCAGAGCTAATTTCCCTCCACCGTTCAATCTGTCGGGTTTTGCACCTGAGCGGTGCCACGAAAGTGATCGATTCTATTTTTCGTGATTTTGAAAACAACGGGCAGCAGGTGCCATCCGCCAAAATCAGGACAACTAACGAACTGGATCTAATGGTTTCGGCGTTAGCGTTTTTGACTTTGTCTGTTTGAAAGAGTCTCTTCATTGAGTATACTTGTTGCGACTATTCAAACTACTTTCTTGGCACCGTCATTCTTTTTTTTTTTTTTCATATTCTACTGAAGCTGATCTAAAAATTCAGCTCTATATAATTCAGACTTTCCCCTATGTAACTGTATTTTATTAATTCTAAGTTGTTTCCCTTACTTCTGTAAACGCCATTCCATGTTTTATTGTTTCAACCTCTATTTGACGCAACAGACTACACCATAAACCTATTTGTTTGAGATCTTCTAATTGGAAACTTTTTACGTATAAACTCATGGAGTTAATAAAGGTCCAAGTATGAGATTAATACGTATTAGCCGATCAACTGCACCTGCACTAGGTTATGGCTTGGTTATGGCCCCCCCATCCACACTTGATGCACTTGGATGATCTGTTTCAGCGCATTATGTAAAGTTGGATTAACAAAGTATCATAGTAAACTCTTAGAGATGTGAAGAGCCGTGTGGTGATAAATCCCTGTCCCTTTCAACTTCGAAACAGTACCAGTACCGAGGGCCGGAGTCCAAATCGTAGAGGCCCAACTGTCCTCTTTGTGGCGTACATTCAACTTCTGGGGTGCGTCCAAGTCCAAACCCCCTTCGCACTGCAGCGACGAACGGCCATTCGAGGATTCACGACAAATGATGTTAAGATGAAGGGGTCTTCAGCCTTCACCAGGATTCCAGCAGTGACCCTCGCAATCGCGTAGGGTTACATATTATTGTCTAGGTTTAAATACATCGTAGACTACCATTCTACTAGCTAAATGGGGGAAAGTTTTTAGTTAGGAACAAAGAAAGGCGAAATAGGAACCACTGCCATATCAATATGCTTGTGCAGTGCTCGTTTATCTAAACTAAATTCCAACAAATGATTCTCTTCTAGTCGAGTTTACACGCACTTTACCACAGGTCGTTGAATGCTGCATAGCCGGCTGATTCTCGGCCAAGGATTTATCAGATCATCGCCTACCCATGTGGGCGCTTATTTTCTCATGACATCAGTTGGATCTCAATCGACCATGGCAGAAGACCTTACTACGCAAGAATTAGTGAACAAAGCTGAACTAATTCTAGCAGCTTTCAAACAAAATCCAGAGAGACTACACCGGCATTCTTCGGATCTACCCTCATCTAAGAAGTCCAAGGCCCGCAATCGTGTCGATCCGCACGCATTGCTGGAAATGATGTTGAAACATGCTCCGAATGAACTTGGAAGACGATACGTAGCTGAAGCCATCGGTAAATCCCATGCGGATGGTACTACCTCACTGGTCGAATTATCCAATACATGGCTCCGTTACCTCCTAGTTCCATGTACGCTGAACAATATGTTTTTCCAGAATTTGATTTATAGTATTATTGAAGTTAAAGCGAATCGTTCTTCAACTTCTGTTCCGCCCAGCGAAAGTGCAACCCCAACCCTCGACACAGACACTGCTTACAATCTTGATCCCCACCCCCCGGGACGCGACCCTAGTATGATGCGGTATGTGTTTCTTTCTTTTCTTCTCACTTTTTAATTGTTAAATGCAATAAGTAGATTAGTTCGTTTGAGAGAAGGGTACCAGTGCCCTATCACCGAATTACAATACAGATAATGCTCCGCAGAATGAGGAGACTCTTTTCCTTGAAGTTGCACATATAATTAAACGTGCTATAGGTGTTTTTGACCCGAACAAAGTGTGCCTTTATTTAAATCCCAAACTTCTCTTTTTATCCTCCTTTCTACCACAGGACAAAGGATCTTTGACAACGTGGGACACACTAAAAAAATTCGTCGGGTGGGATATGAAAAGAACTCAGGAAGTTGTACTGAAGTTGGACATGCCGCTGAATGGGATGCTTTTGCAGCACGACTTGCACCGTGGGTGGGATGATTTTGCTTGGACCTTCAAACCAGTTGTAAGTCATTTTTCTTAAACACACCAAAATCAAAAATTTCTAAACTTTTAGGTTAATAATGGGCTGGTGGTCCCGGACACATACGACGTGGAAGTCATACGCCGGTTTCCTTCTCTGTATAAGGCGAACGGCTCGCTAGTTAATCGACGCATAACCTTTCAGGACCGTGGGGGAGACCAATTTGTTGAAAGTTATATGCCTGATGAAGATCGGGGGCTTATAGGTCATCCCCGGCCTTTACCAGACCCGGAATTAATATCCCTGCACCGAGCACTTTGTAAAGTTCTGCACCTGAGTGGTGCGGCGGAATATATCGATTCTATTTTTCGTGATCTTGGAGAGGGTGGGGTCGAACTGCCGTCTACAAAAGTTAGAACGACGGACGAGTTAGATCTTCTGCTGTCGACTTTGGCGATTTCTCCGTCATTGTCCGTTCATTGAATGGACATACATACCACTATCATGTGTTGTCATATTCCGTTAAAGCTATTGTAAAGGTGTCGGTTACATACAAATCAGACTTCAATTGTGTCTTGTACTTTTTTAATCTTTTTCCTGTAGACTTTGTAACATAGCGCTTAAAAAATGATAACCTTCCTTAGACCGTTACTTATGCAACTTCAGGAGTGTCTGAGTGAGAAGGATGATGACGCGAACAAGAATAACATTCACAACTGATTAAAACTGCAAAAGGATTTGCAGAAAGGATTTTATGAGCACTTGCTGTTAGAAAAACAACGGCTGCCCATAGAAAATAAACAAATCCGCGGATCGCGAGTGGCAGCGAACCGTATTTCTCTATCTTTTTTTATCAAAACACAACATAACCGACACCCACCATCCCAATTTCTACTTATCGATCAACAGCTGATTACAGCGGCGACTGCAGCAAAAGGCCCCAAACCCACTCAAGACTTTGTTGACGGGGCTGTCCTGTAGCAAGTACGGTATTAGGACAGCAACAGGTTGCTTTATTGAATAAGATTAACAATTTAGTATTTTGTGTCTTTGGGGTTTTTTTTTTCAGTAGTTTGTTTATACCGGTACTTTATGTCGTCCTAAATGAGATCAATACTACACATACTACACAATGTATGCATATGTTGAGACCGTCTATAGAAAATACAATGTTCGGGAAACCCGGAAAAATAGTGCAAGGTCGCTTATATTAGGGACATTTTTATTTTGTCTGGGATATTATTCTGAGAAACCCGAAACAAATAACACACTTGAAAATTATGAAAAATAAAATGTCAGGGCAAGGTGAACAAATTAGTCTGAGATTATTCCCTAATACGGTGGAATGGGATGCGTATACTCCTATCTCTGACCGGGACTACCATAACGAATCGGTATGATCGCACATCATGTCAGGCCCGATAAAAGTTCTTTCTTTTTTGAAAAGGACTGATGATGTTTTTGTTGGACCCCTGTATATCGCGGCCTATGGGCCTGTAGCAACTTAGGAGTTGGCACCGTACCCGGATTGTGCCGTATTATAGTTTGTCACACATTTGTCACAATTGCACCTTGCACCCCGTATTTTCTTGACGCTGCACTGAAGAGCTTTTTTTCAATCCTTTAGAAAACCTGTTTGTCCTGATGATGGGCCGTCGTTATGATTATTTATGTCGCAATATCAAACACTCCCTCAGGAATTGCTTTATAATATGACCAGAAATGTGAAGTTGGTAAGACCACAATGGAAAACAGATTATAACGAGATTATCTAACCATTTTTGAAAACATACAGTGTAACATATAATGGTAAACCTAATTGCGAGAACTAACAACTTACAAAGTAAAACTTTAGGATTCGGGACATGTAGTACCTGTGGTCAGTGTCGTCTTAGAAACCCTACTTATTTCATTAAAGCTGTTTTTTCCCATCTTATTCCTCATTTTCCCATTGATGATTAGAAACAAGGGAAGATGACCAGGGCGAAAGTTACAGAATCTTGACCTGTCGGTAGTTATTTGACAGTAAGAATGGATCAGTACGGGATAGGACGCGGTTGGGCGTATGAAAAGCGATCAAAATGATAAGCAGGCAAGAGATTCAAGATGTAATCCTTGTTTCACGCAGTTATCGAGGGTACTACAGCCGGGGCAAAGGTGTGACTTTGCTATGATATCTCTTTTTTTTTGCTTTCTAAAACTCTCCTTCATCGGAGTCCTCTTAGGCCCGTATGCCGTATTTGTCTGTATACAACTATGCGCCATACACGTATTTGTACTGTCGAGGGCCCCGAAAGACTACTATACGGTGAAGATGCATCCGTTTTACGCCGTGAATTATACAGTCGTATCCGTATCTGGTCCGGTGCAATGTTCAACAAGGTTCTGTGTACAATGGATATGTGGACTGCAGCGCGACACATTCATCCTGGCCCTTGGAGCTGACAGGATGGCTATGAGTTCCTACTAGCAATGATGATAAGGGTTATGTAGATGAAGCTTGAAGGTTTATGGGTATTTTTTTGGTTTATGTTTATGTTATTAATTACCATCTCTCTCAATTAGGTTCCAGCTGTCTACAGCTTTGGCTGTGCTGACATGTTCAAACGGAGAATCGGCATGTCTTCTCTTCTATCGCACTCATTTTGAGTCGGTTTACAGGAGCCTGGCGATCTTATTCCCGAGAGATGATCAAATTTGGAGACGCTTCAGCTTCCGCTGCAGTGGCAAGCGCTACAATTCTGTGTAGCTGGGCTCCAAGTGTGTACGGAAAAATGTACCCAAGACATCGCTTTAAAGATCTCAGTGGAAGTAAGCAACTTGCAACCATTTGTTGTCGATACTTGATCTTTGTTACCCACAGGGGCTGTTATCAATGCATTTACAATCATATTCATCAAACCACTTGGAGCAACGAAGAAGGCACAAAGGTTTCTGCGTCAATCCATAATTTGGTATTTAAGGTGGGCCACCCCCGGTATTGTCAGGATCACGGTAGTTTTTTTTTCCGAGATGACCCGGTGCGGCCCAGAAAAGGTTGAAGAATTAGAAGTGCTCACTAAATTAAGAACTTAGATGTAAAAGAAAAATTTGTTGAGGTGAGTTGAGTATTTTCGCTGTGAGCGGCAGCTGCCATCAATCTGTCTACCACATGATTCACACCTTGATATGAGATTTCTGTATATTTAGCACTAACTCGAGGCTCTGAAATTTGCTTCAGACTCTCTTATTCATTTTCAGTGGGCGAAACCTACATTCCAAGTCCATGATCTCAAAAAAAGGGTCATTTATCGTTCATCCCTAGGATCTTACGGGTGGGATGGAGAGTTCCCAACCCATTAACGTAAGAAGTCAACGATTGATTGAAAAATTACCACACACTACCATCAATTTTTACATAACGATTGGTGGAAGTCAATTATGTCAATCATCAGCCAAATTCCTCACAAGGGATGATCGATGATCGATGAAGTGTCCGGTTTTTATACGCGTGGTATTATATGGTACCCACGAACGGACCCTCTGTCGTATTGAACTGCGCTGATCTCTCACTTCCACCTGGCATTCATTTAGTGTATCCGCGTTTACTCTCACGCATTGGTAAGTGGTGATTGTGCACGTCAATTCAGGGCCCTTCTATGATAATATATATAGGGTATAACATCTGTGACTTCTTATCAGGAGGCCATGCACGCACAGTTGCTGTCTGAAACAGTGTTCAACAACACCTTCGCTCCTGAGCCGTGGGATCCTACTTGGCATCCATCCCTTCAAGCTAGGATAGACTAGTAAGCTCTCACTTAACTTGATAATTTTGACGTCGAGATCTGATAAAAACAGTCAAGCTTCGAGTTACGCAGGGATGGCTGCAATAGGTAACGTAGTTCACTCTCTTCAATAAATTAAACATTAATTAACCCATACATCATACGACAGCCGTATTATTTTACGATACCATTCTAACCATTCCGGACGCCGTCAAATATGTATATCGCCGTAAATTTACGCTGATCTCGTGGCTTTACGTTACCGCTCAATATGGTACTTTATGTCAACTAATATTCCGTTGGGCAGCCTTCCAGAACACGCTGACAGGCTATGTACCAAGGGTACGTGCTGAAGGTTTCAGAATAAACCTTTTAACCCTAAATCCTCATTGACGCCGTTTAGCAGTGAAGAGATCCGTTCGTTTCCTGATCTACTAATCCCTTCCAACATCCAACGTCCAACCTGCCATTTAGGACCTGTAACGGTCTCAACTTGGCCTATTATCTTACGTTTCTTACTTCAGCCGTTGGCATTCAAGGTGTATAATATTTTTCACGAAGCAGACACACTAATATAACCCTTTCTTAGGTCTGTTATACAGTCGTGCATACGCAGTCGCTCCAAAAAATCGTATTATAACTGGATTACTTGGATCACTGTTCCTGATGAGTTTTGGGGTGGCGTTGGTATGTTACTTTTTGTTTTTAATATAAACTCGTTTTCTTTCTTTCGGAATATCTTTTTTTTTTTAGTCATTACTTCGATGGTGGAAATGTGATACACCCGAAAACAACGATTACACTACCACGTACGTTGTTTGAACTAATTTTTTTCTACATAAATCAAGCCACTTCTCTTATCTTACATATTTTTAGAAGTAAAGCCATCTTTTTAATCAATTCTTTATGTATCTAATTCTATATTACAGCTGCAATCGGCCAAATATCAATCGTTCTTTTTGACATTGTGACTTTATCAACTATTTTATATCATACCTGGACTGTCAGGCGTCGTCAGCAACCTCACGAAGAAAACTCTGCCTCTCTCTCTGTGCTGTTTATTCGACAAGGTGAATTGTTAATTATGATTATATTTTCCTTATAATGTATTGTTGATCGGATTGTCCGTTCGCAAAGGTATTTTCCGATTTTTGTGAGTGATTCAAATGCTGGAACCGCGACCATGGCGGCGCGACGACATCATCGCGTCTGAAACATATTTACAGAATCATTTCGGCCTGGTCTCTGGGAGATGCGATTTCCTTTAAGGTACGCAAGTTGATATTCAATAGATTGAGTTGTGGTGGGTGGTAAAGAATGCACTGAATGATTTTGATTTATCGGTTTTGTAGTTGGCCAGGGTATGTAAATATTATGCCGTCTTTGTCAACTGTTTCCCCTTCGGTTTACTATTGAGGAAACTTTTGTTAGCCATCTGTGGCGGGTTCTGATACCAATGTAGAGATTGCGTAAGTAACTTCATTCTAGAAAAATTTGGAATCCTCAACATGTGGTTGTGGCAGATTGTCTCCTATTTTACTTGGTCGTTTCCTCTTTCAACTTCGAGAAGCCGCGGAGAAAACGAATAATGTGGCGCATACTGATGACCCTATCGAATCACACCAACTGACAAGCTTTTGCATAGCCGAAAACTGGAATCGTAACAGCACTAGGACTGTTTACACTGCTTTACCTCTTACCATGACTTCTGCGAGCAGTACAGATTCCGACACACTCCCCAGTCATATTAATACCCGTCCATTAGGAGATTTTTCAGTGAGGAAAGCACAAGAATCGATTGTTTAAAAAGGTATGTAGGACTTTCAATAAAACTGTCAAGAATCTTTTCCACGATCATATTGAATAGAACATCGTTGGGCTCTGTGAAAGCCGAACAACGGAGTATTATTAGTTGGCAGAGGTGTATTCACAAAAAGTACTTCCCTGTATCCCTTGAAGCTTGTTTATCGCTATATGGGAGAATGTAAAACTGATGGGTGAATACAACAAGATTTTTACTAAATATTCGACAAATATGTGCGGTCTCATCTCACATGTTCGAAGATACATGCTGCGGATTAGAACACGCCCAAACAATAAAAGACGTGCACGTGTGAGTGAATGTCATATGTTTTATGAATTAATCAGCAAAGTGTCTGGCGACGACCTTCGAAGAGAAGATTCTTTTGTGATCATATTCGCCGGTGTGGCAACGATCCCTCTTTATCAAATATCACACCCCTTGCGTTAATTATGTTCAACAGCGATCCACTCTCGCAAAGATGTGCCCTCAGACGCGTGACATGACACATTGTTGTTCAACTACAAGTTGAAACAACAGTATGTATGTCCAAGTCGCTAATTACAATTCTCACAACATCGTCATGACATCTTCCATTCCTGGAACGTACGTTTTGTATTGCTGAACCTCATGATTACACGCAACTCACTTAGATACTCACCAGAGGATTTTGACATATCTTGGTTTGGGGGAGTTAAAGTATGCATTTTTCTGTAGTTGTTTCATTCTTGGATGATTGATTTTTGATTAGACAGGAAAGAATTTAAAGAACGCACTCAACGCGGAGGTGTCGAACTCGTGGTCTCGTATCTGCCCGAGGTAGCAACTGATCCTTATGACAGCAAGGGTTCATAAAATCTCTCATATAAATTATACCACAAGATAATATTAATGTTTATTCTCTAGGTTTATGCTCTCTTGACGAAAGACGGTTTTGAGCGTACTTCACCTGAACCTATTCACCTAATAGAGGGAGACTAGCAAATCTCGAACACGCCATGTATACTCTCATTTTGGTTTTGAGGTATTATATTTTTTTACCCATGATAGTAGCCCACAATTACCCCATTAACTTGTATTGATATTTTTTTGAAGATTAAAGAAGAGTGCTGGTAATTGGTAAAGGTTCGGTTGACAGATGTCAATGGACTGGTTGCGATTTGGGGAAGTGCTACTATCCTGAAGTGTTTTGATAGTAGATTGGGTTTTACAAGCGTTTTCTGCACAAAAAAGAAAAAAAGAAAAAGTTGGAAACTAACGAGTCAATCCCATGAAAACTTGCGGCATTTGCCGCTAATAGAAGTGTTCGGAGGTCCAATCAAAATTAAATGGACATCGTGATTCGTGACATGTGACACGTGACGGGCACACTCCTGAGTCCTACTACACCACCACTCGAGTTTTTGAATAGAAAATCGCAAGTACAATTTTTGTACAAAATCCGAATGGTGGTGTAGTATCTCTCCCTATCGACCACGATGTTTTTACCTCTAACTGCACGGTTTGCGCTGTCATCTGTGCATGACGTCATTGAATTTTCTACTTTTAGCTATTTCCAATGAAGGGCGTGTATCTGATTCTGGGACCGATAATTAACGGCTCCGAACTTGTCACCTTGCCAGTGGCCAGTGGGCTACCTCAATTGTTTACGGGCTTTAGTTCTTTCTCACCACACACCACACCCCGCCCTCGAAACACTTGACATATTTCTACGTTCCTCTTTTCTTATAGTGCAAGGCTCGTCATACTTTTTTCTCTTTAAAATCGAAAAGAAAAGAAAGCCGTACACATCTTATTTTCCACTCTCTATGTCTGTTCTTTCGCGCCCGACAGTGGTGTCCCATAAACGGGAGAAACGAGACGTTGATCCTAATTTGGTTCCTGAACTGGGTCTACAAGCTGGTTTGAACCCCACAGGTTTGTATTTTACCCGCTTTTTACGAAGACATTCTCATAATGTTTATTTGAAAAGGTACCGGAGACTGATGGTATACCAGGAGCAAACGGGGTACCAATCAAGATTCCTTGGCCAATAAAACTTCTTCGACGTCATCTCAGCCTCAACTTACGCCACAACAATCTTCTTCATCTTCGGCAACGACCGAGAAACCTTCTGCTTCACCATCAGCGCCCGCACCATCATCGACATTGGCTATTGATCCTGCTTTAATTCCTGAATCCAACAGGTTTAAAACCGAATTTGTGTGATAAAGAACAACTGACACGAATTCCTTTATTATTATAGGTACCGGTGATTGCGATGGTATCCCAGGATCAAATGGCGTTCCGATAAAGATTCCATGTCAATGTCCTCCTAATCGAACCACCTTGCTTGATGTCCGTTTTTACTTTCCTTTGACAAGTTTTCATTCGATACAGCAGTCCTCTTTCTTTTTCTAGTCCTTAAGCGCGAACGTCGCCACTGGTTTTTGCTGTCAACAACCCAACCATCAAGGTTACGTTCCCGACTGACAACAGTACCAACTCTTAATTAGCTCGTATCACTGCTGTTACCATCACCATACAGAACCTGGACGGACCAGGAAAAGGTTGTCCGATTGCTAGTACAACTCTGACGGTACGACGGTACAAGCAAACACTATTCAGGCCGCTGCAGTCGCGTCATCCACTCCTCCATCAACACCTGTTGTCAAATCGTCTTCAGTTTTCTGTAGTTCCTCAATCGGCACAGACTAGTCCGTCATCATCAAACTCAAATTTGGCTATTGATCCTGCTTTTGTTCCTGATCTGGGTCTTCAATCAGGTTAAAACTCAACTGGTGCGAGAAATGGTCTTTCATGTCCTCTTAAAACTTTGGGTTTATTTTTTTCTTCTGTCTAGGAATTGGAGACTGGTAGTATTCCTGGATTCAACGGCTTCAAGATCCCATGTCAATGTCCTCCTATTACATTGCTCAATGTAAACTTTTCTTCCCAATTCTTTTTTAGCTGATCGCTTATCTCTTCTCAGGCATCAAGTGCTAACGTCGCCGCCGGACATGCAGCAAACAATTCAAGTGTCGCTATCTCCTTCTCAACCGGAAAAGTACACGATCTCAATTAGACCGTATCATCGCTGTGGTTATTGCATCGCAAAATCTGTCGGTCACGCTATCAATAACCCACCTGACCTAGTATTCTACCCTGTGGGAAACAGTACAAACGCTCAATTTGATCGTCTTGAAGCTGCTATCATCATATGAACGGACCTGGTCAAGGATGTCCTGTTGCAAGTACAGCGTTAGGACAACAACAGGTTGCTTCATTGATTGAGATTAATAATTCTCGGTAGTGTTCAGGTTTGGTTTTTTTTTAAACGTTATAGTTGTTATTACCAAATTTAGTACCTTTTTTGCCGTTTCTTGAGATAATAGGGACATGTTATTCAATTTACTTTGACCCTGGGATTGCTTGATCCACTATCTTTTTTTATTACTTGAGCAACTTGCTGTGAATGACAATCTTATTTCATTTTGTACGGTGTGCTGGATGGCTTTCATATTGATGGATGACAAAACTTCGGGTCACAACGATCGATAAACTGAAGAATCAATTGTAATCACCATACAAGAATCAACTGACGCACCCTAACGAAGCTCGTTAGTCGACAATTCATTGCACTGTCACAAATACAGTTGGCACCACAGTCCCAACCAAGCATACTATCCATAAATCTTCACCCTCAAATTATGGGGTGCGTAAAAAATCCTATTTAAATTAATTAACCAGATCTACAATCAATCCTATGATAAGGCTGTATTCAAACTTTCAAATTAGAAACTAGGTTTTTATCGACTGAATTTGTGATTGAGTTCTTTACATTGACATGCATTGCCAGAATCATCTCCACTGTTTCACAGAAGCTCGTCAAAGTCTTCTACCGTTCAATCAGATAGTATGCTTCGGAATAGATATCCTAGTATCTTTCACATATTCCATTTAGATTTAGCCTCGAGGTGGAGAAGGGCTCAATAATTTAAGTATTACAATAGCTAATAGGTTCTTTTTCTTTTTCTATATAAACTGATCACAGCTCTGACCCTCTTCTCAGCTCTCTTGCTTTTACATCTGACCTGCTCCACATCTCCACCCTAGCAATGCCGAAGTTACCTATTGCGCATATTCCACCAGGAATCTACATTATTGAATCCATAGAGTACTACGGGAGGGTGCTCACGACGTAAAACATAGCCCCCCTCAAGCTCATTACCTCCCCAAATCAGTCTAGCAAGAACCAAATTGCATGTTTACATTCAACTTTCAGTCTTTCTAATAAGATAAAATTAACACAATTCCCTGATTTTTAGTGGAGCCTTCTATATCTTAGTGATCCGGAGGGCATTTTCATTTTAGAACCCGAGGCTCCGCCTGTCCCTATCTCTGCTGTTAGTCAGGTATTCTTCTTTTTTAAAACCATAACTTTTAACTCCCTTTCAGTTGGTTCCACTCCAAGCTTTTACGACTGATATCCCAAATGTGTACCAGTGAGTGTTATGCGCCATCTCTGTGGCATATACTTATGACAAGAGCAAACTTATATGATTTCAACAGGATCCTCGTAGCTAGCCATCCCGACCGTCCAGATCGTAAAGCCTATGGCGCTGAGGGGCCTGAGAGTGACTGGGCAGTAAGTCTCTCATACTGTATCTCTCAATACTGGAGGATTTGATTAATTTTTTTTGGAGGTCGATTTCCAGCCATTAATTACTACGGAACCTACACAGAAATGGAAATTCAAGCCACACAACAAGGCTTGAGTAATAATAATATGTGATACTGTATTACTTGGAAGCCGATTCAACACATTTCTTGAACTTATGGTTTTGATCAATGATATTCTTTCTTGATCTTTCCTTGCCTTTCTTGCACGTTAGCAAGGTAATACAGTTTATATTTTGTTTTTCTTCGGCCTTGACCCCCCATCTTAATTCGCCCTCTTGCTTTCACTCATGTAGGTATGTAATAAACGAGGAGAAGGGTTTGAGTGAATTGCCAAGGAAGACAGAAGACGGATGTCGTATTACGATTGTGCTGAGAAGTTAACTGTGATCTGTCATTAAAATAAAAGGGCAGTTGAGAGAGGGGCTGTACAGGTCTCGTTTGGTTAAGGTGCTAAACTAAGCGGATCAGCTCAATGAGTAACGAAAGTGGGCACATATGGGCATATGGACTCAAATTCAAACAATACCATGGTTCCAATACAATTAAATGACGGTCTTTCTCATTCGTTTTATGAGATTTATATTAGACTTTAGGTTCTTTTTCTGTCTTTTTGGTACATATAGCTCCTAATGTGTGCGGCGATGCATACCTTGAAGACTCCGGGAATTTACTAGATCCCTTTATCCCAAATCTTGGTTTGGTGCTGTTCTTTATAATGCATGTTAAAGTTAAGTTTTGAAACCTTGATCAGGCTTTCTGCTACCAATATGAACGTATGATAGCCACAAATCTCGTTGGGTCATGGCTGTCAAAACACTAGGTAGTGCCATATAGCGAATATTTATATGTAATACCCGCTTGCGAAATCCAGTTATGTACTAGCAGCAAGAAAAAAATTCTAAAATTTATATCGAGTCTCAAAAAAAAAATACAAAAAGGAGAGAGCATATCATTTCTCAACTCTATCCCATTGCATTGTTTCAGTTCAAAATGCCCGTGTGAATTTCCAGGTCCATTCATTACTCTCATTGAGTATTACGAACTGAAATCGATTTTGTTAATTTCTGATAATTAATAAATAAAAGCCGAATGTTAGTTTTACCTGACGATCATCGCTAGGGACCCAATTCAGGGAACCAGTATTGGTGCTGATGCTAAGGTGTAAGTTATAAGACATGATCAATTGCCATTCCACCACGTCAAAACAAATAAAACTTTTATCGTACAAGGTACTTTCTGTGTCCTTAATGATCCAGGGATAAGGGACAGGAGTGAGGGCGAGAGTGTCGCCAATGGGGATAATGAAAAGGTTTGTGAGTACATTATGAATAAGATAGCAATTTGGTATATCAGCTGGTCGAATAAACCACTATCATCACTCAAGGTGATTAGTTGACAAAGCATGCAGGCTCAAAGTGGTGCACCTTTTGTAGAGGGTCCCCTCTGTTGAATGCAACAAGGTTCACATCTCTGCCACGAGCGGTAGCCGTGTTGGCAGTTGGGGTAGCGCGGTCAAGGATAATGCTATAGGTTCCTTCCAAAAACATGATTATAAGAGGCAAGTCTCAAAGTGCGATGTTGAGTGAAGATCTACTGTAAGATAACTCCCTTTATATATAAGAATTCGGCCAAGAGTTTTTACACGCATGTGTAAAGAAAACTTTTTTTGGTAAGAACCAGAAAAAAGTCGATACGATCTTCAAGTTAGTGGACATGAGTGACGATCTCAGAAACTTAACCTTCACATGTTCTATATAGTTGACTCCGAGTATCTATTTTCCATATTGTTTATAAGGATCACATGTCGACATTTTAAAACTCTGGGTGTCGATATCTAAATATACCTTTTATTTCAAGTGAAATTGAAATTGAATAGCAAGGGGAGCTCAATCGCCTTTTGTGCCAATCCTGTGTTTAATGCCATGTAAGTTATTCGTAGAGACCAAGAATATACTCGTACGTTCCACTTTCCTTTTTCCATATTAGGCTCCTCACGTGCAGTAATTCGGTTTCCCTCTTTTCACCGATGCTCATTTTAAGTCTTTCACAAGGTAGCAACACATCTGGATCGAATCAAACCACCATAAAGCACTATTGGTATGACAAGACAATTTGGAAATTCGGTACCCCTGTAGTTCACGTTCCTCCTTTATTTTTACTGAACGTGCAATTCCGTTCAGCTCAAATTAACCGGTTATTGTCATCCCACAGATCATGTGTACCCGTAATGATTCACTGGATATAGGGAACAAATATCAAAGGCGAGAGTATTGCCATTAGGACGCGTATACATTTTGGATTCTTTAGGTCAGCACCGATGACCGGTGGAATAATCCACTGTTGTCTCACCTAATTAATAGCATTAAAAATATGGTAAAATGAATACGTACCCCTTTCCTGAGCCTCTTTTTTATCAAATGCCTCAAGATTGATAGTTTCAGATTCGTTAGGTCAGGTCCAACAATAAATCTAAATCTAGCTGAGATAATATTTGAGCTGTCATTGTCAAGCATAATATTGTAGATTGGGTTCAAATACATGAATTACAATGTACGTGAGAGCAGGAAATCGCAATTCTCAAGAGTGTTTAAGTGTTTACGGAGGAAGAGGGGTGCAGAAAAATGAGGGAAACAAATGAATTGACGTACATTCTTTGTTCTTCTTCTTTCGCTCTTTTCATGGAACCTACTCCTACATGTTTGTGGGAACCCAAGTATTCATTTCTTGAATTTTTCCAAGAAACCGATGCCTAAGTTAACCCTTAACAATACCTTAACGTAGTGAGAGTCCTGGACTCCTTGGGTGGTGGTCCTGGTGGATGTGAGAAGTCCTTTACGGGATAAGGACAGTGGACATGAGACTATTCTTGACATGTAATTTAGATAAGTAGTATTGACTGCATGGGTAATCCTCGTCCACGAAAGAGACTGTCAATTGGACTGCTCATTTGCTTAGTAGGAGCCTGGAGACTGGAGTTCAAGCTCCAATCAGACTGTGTAATTCTCGTCACATGCTCACATCACTTCTGAAACCCCCCACCATGATCCATGATCCATGAAGTCTAAAGTTTTCAATATCCTTCAAATTTCAGTTCAAAACAATTGATTTCTCAACCATTGGTGTGACAGTTGAGTGTTCTAAATGACACCCTTACCCAAATTTCCACATCATTCCTCATCAGTTCAAGCAAGCACTGCCAAGTTGTTGTACCTTTCTGATCAAGTGATTGTCCCCGCTTTTGAACAGTGTCTCCATTTTAATACTCTACTACAATCACTAAGCATGAATGAACCATACAAACCACTTTATGTTGAAATATCTGGTACGAAAGATGGGTAAGTGACAACATGCAATTTAGCAGACGGAATGATTGAAGTATACCTTTATGATTTATGATTATTAGCTTCGTATCCTATGCATAAGTCAAGCTTAAAACCAGTCCAAACCTCACCACGTTCAAGCCGGGACTTCCTGCTACCTCTCATTGAAAAATTCAAACTAGAAGTCCTTTCATGCCATTTAGATTTATGTAAATAACAGGTAAGTGGCAGTGTTATTATAGCGGATACTTGATTTACCCGCTGTGTATAAATCAGTGCAGAGTTTAATTACGTAGCAAGAAAACGTTTTGATTCTCCAAGAAAATTTGACAGGTTTCGAATGGCAAAAATTACATTTTAAAGAAAAGAAAAAAAAACAGGAGAAACCATATCAATTGTTAAATTCATCTCCGTCTCATTGTTTCAAGCCTGGACAATAGTCCATGTCCAATTCGCAGTAACAAGCATCACAAACTGAAATAATTCTTGTCAAATCATGGTGATTAGTAAATGGTAAAGGGTACTTTACCTGGCCATTGTCGCTAGGGAACCAGTTGAGTGAGTCAGTGCTGCTGATACTAGGTGCAGTAAACATTACGATCAGTTGCGATTTTACCACATCGAATTTAAAAAGTTAAAAAATTTAATCCTACAGTGTATTTGTTGTGCCCCCGATAATCCAGATATAAGGAGTAGAGCTGAAGCTGAGAACACCGCCATTGGGGACAGCGAATTGTGACATGTATGCATTATTAATAATATAGGCATTCGATGCTCCTCCCCCAACCAGTTTAATAACCCACTACCATTGTTACTTAGGTGATTGTGTCACAAAGAAGATCATGAAGTGGTGCACCTTTTGTTTAGGGTCGTTTTTATCGAGTGCGACAAGGTTCACACCCCCTTTGTCACCAACAGTAGGCAAATTGGCAGCTGGGTTAGCGTGGTCAAGAGTAAAATTATAAATTCCATCCAACGGCATGATTATCAGAGGTGGGTGTGGATTTGAATCTCAAGTGGGTTGAGTGAAGATTTACAATAAGAAAGCTCTCTCTTTTTATATAAGAATTTTGGGAAGGTCCTTACGTATGACGGGCGTTTTGGGACAAAAATAAAGACAAATTCTGTCAAAGTGTAAACTTGGGCACAGTCTGACGCAGTTTACCTGATTATTTCTTACAAAGTCTCAGTACCCCTTCAATATTTGGAGGAATGCCAGGTATTGTTTGAGTATGCCAAGGTAAGCAGTGAATTCCCAGAGGATTGCGAAGTTCAGTAAAGTACGTAAGAGTATCCTGCAGTACCCCGCTGGGGACCGCGTGAAAACCCGGGGACATTAAAGAGTACCGAAGCAACATTTGGTAATACCAAATATTCCCCTCAACTACCTAAAGTTTTTAAAGGTAATCATGTGAGATGAAATTGAAGAAAACTTAGGTACCACTAGTATAACTCTGAATTACTCATAGGACTCTTAAGTATTACAAGTGAGAAAACCAGTATCTATTCTTCCTTTGGTGATTGGAATATATACTTTGCTTTACCTCAGGAAACCTCTAAATCACATCCAATAGTTACTTGTATCCACTTCCAATTTTTTCAGATAACCTCTATAATTCTCAGGGGTTAATCTTGGTACAGTCAGGTATTTGCCGGTATTTGATGGTATCAAGAGGTAAAATAGTGTATTCCGGAGGTATTCTGAAGTTAGGAGAAGTTATGTCGGCAATCACTACAATTTCGGCAGTATCCTGCGATATACTGCAGGATCTATGCAGTAACTTACAATTAGTCTGTTTTGAACTTCAATATTTTCACATTATTCGGTTTATACTTTATTTTTGTCCCAAACTACTTGCCATACCTGTCCGCCTACTTTTTTTAATGAAAATCACATGTCGACATATTGAAATTTGGGCGTCGATATCCATACCTTAGTCTGAGATGAAGGGCTGGAGGAAGCTCATTCTCCTTTTGTGTGTAATGTATTCCAAAGCCAAGGATCTATTGGTAAGTTCTACCCTCTTTTCTTACCAGATTGCACATTAATATCATTAATTCGATTTCTTTCTTCTCTTTCTATTCAGGTTAATTTGACCATACATCTCCGTATTTTATTTGATGAGTGGTACCTTCCTAGTCTTCGGAGATTCCCAAGTCCTAATAGATCATGATCAGGCGTCAGGTGGAGGACTCAGATGACCCAGGCCATTCAATCCTGACTGGATGGGCAAAATTCTTCTTCTCGCGAATCGGTTCAGCTTAGATGGAATCAAATCTTTTGTTCAAGCACATAAGTATGTTTACCGATCGACATCTACGCCTATGATCGTCACATCGTGTATTGAAAACGTAATGATCTCAGTTGCAAAGTAAAATTATGGCAGGCCAAATTTAATTTTCAAACAAAAATGTTCTTCGAACGTGCGATTCCTTCTCCAGAGGTAAAATCACCAAATCTGTACACCAGTGGCGCGATATGATGCCCTTGTCTTGGCCACAGCCCTCTACTAGTGTTCTAAAGCACATGAATATGGTTGATCAGGATCCTTGGCGTATGGAAGTGACCACGCGACACCCCCAGAATGAAGTTTGTAATAACACCTTGGTAGTGTGCTGCATTCTTTGTCAAACGGATTTCTACAGATTATTTTCTCAGGCTGCATTCATAGCTCGCATGTCAATTTCTTGGGTGTTCGCTATAGATATTTCGATACCCCAGTACACAAACGTAGATCATCCCCCTGATTCTATACAAACAAATCGTTCGTGTATACCCTCCTTCTGCAAGTAAGAAAGTCCGACACGATATCGCAAATCGTCTTGTATAAGAACAGAGATTCCTCTCCAATGGCTTATTCGGATTTCTCAGAAACTTCAATATTTTGAGCTTCGTGATGATCTTTAACGTTTATATCAGTCACTTCGAACACGGAATACAATACGATCTGCAGTCGCACCTAAATCTGCGCCATAAGAACAATTCAGTAAATTATCTGGCCCCCCCAAATCCGGATGATCATTATCATCGTTCACATTATCATTACTTTCGCCCATTTCAGTTACGATACTCTCGTGTAAGCGTCCGAATGTCGATTGTATAGATCGTGCAGGATTTTCATGAAAGGACATGGTTGGTAAGGCAGGCTGGGTGGGAACCAATTTTTGTTGATTTCTTTTGCGGAGGTCTATAGTGAACTCGCAGAGGAGCAGAGACGAGAAACTGAAAAAAAAATAGAGTAAACAGGAATGAGAGGTGGTTTGATTAGATATGAAATTCTCTCGCACACGTCTTGAAAGATGGAGAAATTATTCCCGATTTCCTGGTTGAAAGATATTTACTCAGAAGTGAAAAATTAAAAAAAATTGCACGAAGATTCTTGCCATTGATGAGAACTGCCGAGGGATTTAGCAGGTTCCTTTTTTAAATTCGTGCATCATGGACTCACAGTTACTAAAACGATTTGTGTGACTCCCATGAGGAGCGCAGTGCTTCAAGGGGAAGTCAGTGTCATTTGAGATTAGACAAAAAGAAATGTTACACACCAGAATCTTAAAATACCTGCGATTATGTTAGTGACATATGACGTTGTAATGAAAGTAAACTCACCTTGTTGGAGAATCAACACGGAAAGGTCTTTACCACTCCGTAAACCTATGCTCTGTTTTAATTTCCATAACCCCCAAGTTTGATGGATGACTGCAATAAATGCAAGTGCATCCAAAAGGATTATTGCGATATAATGGATGTGAGTGAGGGTAACTGGATTTTATATGAAGAAAAAAATGTATTCAAAGGATATTGATATTTGATACTGACTGGCTTTTTTTGCGTTAGCACTAGATAAAAGATATGAGGAAATTGGAAATTAGATAAAGGATGAATAAGACAAGAAGGGATCGGTTACGGTTCTGAGCCTGCGGCGCAAGCTGGTACGGAGAATCCTGCATGATGGACATGGTCAGAATTTGAGAAAAGACAATAATCCAGGAATTCAAACCATAAATATCCGAAACTAAGGCAGTCAAAAATGCTAAAGACAGTGCTACTGTCATTGGTCTGTACCCATTGCATAAGGCATAGGTTCGAATTGAGATTAATCCTATATATATATATATTCAATTTCAGAACGGGTTACACTCTCAAGATAAAACTATTGAAACGTACCCTGAGTCCCACACAACGGAAAAAGAGTTGTAACGTCAAGCAACCTTACTAGCCTATTGCATAGCCTAAAATGCCAAAAATGTCAAGTTTTTGGATTTCCAAGTAAGTAGGTACAAGTACCGTAGAAACTAAAAGAATAGTTACAGTAAATACTGAAAAGGATGATAAAAATACTTTGAAAGTTACCGTTAGCTCTGGCAAAAGCTCTCCGGCGATCTGTATGGCCAAGTAAAGAAAAACGGGGTATTTGGAAGCAACATAAAGGAGCGTTGGTAATGAGAATTTTGCTTTCCATATGTATTCCACTTCATCCCCGAAATGAAGGAAAGATGCATAAATTAGAAGTGCTACATGAAAATAAAAGAAGTCGAATTAAAAAAATTGCACTAATTAGATATTATTACTCACTGAACGCTCCAAAGTATGTGTACACCTGTGCGTTCCTGCAGAATTTTAATTTTCTCGTCAATTGGTCTCTACGAAAAAGATCCAAGCCACCTACGCTTGGTATGTTTCATCAATAATTTGATTTACAAGGTTTGAAATCGTTTCGTTGTTCATCGTGGACAAGTATCTGCTGTTGTTATGTGATCCTTCGCCTCAAAGATTTATTACAGACATTTTAAGGAAGAGATATATACCATTTCCTGCGATACAATAGATATCAGAAATCAGAAGCGCACGATGATACAACAAAAGAAGCAAGAAGGATAAAAAAAAAGGATCCATCGTACCATTGACACTAGTTTAATCACAGACAGATTGATATGGCCAGTTCGGTAACTGTCCGTTGAATTGAGAACTTATCATTGTCTTCTCGAGGTGAAGAATTGTGTCGCAACAAATTTCATTGATATCGCGGTTCAAATTAGATTGTCAGGAAATTGTTAGCAAAGGGTAGAGCTAGATATCTATCGGCGCCACGATATCGGTCCATCGGAAGAAGGATGATGCACCCGGGGTCATCCGTCATATCATACACCATTGGTTCTTCAAACAAAGACTTTGATGGCACCATCTCTGGAGGTGGTACTGACTTCTGCAAGCACATGTAGTGAAGTTTATTTTGAAACGACGTCAACGTCTCTTTGAAAAAATTCCAAACGTCCCTTAATTGGAACAATCCCTCAAAAAAGTGTGAGCGAGGAAGAAAAAAGAAGTAAAGCTATATCCAAGCTCTGGATCTATTATAAGATGAGTAGGTGAAGTTGAAAAAAGCCGTTCATGCAATGAGTTTGTATATAACGGGCATAAAAAGTGTTGATTCCGTCCTATCCTTCTAAAAGGTGTTGCTGGCAAAAAAAGGTCGAGGAGGTTGACAACTTGACATGTTAGTGGCTTTGACGCTGACAGGACTCGGGGATAGCCGAGCGCCGTTCTCGTCGCTATGGACTCCCTGTGAGAACTTCCACGAAATACCATGTAGAATTTGAAGCTCTAAAAAGGCGAACACTTTCTATCAATCTTGTAAATTTGTCATTATTGCAATAGTCTTCTCCCCAGTACTCCTTCAAGTTCGAATTTCTTGGTAACCAATGTAAGAGGTTCAACTATTGACAACCAACAGCTAATGTTTTCCCCAAAACGTCAAGCATGCCGAACTTGATCGTAATCTTTTGTAAAGTTCATGTCAAATACTTTTTTAAGAGTGAAATATTTGTGATCAAACCTAAACCTGGACCAGGAGAACCGTCCCGCAAACCATAATTCGGTTCGCCCGAACCTAGTTCATCAACGTTGACTTGATCACTCCTTTCCCCCATCTCAACTACAATACTTTCGTGTAACCGCCCCAAAGCAGACCGTATAGATTGCACAGGGTTTTCATGGAACGATATGGTGGGTAAATTCAAGGCGGACTGGTTGAGAACTGCGTTTTGTTGATTCTTTCGACGAATGTGTATGGTGAGTTCACAAATGAGGAGTGTTGAAAACCTGGAATGTACATGTAAGAAAAAAGAGCGTTAGGGAGAATAGAATTTCATACACGTTTTGAAAGAGTATGATATAATTTGTGAGGGCCTGGTTAAAACAGTCTATTCGTGATGAATAATGAATGATCTAAATGGATGTGCTTGCCTGTCCAAACTGTGGAAATTAACGGTCTTGTCGAATACATATATCGTGACTCACATTCGCTATCCAGAGGATTGTGATTGTAGAAACAACGATGGTACTTGAAGAAGATAAGTCATGCCTTTCTGTTATGGTACTGAAATGCAACAAAAAATGTCACGCACGAGAATCTGAATATACCTGACATAACAATACTCATTAGAATGGCAAACGTAATAAATTGAAAATGGCCTCACCTTGTTGAATGAGCAATGTAGTAAGATTTTGCTTATTTCGTAAGCCTAAACTTTTCTTCAATTTCCATAATCCCCAAATTTGGCGAATGAGCGCAATGAATGTAAGTGTTTCCAAAAGAATTAGGGAGATGTTATGGATCTGACTGAAGATACCAATGGCTAAAAGAATAATCCGTTCAGCGGGTATCGTAAATACCAAAGTTTGTCTGTTACCACTAAACAGAGGAATCAGAACTAGATAACAAATCAGAGGTGGTGAACAATAGGAAATAGCTTACGGTGCACTTGAAGTACACGTTGCGCCGAAATCTGTACCCCGGACATATTCAGAAATCATCAAATGAAACTAGTCGTGAGGACGAACCCGCGTAAGACATTGAAACTAAAGCGACCAAGAATGTTGCGGACAATGAAACTGTCATTGGTCTATAACCTTGACATAAAGCATAAGTTCGAGCGAAGAGTAATCCTGTCATAGTATTTTTAGAACTGCCGTATTCCCAACACGGGGGGGGGGATGAAATTTGATTACCCTGAGTTCCAACAAAAGGAAGAGTTAAAATAACACCTTGCAAAATGCCCAGAGAATTGCATAAGCTAGATGGCCAAAAACGTCAAGCATTGTGTTCCAAGTAATTAGATTCGATTACCTTAGGGACTGTGGGATGGTGAAAAAAACAGTGAGAAGAATTTCGGATAACATACTATGTCTGACGGAAGCATTATTTGAACAATCAACAAGGATACGTAAAAGAAAGCCGGGTATTTAGAAAGGAAGTAAAGATAAGTTGGTAGTGTAATTTTTGATTTCCATATATACTCCACTTCGTCTGGGAAATGGAGGAAAGACGCATACGTTAAAAGTGCTACATTATCGCAATGAGAAGTTCAATTTCCATTTGATCACTTGTACCATTGCTTACTAAGGCTTCCAAACAAGGTATATAGGTCGATGGTTCTGTGTCTTTTCACCATTTAGCTAACGTAGAAGATTCTCACACTTACCCCTCGTACGTTTCCTGGATTATTTGGTTTACAATGCTTGAGACGGTCTCGTTGTTCATTTTCTGTCTCTTGTTACCACTTCTTTTTCATTTGGCATTGTGATATATAGTTTTCGAAGCTGAGTCTACCTCTTGCAAGAGACGGGGTGCATCACTGATATAACACATAACACGTAGTTCAGACAACCACGTCAATATGTGATGTAAAACAAGGGCTTGAAAATTTGAGTGCCTTGGAGAGATCTTGCAGGAGCTTATTATGTAACGTCAATTGATAGACTGATGTTCATAAGTCCTTATTACGGACTGAGATATCAACTCGGTGATGTATGGTGCAGTGAGTTTTTTAATGGTTCGACCGGCCATTTACATAATGACCATCTTTTCAAAAAAATATTCAACTGTAAATATGAATCAGATTATCAGAAGTAATTACAGAAACGAGAGTTTCAGGTACCTACTTACTTTACGGCAAAGAGAGCTGGGTGCGATGACCCTTGACAATGAACAGGGAGTCGAGTGATCGGACGACGGGGACAGCGCTGTTTCGCTCTCATCTTAACAACGTGTGAGGAGGGGACGCATTTTACCATCACAGAACCAATAAATTTTTCAAAGTTACCATATCCCTTTAACTTCCCACTGAGGTGAGCGTGAAGGCGTAGGTTAAAAATGTATGGAAGGTTTTGAGCGAAGGAGACGAGATGACGGTGACCATGTGGAACATGTACTGGAATGTATGTGGATTCAGGTGTTTGTCGCATCTTTGAAAAATAAATAATGAATATCAGTGCCCCGAAACTTTTTTGAAATAAGCACCGTCCCATACAGGTTGATACTGGCTCGTCAAGGAGCCGAGTATCGTCCTCAATATCAATGTGATATACAAGGACGGAATTCGGGATCCAACAGACGAGGGGGTCCAAGCTCACTCAAACATCGTATGTCATATCAGACTTTTCCATAGCAAAGTCATCAAGGGTCGAGTCGGATGATAATCACTAGACCCTGTTTTGTTGGTTGCGCGACGGATGAGAGGTAATGGGAGAAGTCTAAGATTTGAACGTTTTTTTTTTGGAGTTATGTCTGTCCGAAGTCGAGACCGGCAGTCTAGTGAATGAAAAATTATGTTGACAGTAACTGGGGACACAATCAACGGGATAGTAGTTCGCACATCAGCGGCGAGCTGAAAGATCTGAAGCTTGACTTTCTTTGCCTTCGTTACGAGCGGAAATTTAAGTCACCAATCATCACTTCTTGCGTCATCAACATTTTCCATTCCTGGAGCGTATGCTGGACATACAACATAAATATACTGGGTCCTGCGATAAAAACAGATATCAAAAACCAGGTCAAAGTGGACCGTGGTACAACAAAGAAGCAATAATGATAAAAAAGGATCTGTTGTATCATTGACACACTAGTGCTTACAAGGTTGTCCTTTGAATAATTGAGGGTCATTTTTTTCTCAGAGTGGAGAACCGCGCCGCAACGTCATTGATGCCACCGTTCAGATTGAAATCGATGCAATCCTGTAAACTGTATACTGCCATCAGCAAAGGGTAGAATTGGGTATCTATCGACACCATAATATCGCTCCATGGGATCCGTCATATCATACACGATTGGTTCTTTAAACAAAAACTTTAATGGCATCGTCTCTGGAGGTGAATTGACTGCAATTAGAGGATACGTAGTGAGTTTTTTTTGTTGAAATGATCGAGTTAATATCTCTTTAATAATCCGAGTGTCCTTTAAGTTGAAGAGGAAAAAAAAAGTTATAGACCCAAGCTGTGTCAGGAGCTCCGGAGTCAGGATCCATCATGAGACGAGTGGGTGGAGTTGAAAAGACGATTCATGCGATGAGTTAACAGGTAAAAAAATTGTTGATTCCGTCCTGTTCTTCTGGGGGGTGTCACTTTGACAAAATGGCCGAGGTTGACATTTTGACACGTTGACAACTTTTGACGCCGGCGGGGAGCCGAGCGCTGTTCTCGTTGCGATGGAGCCTATGCACTGACACAAAAATTTGAAGCTTTAAAAAGGCGAACATTTTTATTCAATGTTTGTGAGTAAATTCTTCAGCACATATTATGCAACAGTCTTCTCCCCGGTACCCCCCCAAAGTTCAAGTTTCTTCGTAACTGCCATAAGAGATTCAACCAACGTTTTCCCCACAACGTCAAGCATGTTGAGCTTAATCGTAATCTTTTGTAAAGGTCATGTCAGCTACTTACTCAAGAATAAAATATCTGTGATCATACCCAAGCTTGCACCAGGAGAACAGTCCCGCAAACCATGATCTGATTCGCCCAAACTTAGTTCATCAACATTCACTTGATCATCCCGTTCTCTCATCTCAGCTACAATACTTTCGTGTAACCGTCCAAATGCAGACTGTGTAAATTTTACAGGATTTTCCCGGAACAATATGGTTGGTAAATGCAAGGCAGACTGGTTGGGAACCGAGTTTTGTTGATTCCTTCGACGAAGGTCTATGGTAAATTCACAAATAAGAACTACTGACATCCTGGAGAGTAAATGCATGAGAAATGAGGTTTAGTTGGAGGGAATATTTCATACACATCTTGAAAGGGGGAAATATAAGTTGTGAAAGCCTGGTTAAAATAGCTTGCTCAGTGATGAATAAAAGTTGAATGGATGTGCTTGCCAGCCCAAACTGTAGAAATTTAACGGTCTTGTCAAATACATAATACATTGTGACTCACAATCGATATCAAGAGGCTTGTCATTGTAAAAACAATAACAGTACTTGAAAATCATGCCTTTCTGTTATGTCATTGAACTGCAACGAAAAAAAAAGTTACCTACGAGAACCTCAAAATACCTGACATAACATACTTATTTGAATGCCAAACTCATTAAATGGCAATGCCTCACCTTGTTTGATTAGCAATGCGGTAAGACTTTGCTTGTTATGTAAACCTAAACTTTGCTTCAACTTCCATAGCCCCCAAATTTGGTGAATGAGCGCAATGAATGCAAGCGTATCCAAAAGAATCAGACATAGATTATGGATTCGAGTGGTGATAATGAGAGCTAAAAGAATAACACAATCAGGGGGTATTGTAGCTACTAGAATTCGTTTGTTACCACTAAACGAGACAAAAGTAGATAAGAAAACGAAAATAATAAACAACAGTAAAATCACTTACGACGAAGAAGTACAAATCTTCAGGACAAAAGCTATACGGAGATATTCATAATATATCAAATGAGTAGTCGCAAATTCGAACCGCCGTAAGACACTGAAACTAAAGCAGCCAAGAATGTTGCAGACCATGCAATTGTCATCGGTCGATAACCTTGGCATAAAGCATAAGTTCGAATAAAAATTAATCCTATCATAATATTTTCAGAACTGCATTACTCTCAAAATGAAAAGAGAAATAAAATTTGAATACCCTGGATTCCAATTAAAGCAAGAATTGATAGGGCACCTTCCAAAGTACTCAGAGAATTACATAGGCTGGATTGCTAAAAGGTCAATTCTTGTGTTCCGAGTAATTAGGTTCAATTACCTTAAAGACTGTAAAACAGCTAAAAAAAACATTGAGAAGATTTCGGACGACGCACCATGTCTGGTAGAAGCAGCGTAACAGTCAACAAAGACATGTAGAGAAAAGCAGAGTATTTAGAAAGGAAGTAGAGATAAGTCGGTAAAGTAAACTTTGGTTTCCAAATATACTCCACTTCGTCCGAAAGATGTAGGAAGGACGCATACGTTAAAAATGCTACATGGCAATGGTCCAGAGAAGTTGAGCCCGCACTTGTGTTATATCGTGTATTTCTTACCAAGGCCTCCAACCCATGTATACACTGCTATAATCCTGTGTCTTTTTAGCATCTAGGGAAGGCGAACGATCCTCATACTTACTCTTGGTACGCTTCCTCGATTATTTGATTTGCAATGCTTGAAATAGTTTCGTTGTTCATGAGTCAGGTTTCTTGTTACAAGGGGTTTACTTCGTTGGATCTGAACTTTTTACATTGTGACATATAGATTTATATGTAATTTTCGAAGCTGAATCTATACATGACATCTTGCAAGAGATGAGGTGTATCAGAGACAACGCATGGCCCAAACAACTACATGCACTTTACCATCACGGCATCAATAAAAGTTTCAAAGTCAGAATGTCCCTTCCATTGAGGTGAGGATGAATGTCTGGGTTAAAAATGTATGGAAGGTCTTGACTCTTAATCAAGGAGATGAGGTGACATGACCATGCACGACACTGTAGATGTAGAATGTATTTAGGAAGATGTTCAGGTGTTCAGGTGTTTATCACGCCTTTAGGGAATAATTAGTGAATGTCAATGCCTTGAAAATCTTGGAATAAGCACCGTCTCATACAGGTTACCTGGTCTCGTGCAGCTCATCGTGGAGCATTTGATACAGGTTTGGGATACAAGACTCAACAGACAGAAACCCAGACCCAGTCAAACATTGATGTCGTCTCAGTGTTTTTCCAGGGCAACTCAAGAGTTGACGTGGATGGTAGACCGTGTTTTGTTAATTGCGCGATGGGTGAGAGGTCACGGTAATGACTCATGAGAGAAGTTTATTATTTAGACAATTACTTCATATTTGCCTGATGTTGAGACCGGCAGTCTAGCGAATAAGAAATTATGTTTACGGTAAATGAGACACAAACGGGATGATAGTTGGCACGTTAGCAACTGCCAGCGTCGAGCGAGCTGAAAGACCTTTTTTTTTTTGCCGGGGTGACATGTCATTACAAGCGGAACCTTAAGTTGCTGACCACCACTTCCCGCGTCACCGTCATGGCCACATCTATCATTCCTGGAGCGTACGCTCGTATTGCTGAACCTCATGAATACACAAAAGTCGCTTGGATACTTACCAGATAGATCCATGGATGAATTGGTTGGGCAGCGTGCGAGAGATGATCCCATATTATAAAGACCAACCTGATTATGATATTCTAATTCTGCTTCAGCGAAAAGGACATTGAAAATTTGTTCATATTTCAAAGTGCTTTGGTTAAAGCTACAATTCTTTGTGGGGGTTTATTACATTGGCAATTTTTCAAAAAAAGTTAAAAGAGATACTTGCTACCGCGACGTTGTGGTTGAAACCTAAGCAACAGTTGGACTTTCCTTTATCGGTGATCAGAAAATCTGAAGCTTGGAAATTTCTGTTGGGATAGGGTTTTACAGGAGTCAAAATACGCGATCTTTTGTGCTTGTTTGTCTTTTTTATTCTTTGGTAATTGATTCTTAATTAGTATTTAGTATTTAGATTGCATCCCTGTGATCGAGAAAATCTTGAAGAAAAGGTTTGAAACGCGCAGCGCTGATGCGTGTATCTTCTCGAGGTGGCAATGGATCCCGTTTATGACGGCAAAGATTATAAATTTGTTCATAAACTTATGAAATATATTACAATAAAGCTCTGATGTTTGTTCTCTAGGTTTATGTTCTCTCCTAATGAAATCATTTGAGCGTACTTCACCTAAACCTATTCACTCAGAAGCTCACATCTCGAACACGCGATATATACTCTCATTAAGGCTTTAATGTATCACATCATTTCTCCGTTACCAACCCTGGTGATTTCTTTAATTACTTTTTGAAAGATTGAAGAAGAGTGCTGGTATGGTAGAGGTTCGGTTGATATCAATGGACTGGCTGCGAGGGGCGACGGGACTGCTAATGGATTACGATCAAGGTTTTATAAAATAATTCTTTCTTTCTTTCATAAGATTATTTAATATCATCTTTAGTGGACTTATCCGTAATATTTTGATATCTATGGATTGGTTTTTTTTAAAAAAACTAGTACCGGCGCATAAAAACTCGCGGCACTTGCCGGAGAAGTCTGTTCGGACGTCCAATTGAAATGAATGGGATGTTATGACGCGTACACTCCTATCTCTCTCCTATCTCTGACCACAATGTTTCTACCTCTAATTGCTCTGTTTGCGTTATCATCGCTGGGCGAAGCGTCAGAGCATCGACGTTTTCACCTAGCTATTTCCAAAGGGCCCATTACTGGCAGTTCCTGCGCTGATTACCTTGGACATTATGGCACTGAAAACGACAGATATCATCTCTATCGTACTCAACGTGAATGTCTGACGTCGGATCTATCAAACAATTCGGAGGCTGTCGTCGTTGTTTCTTTTGTTTCTGAGGAACGGAAGTTGATTTATGTTCAAGAGGCTGGTATTGATTCCAGCATACGAGATAACGCGGAAGAGTCAGCACTTTTATCATCGTTAGAGGATATCATGACTATTACGACTTTACGGACTCAAACGACATTTACCACCCCTGATAATAATCCCTTGGATTTTAACATTATCTACCGTACAAACTCTTCTGCATTACTCTCCGTGTCTTCCGAAATGGCCGACCGTATTGACGCTCATCTTCCACGATTCGTCGTTCCAGTTCTGATCGACACTAACCCATCAACATATATTCCTGTACCTCCCGTTTCACGCCGTAGGATTTTGAATTGGTTGGATAATCTTTCTTTCAAGTCAAGAGTGGATGAAATCGTGAGCACCATATCTGTACGCGTTCATTTTATCCTTTGAAAGCCTCTTGTGTTAACGTTATATTACACACAAGGTCGATTACATGCGATCAAAGTTGGAATATTTAACGGGAGAATCTTCAACATCTCCGTTACGTACTCGATATGCTATGTCAGACGATGCTAGGGAAGCTGCAACGTGGTTAAAAGTGCAATTTGAAGAAAATGGTGCTGAATGCGAGCTTCATCAATTCCATCCATATTATTCACCGAACGTTATATGGTACCCGATTTTATCTTTTCTTCGTGCTTATATTTATTCTCTCCTCTATAGCCGTTACGCCGCATCAGGAGATTCAGATGGTATAATGTCCGTCATATTGTCTGTTATTGTTATTTTCGTCATATAACTAATACATCAATTCCTAGTATCCTTGGTGCTCATTACGATTCAAGAGCTGGACCAATGACACCATAGTACGTTTACTCGTCTTCCTCCAATGGTGGCCGACGAATTGACAATATCAATGTCTTTACAAGTATCCGCGCTCCAGGAGCTAACGACGACGGTTCGGGTATAGCATCTCTATTAGGAATAACACATGCCATCAAAGAAAACAATTTAACATTTACGAATAATATTCAATTTGCGGCTTTTTCTGGTGAAGAACAAGGTCTTGTTGGAAGTTCTCATTATGCTCGTATGTGTTTTTTTTGGCGGTATAAATTAGTTATTTTTGTATCATACTGAGAGGTTTTAAGAACGATTAAAGGATGAGAACGCCAATGTCCTTCTCATGGTTCAAGCCGATATGATAGGTTATCGTCGCAGCGATGAGAACCGCCAAATCGCCTTCCCGGCTGTGTAAGCCTTTCCTTTCATTGTGTTCTTTGTGTTGTAATCATATTTCCGGCATAACATAGGTATTCCACCTATGAGGCTTCGGGGTATCTCCAAAACCTTACTCAGTTATACAGTAAAGAACTAGAGTTCGGAACTACTTACGTAGGTCTTAAATATAACGTCTATGTGTAAAACTATTGACCCAATTTCACAGGCTTGTTGTTCAGATCATGAGGTTTGTATGAGGATATTCTTAATAAAATCAAATATTGACTTTTTTGAATGCATTGAAGTCATTCTACAATCGAGGATTCGCATCCACTCAGGTGTTTGAACGAGCTGGATTTATCGCTGATCCTATGTATCATAATTCTGGTAAGATATATACTCTGCCTCCCAAGTCATGGTTTTAAAACTAAAGCATGGATCTAGGTGATTTATCTCGTCGAGAAGGGTACGATTTCGAGCAAATCCGGTCAATCGCTAAAGTGACGGTATGTGCCTCTCCTTTCGAGTCAAGTTCAAATTCATCTGTTCTGATACCTTTTTATTTAGTTTTCTCTTGTTTTGGATACTTCTTTAAGTTCTTGATTTTGGAGTTAAGAATGTTAGGCTCGTAAGAGAACGAGAGGAGTGAAGGTTCCATTTTCCTGCTTACACATTCTATATTGACATATCATGCATCACTTCTTTATGCTATACGAATACACTGAATGTTATTGGGTTTTTCAAGAAGTAAGAAAGTCTCCTCTCGCTAACGCCATACAGGCTTATGAGAACTCTTACAAATTAGCGTTGATCTATTACCAAGGCTATATTGAAAGAACTACATAGTCCAAACTGGATCAAACCAATAAATGAGTGGAGTCCATCATCCATGAGCGATGGTTGTCAATTAGCCGTATCGTCCTCAAATCGGTGTTAATAAAGCTCCGAGTGAAGCGGCGATGGGCGTTTGTAAAATTCGTGTTGACGCGTCGTTGAACTTGAAAAAGATCAAAATTATACTCCACAATTCGGAAGCAGAAATTGACGGGGATTTCAAATCTATTGCTCATAAACAAGGTCATCAGTCAGGCCTTCAGGGTTATCAAACTTTTGTATGTCGTGTGTCGAATATAAATTATATAATCTGCTTGATATTTTTACTAATGTTTTTATTTGATCTCCATGCATGTTGTGAGGATCGGAACTACCCCACGTGAACATGAATCTGAAGATTCGTTTAGGAATTGATTCTATATTTCCGTTCCTTTGTGTTTGGGCTTCCTTTATCTTTGGGTCATCTACCTCATGTTTCCTTTGTGGGAAACGGATACGTCCTCCTTTATATTTAAATTTATACTTCATGCCACATGTCTTTGTGAAACAACGTAAAGGTATGAAATCATCATGGTTATACGAGAAACTATCACACAAGCTTTGAACACTCTTATCTACTTCAAACTACAGAAACTCCAAATCTTAGCATCTAGAATTCCGGTTGTTATTCTTCCTCAGAAGTAGAATACACAGAGGATTCCGACCCTGACTCGGATTCTGCATCGGAATCTGAATCCGAGTCTGGTTCTGAATCCTCCCTTCGTGGCAGAAGAGCGCGTCCAATGTCCTAAATCATTTGTTAATGAGTAGGTTATTGAAAGAGCGAAGTCTTACTTCGATATCCTTTGCGGTCACAATTTGTGTGCCCAACCGCTCCAGTTCTTGAAGCCAGAAATGGGGAAGAGGTGCACAATTTCCAAAAACGATGAACTTCAACGCGTCCTTGTAAGTTTGCCGCCGTAGTTGAACACATTCTGTTACTAATTTTCCAATTTCTTCAGAAAATTCATTTAGTTCTTCGGGTTGGAAAAAATAAGGGTAATAAGCCGAATAAGATATATGGTTTAGCCGAGGGCATAGAGAGGGATCATGAAGAAGGTGAACAAAGTCCAATAACTCGCCACCGAAAGGAACTATCAAAACTTCAAGGGAAGGGAGATGGGAAAGGAATTGTTTAATACCGCCGAACTCGGTATTAAATAGAATATGATCCGAGGCTATGGATAATTCCACAAGGCCCTTCAGTCGTGGTAGAATCGAGGGTAAAACGAATAGAATATGATCCGAGGCTATGGATAATTCCACAAGGCCCTTCAGTCGTGGTAGAATCGAGGGTAAAACGGCTTTGAACGTCTCGTCGAATATTTCGGTATCCATATGAGTCAATCTTAGATGGAAGCAGTTACCCGGCCAAGTTTTCGAGAATGTGTCTTTCTCATTCTCGAAGATTTTTTCGATCTCACGAATAAACTCAAGGTCGTTAATGCAAGATTGAGATTTCATAGAGAATATGGACTTGGGATGTATGGGTTCCTCTAACCCGAGAATTGATTGCGGATGATATCCTCCATCAATGATATGAAGATATTTGATTGATGAAAAATTGAATTCGTCCAGAATTGGGTTATCGGAAGTAAGTGAGGAAGGGGTGACTACATCCAAATTTGATAGCTTGGGAGCCCGGATGGCTGCGAATAGGGATGGAATATTGGTGGATAGGCATTGCAATTCAGGCAAGATCATCAGTTCGAGAGGAAGTACTGAGCCGTCATATGTTGGCATTTTCAAATGTAAGGTGTGTAAGTTGGTGCTGTTATGTAGTGAATGCAGAATGGATTGTAGGCGCTTTGCGGCAGTGCGTGAAGCGTTACGCATATTGAAACTGATCTTTTGCATACGACTTAAGGTGGGGATTAGCCGATTGATCTCGTCCCTTGAATAATTGCCTGGCACGTTGCATTCCAGTGTCTCCAGACGTTCTGAAGCAATGAGAGCAAGTAGTGCGTCGATGGCGGTTTTGGGGCCCAGTTGACTCCAGACAACCCTTCGTAATGAAGGGAAGGGTTTACGTTCAAGGCAGCGGCCCAGCAAATATGGATTAATGTGTTCACATTGAAGCGATAGTGTATGAATTCGCTTGGTCCGCTCGTCGAGAAATTTGTCGAGTTCTGATATGGATATTGAGAAACTGACTTTGAGCGAGAGATCCAAATTAGCCCGTCTGGAACGTCGAAGAATCTTATGAACGAAAGGATTTATGGGCTTAGCAAGGTCGAGGTTGATCGATGTCCACAGGCTTGCAGTTCGAATGAGTGTGAATCGCCAGTGACGACAAACCCAGGTGTATGGTACATAGTTACGAGAGGTTGTATTCTTCGATGGAGTTGTGAGACGAATAATATACACCAGGAGTTCGACCGGGAGTCTGTTTATAAGTGCGAGCGAGTTGTAATGCCTTTTCATTTTGGCAAGGTAATATGATGTGTCCCTAATTGCATTTTCGAATACTTGATGTTGATCTTTGACATCGGAGCTGTCGCATAATAATAAGAAGTAAGTAAACAGTTAATAACAACACACTTACCTGAGATCATTAGCCTTCGGCCCAGTTTCAATCTCACTACGCGTTGCAACGGCGTGCTTCATAGCTTGCCTGACTTGCTTGTGAGCTTCTTTGAATTGTTTTACTCCGTTTGATGACATTGTGTATAGCTTCGGGTTCGGGATACAGAGGATTCGATTTGTGAGAGACTCGAATGTGGAAAGGTTTGAACATTACAAGTTCAACGACGAGTCTTAAGTACTAAAAAATTGATGCCGTCCAGATGGACTGACGTGGAGTCTATGGTCCGTGATACTGTTTTCGGACCCACGTTTAGTTGTCCTGAGCGCCATTTCCGAACAACATATAATTCAATCCCGCGAAACTGTTGAAATGGACAATGTAATGCTGGTGATCTATCATTCCAAACCACTTTTAGGAAGCACCATCGCATTCATTCACCAATCACTGACGAACTTTACGAGCCGTGGGTCTTCAACAGGGTTTCAGAAATAGCGCGAATATCTTGCAGATGACAGTTAGCAGTAGGTAAACGTGTAAGCGTTCTAAATACAAACTCAGACTACTTAAATACGAACGCTCGGTTTTCTCCGAGCTCACCAAATACTGACAATCGCAGAAGCAACACATCTCTGTCCTTGTTCGTTTGGCGCGTTCCCCCACATAACTTTCAATAGTGCATAAGGGTCAACGTAATTGCAGGTTTGAGATCTGGGTAGCTTAGACGGACGATCTCGTTCAAAGACACGAGAATGCTTTCTGCCTCGTTAAGTAAGTCTTGGGGCCTTTTGTTGTGGTCACCGCTGTAGTCAGCTGTTGATCCACAAGTTGAAACTGAAGCAAGGTGAACAGAAAATATATAAAGATACATATTCAATGTTATGGGGTGGTTGCTGAGTCGAACTGCATACTACAACTGCAATTCTTTTTCTCTTAACCACATCTGACCCCATTGTATCTCCCAACTGTTAGAATATTAGCATGCGAGCGTTGAGCTATGCTCCGTCCGTTTCCGAATATTATACGCCGTCTCGATATTTTATTATTTACATAAAGGATGTCTGCCCAAATTCCAATTATTCATTCTCTTCTCCTTTCTCTTTCACTCGCTTAAAAACATTGATATATATCATGTCCGTCAACCTTACAATGTATTCATCTCTATTATCTTCTACACAAAACGCACAGCGGAAACAAGACACCTACACCCGTGTGAAACAGACTCTTGAAAACAAGTTATCCGAAAACACTGGTGGGCTGAGACAAACCCCTTGGCGATTCGATTTAACGTATGTTTAGTTAAGCTATATTTTATTTTGATATCACGGTTTTGTATTAGGAGTGGCTCACATACCTCAAAGTCCGATCCTACTCCCCATTATCTAGTCGATGCATATGAAAAAACCAGCGAGGGCGAGGAAATACCCCTGGGAATCATCCATGTTTATGAAGATGGCAGGACAAAAAGCATTGACCATTTCCCTAACAAATTTATGGACGTAAGTGGTGTTTATTATGATGAGGATCGGTATCTTATGTTGCAGAAATCGAAAACGCTTAACTTAGGTTTTTTAATCGATCAAAAGTTTTAATTTGCAGAAGACGGTTTAACTCTTAATATATTCAAAAGCTGGCCTAAAATGGTTAATCATCGGTTAATAAACCGATGTCGATTTTTGCGATAATTACTTACTGTATAAGAAGAAGAGAACTGGAAAACAGTTTCGCCGATAAAGAACCCCGGTTGAAACGTTTACATACGAAGATTAAGTAGTACATTTAGAACAAATAAAATCATTACTATAAGAACTTGAGTCAAACTCGAGGGAAAAAAATAAAAGAAGCACTGACCGTGATCAGTTCCAAAACAATCCGGAAACACGCCTCGACCGAAGTCCTTCATATTTGAAAACCCAGCGCATTAAGGACAATAGTAATTCAAAATATTGATGGGAATAGAAGCTTTACCTCCAAGTACCCTGATCTTCATTCTATTATTACTGTAACTATTACTCGTTTTACGGGAACGTATTGATATATCTCCCTGAAGTAGGTTAGCTAGTGTGGGACGCAAAGGGGTCGTCAAGGTATAAAATTGTTTCTCAAAGGAAATCAATTAAAGCAGCCTCTACATAATACAAGAAGTAAGTCAGGTTGGACAGGTTCGGGCCGTCCTACTGTATTATTGTCCCATTCATGAAGGTTGGCTGCAGTCTTTAAAGATAATTATTATCTATTACATGGAGTAAGTAAAATAGAAACTGGTGGACGAATGTAATGGTTCATACCTCACTTGTAAGAATAAACAAGTGAGGAAACAAGCGCGCGATGCGCGCTGGCTTTGCGTCTGACGACGGGCGCTTAGGAGCGACTGTCCTTGTACCATCCGGTCGCGGTACACCCCAATCTCCTATAGTCTTATGGTCCGCAAAAATGATAGCTGGTATTTTAGAATGTCACTCACTGAAAACCGTGTTCAATTTAAATACAGTTTATTTACCTTTACCGTAATAAAATTCACCTATTGAACCAGAGTGTTATTTCCTCATCATCCCTTAAGGCGTAAGCATGCAGAACAGAGAGTGCCCTAACGTCGTACTCAAAGATGACTACTATAGACATCAAAATGTCTGAGGTCCCGCCGAACAGACCCGGTGAAGTTGAACATGAACAATTTAAGTGTGATAAGCCAACAATCGTTCCCATTTAGGATAAATTTCATTTACAGGTACTGTTAAACAATAATTAAAGTCAACATCCGCCTGGGAATATCCGTACAATAACTAATTGAATGGAGACTCATCTCGTCGTAAACGTAATTCTACTCAAGGCTCAATCTAAAGGACAACGACCTATCGTATTTTAGTCACCGAACTCGTAGATTAGCAAGTCGAATGGTCATTCTCCAGGATCGGATGAATAAACTCGGAGATGCGACGGTGAAGAGCAACAGACTACTTACCAAGGATTACCAACGGAACGCGACATGTCCTAGTCAGACCTACTGCTTACAGCGTTGCTCGTCCCTCGACGTTCACAATTTATTTCAAAAATATAATATCCCCAAGAATTATACACTTTTTTCTTAGATACACGGAGGTGGCTACATACCTAACCGCCCAATACGTCCTTTGTCCTTGTTGTCCCTCGATCTGCGTGGACATGACTCTCCACTATTTATGTCCGTTCTATACGATATGGAAATGTGGTCCGGCTATTTGTCTATAAAACTGAAGCGTGTAGAGACGGCTGTGGCCCCCACTTTTCTTCGACAACGTTCATCGAATCATATTGTACTCTGGAACATGCCCTCCTCACTCTTCACTAAACCATCTGTACATGTCGCGACTACCAGACAACTCCCCCAGCATCCTAAGATGCGTCTTTCATATATCCTTAATCCTTCGACTCCGACGACGCAAACCAATGATGTTCATCCGGGGGTCCCTGAATCATCTCCGCCTTCAGCAGAAGCTGCTTCCGGCTCTCCTTCCTTTCATGACTATGAGTTTCAATCACACAGGCCGGGGAGCTCTCGCTCATGTTCGCCGGCTTCTGAAGAGTTAATCGCACCTTCATTCATTTCACCGGATGTTCTGCCATTTTCTTTATCGTCACCAGCCACGCACCATGGTTCGACATCGCCGGATATTCCTTCAAATGCGTCCCCGGTCACGGTTCCGCAGCCTCCCCACCGTTCGCTGCCGTCTTTAATATCGTCCAACTCAAACGCACACCTTTCACAGCATCATGATTCGAGCCACGCTTTTGCCACAGGCTCGGCTATGAATAAAGGGTGGAATGAGTCGCCGAGCTTAGGTCATGGACGTCCTATCCGTCCCCTTCCTCGCTGCTCACCCCCTGCTCCAACTCGTTGTCTCAACCTTGCTACTGATGGCGTTGTTATCAAGCCACAGTCACATAGTACCAATTCCCCACCATCTTCCCCAACAATTATCCACGAACCTCCCCAGCATCCCAAGATGAGGCTATCATATATCCTCAATCCGCCCAGCCCAACAACAACAAGGCCAAAACTGGCCGATTCACCTCATGCGGAGTCTCGCTCTCCTTCTCCAACGATATCGGAGTATTGCCTTTCTTCATTATCTGATTCTCCTGTCCATAGGTTGACCGTTCTTCCTCCACCTGACGACGAATCTCTTGCAAGTCCAGTTACTACACCGCCGTCGTCGCCCCCGCCTGTCCCCACCATTGTGCCCGATCTACCCCTTATAATGGTTGAGCCACCTCAACTTTTACCAGGGTCTGAGCGCCCGCAATCATCGTGCCTATCAGCGGGCAGGTGTCCATTGGATGTTGGTAAGTTCAATCATTATGATAACATTTGTAAGCTACGCTGACTTACTTTACCTGTCATAGTCGCAGATATTTGGTTCGGATATAGGGTAACGGCGGGGTTGGTGAGGCAAGGGCGAGGCATCGATGATCCTCGATCTCGCGAGGGTTGTTTGGAAAATGGCACTATAAAAGCATTGTTGTATAAGATGATCTTTTTGTCCTTTATATTTTGTATAACAATGAAAGGGCCTTTGTGCGCGGGCGGTAGTTAGAGACAAAGGAGTGGAACAAGCGGCATCAATAAGCCGAAGCGACCGTATTAGGAGGCTACATAAATGATAATACGTACGAGATCAAAGACGTCAATGTATTCTATTGTACAATGGGTGTGTAGTTTTAAAACAAAACAAGAATTTGAATTCTTTCATTTCTGCCAGTAATTTCAACATTTCTTATTAGTCAGTAGTAACGAAAGAATGCTGTGAAACAAGTGAATCGTATGGTTGAGAATATGTGAGACTCGGAAGTTTTAGTTTTTTCTTGAAGTTTTCGATAAGATAAGATAATGATGAACGTTGAGAACTGTCTTGACCATCTCTCTCTCCATTCCTCCGGATGCTTAAGAAGGAAAGCTTTGACAAGGGCAGAAAAAGTAATAATAAAATTCTCACTCGGTATCCCCAACCATAAAGTTAATTTTACTGCCAAGTCAGCTGGTTTTCTTTTAAACTTGAGCTCGCATCACGGAGGGCGAAGGCATGTTCCCGGTTGTTGCGAAAAACCATTTGTAGGGAAGAAAGACAAGTAAAACGTTCAACTTGTTTGCCCAGGCTTTTGACAGCTTCAACGTCGCTTCTCAAACCGTTTGAACCATGGATGGAGGGGTAAAATATCGAAGATACTAATACAACCGTTAAATAACTTAAACATGCATGGATGTTTTATTACACTGATCGATGTCCTTCGAAAAATAAAAATGGAAAGACGGTTTCAATCGATAGAACTTCATAGAAGTGCTGCTCAGAGTCAGTGGATTGATAGTTCGCCCAAAAGATGTTCATTAATTATGGCAAGGAAACACTGAATTCAAGTTTAGGTCCAGGTGAAGCATGTTTGTCACTGCAAAGAATGTTTGTTTTACACGAAAATATCAGCATCTTTATTGTTTATTAAACAAGTATTTGGCCGGTGTGTTAGAAGTCTGTATAGGTGTCGGAAAAAAGGGATGAGTGATCTAAATATAAAATGGATGGAAAGCAATAGCAAGCAGAAGATTAAGTTCAATTTTGAGTACTGAGCTGAGGAGATATAGGGAAACATGTCTCTGGCTTTCAGGTGAATGACCTCCTTACTCCCAGGATCTTTGTCGCGAAATGCCATAATAGGATCCCAGTCATCTGAATCAGGCTCTCCAAATGCTGATGATACAATACGAAGGACATGAGAAAAATTGTCGAGTCGGTTCGGCTCATCAAGGAACTAGATTTGAGTTGTTATCGCGAATTCGATTATGACCGCATGGTCATGATCAATCTCTGTCTCAAATTTTTGTGTATATATAAGGAGTTGACCTCGGTGCCAGTCATGTTGGGCAATATCCGCAACGTCAAGGACACGGGATGCGTGACGGCAATTCTTTATCTGACAACCGATAATACGTTTTAATTAACGGGTACTACAGTTACGAGTACATACTCACGAACTGGATTTGTCTTTCGACGTTCATATTGCGTATCAAATCGGAAGTCAGTTCACGACCGTCAATGTATTCCATAAGAAGACCGTATAGTATCATTCCACTTGATAGAGTAAACTATCAGATATATTGAACGAGATTTCGCGAAGTAAGATATAAAGATGTATTTTACGTGATGCATCCCGTAAAACCAGGGAACGACAAGGTCCTTGAACAAGTCGAAGCTTGTCGTATGCAAAATATTCGTTGAGCACATACGTCTCCACAACGATGGATCTGTCGAACCACCGATAAACATTTCCATAACGTTCTTTCTCATCCTCTGGGTCCGGTTTTTCTAATACTTGGAAGCGATCATCAAATAACTTGAGACACAAAGATGGGGATGTTGATCGCGACACACGGTTATTGTTGATTGAAGTCAACTGACACTTATACACAGTGCAGAAACCACGTTTTAAGCCTTCCGAGATCACATTTTGGATCTCTATTGTGAAAGACTTGCTTCTCGTGAATAATTCGGCTATTCCACATGATACGAGAGGTGATTCGCGTTGAATAGATTTAAGATGTTCTGCTGTGTCTGGTGGAATTTCGGAGGGGTCGTAAGAATAAATGGGGAAAAAATATATTCCCGATATTGTTCGTTGCACCGGTAAGCGTATCGTGAGGATGAGCAACGACTTTCAGCTGAGAATGATGGAGCACGTGCGATGGCTCTTAACAGCGATGTCAGCTCTATCCCATCTCAACAGTGGGATTATCGCTACAGGGTGAGAAAGAGACGCACTTTGCCCATTACGGGACTAATCAATGTTTCAAAGTCAAGCATATCCCTTTAGATTTCCACTGGAGTGAGGGTGAAGGTCTAGGTTGGACAGGTATGGAACCTCGAAGGAGATGAATCACGAGGTGGTTACGGTGACACGTGCGACCTAGCGATGTGGAAGGATGTTAGGATGTTAAGGCGCGTTCAGGTCTCAAACCTTCTTTCTCTCATCGATCCGGATCCCTTTGATCTGTTTGTTTAGGAGAGGTACAAGTAGACAACGATACAGTCAACCGTCCCAGAAGAAACAGAAGAGTAAGCCAGGTATTACCTTATTTCCCCTCGGGAAGATACCTGGTCATGGCTTCTAGCATTTAGTATACCTGGTCTCACGGTGCAGCTCGTCGTCGGGCCAAGCGTCTTCAAAATCAATCTGATACGTGTTTTGTCCAACCAAACCTATATCCAAGCACAGCCAAACATTGAGGTCGTCTCTGTACTTTTTCCAGAGCAAAGTCATCGACGCTAGACTCGGACCGTAATCAATGATCATCGGACCACTTCGTTAGTCGCGATGGGTGAAGGATAACAGGAGAAGTTTATCTGAACGAATTTTTTGAGAATCATACATACAAACGAGATGATAGTTGGCACGTTAACAGCTGCCAGAGTCTAACGGTTGGCGTCGAGAAAGCTGAAAGACTTTTTGCCAGTGTGACACGTTCGTTACAAGCGGAGTTTTAACTCACCAATCACCACTTCCCACGTCATCGTTATCGTCATGGCCACATCCATCATTCCTGGAGCGTATGTTCGTATTGCTGAACCTCATGAGTACGCAGAAGTCGCTTGGATACTCACCAGAGGTTTTGCTAGAGATCCATGTATGAATTGGTTGGGCAGTGTGCGAGAGATGATACCAGATTATAAAGACCAACCTGATTATGATTCTCATCCTGCTTCGGCCAAAAAGATATTGAAGAATTTGTTCATATTTCAAAGTGCTTTGGTTAAAGCTACAAGTCTCTGTGGGGGTTTCGTTACAGTAGCGATCATTCCACCCCAAAGAAAAGAAGATAAAGAGATACTTGCTGCCACAACGTTGTGGTTGAAACCTAAACAACCGTTGGAGTTATCTTTATCTGTGATTGTGAAATCTAAATTTTGGAAAATTCTATTGGGATGGGGGTTTACAGGTGCTAAGGTATTCAACTTTTGCTTTTGCTTTTTCTTTTTGAACCCTCATTTCGTTTAGCGAATTCAACTGGATTTCTCACCTATAGTTGAGACAATCCTGAAGAAACGTTTTAAAGCGCGCAACGCGGATGTATTGGACTCGTGGTATCTTCTTGAGGTGGCAACGGATCCTGCTTATGACGGCAAAGGTTATAAATCATATTGCATATCTGTATCGAAATACCGATGTCAGTTCTCTAGGCTTATGCTCTCTCTTGATGAAGGATGGTTTGGGGCGTACTTCACCTAAACCTATTCACCTAGAGGCGAGCACATCTCGAACACGCGATATATACTCTCATTTCGGTTTCGAGGTATCACATCTCGTATTTCTTATGATTACCCCTCTGACCTTATTGATTATTTTTCGAAAGATTGAAGAAGAGTGCTGGTTTGGTAAAGGTTCGGTTGACGTCAACGGATTGGCCGCGAAAGGCAAAGCTGCTACTGGTTATCCTGAATGGATTATGACCAAGGTTTTATATAATGATGTTTTTTTCTCGTACGATTATCTAATATTATCTTCAGTGGCCCTATCCGTAATTGTTTTGACCCTTCTATCCAAAAAGAAAAACAACTTTAAAAAATATTTTGAAGCACAAGAAGCTCGCCGCATTTGCCGAAGAAACCTGTTTCAGGCGTCCGCGACACGTACACTCCTATTATCTCTGACCGACACCACCACAACCGGTGCAATCCTACGCCATGATAATAAACAGTACTGACATACTAAGGTCTGTGATTGAGTCCTGATAAAAGTCTTTTTCAGGTGTCTTTACTGGACTCTCCTGTATCACACCCTACGTTAGTTGGTAAGTTATAATGTTAAAAAAATTTGTATTCTCAACCCTTGATTCTTGACAGAGATGACAAACATGATTATCTTGGCTGAATTTTACAAACCCAAATCAAATTATGTGAAACACGCGAACTCCGGAGTTGATGATTGTCTGTCTGACGAATTTTCCGGTGACCGTAGTTTTTCTTCGGTTTGTATTAGACGTGGCCGTTATGTAATTGATGATCTTGTCACTTGAGAGTCTTCTTCTCTAAAAGGCTGAGATAGCCTAGTGACTGTAGGTCTTTCAATTATGTCTGGATTTTCATTTATTTGTTTGTAGTCTACCTTAGGCTTTAGCTCGGTTGTACACCCCCATCTTCTGGGCCGGCGTGTCACAGCTACTTGCGCAATTATGTTTGGATTCGATACAAGATAAACTCTCTGCTCCAAGTCATAAACGAAAATGAAGCCTTTGGGTATAATGCAAAATTTGACTAGAAGAAGGATAGCGGATTCACTTGATCATATAAAAATATCAACATCTTCATTATCTGCAGGTCATGTTTCCGGCAACAAATGGCAACAAATATGATCGGGGAATATTTCAATTATCTAACCAGTTTTCAGAGTCGTATGTTGCTGAACTTTTTCGTGCAATGGAAGCCCTGTTATAGTATGCTAAATCGGGATATTTTGAACAAAAAGTATTCAGGGGATCAAATAAACGTTTCGGTCCCGAACAGCAGTCTTAAATTGTCCGGTGCTTATGGACATCAATTTCAAACCGATTGATAGGGGAATCAGGCCACTTGTGATTGTTTTAACGGTACATACTGAATATCTTTTCGACACGAATCAGTCCCGAAGCCTCGGAGGTTCGTAATAGACGCGATGTCGGACTTTCTAACGAATATGCATGGGGTTCAAGTTTTTGATTGTTCGGTTGCCACCCTCGGTTCAAATTAGAGGAAAATCTTTAGATTGCCGAATTTTGAGCCAAGGAATGATAGCCGTGACTGAGGAGAAGGATTATTGTTGTGACGTTGGGAAGGCATCTCTGGATAATTCGTGGTGGCAGTACTGATGACTGACTTGGGAATATTGGTTTGTGAAATCCAAAAGGCCGATATTATAGACAGCTGATTAACACAAATAGTAAGTGGCCATCAAAGGGACGGACGTTACCTAGAAGCGTTCCTGTAAACAGGGGACCCCGTTTGTCGTTGACTCGTCAAAGTATGATCGTTTTTTTTTTTTTGAGACAGCCTTGGTACTTCAATTATCGCTAATATTAAAGACGCCTTTTTTAGACTACTTTATGCGATGAATTTAGTAAGTTGACATGATGAGTCTAGACCCAGCGATCATGGTTGGTCAGTCGACCTGTCACGGAAACGAGTATGACAGGAACGCCGACTTGACATCTTTGACAACGAGTGACGCTTCTAGGCCCCTTTTTGGTCAGGTTGGGGTAACACATCCCTACCATTCGCTTTTTATCATGAACCATCACGTCTTGTGAACCTCTGGGAGGTGTATTGAATTCCACCGCGTCTGAACCAGTCGGGTGTTAGACACGTCCGACGTCGTGAAACGTTTTACCTTGTCCAATCATACAGAGACAACACTTCTCAAAGGAGACAAACAAAGGAATAACCGTGAACGGCTGCCTGATCCTCACTGGCCGACATGCGTGTGAGAGTCGTTTCAGTCCAATTGTCTGGGGTAAAACTTCGTTCCTTGTTAACTGTCATTGGGAATGCCTAAGTTCGCCATATGCGAACCACCGTTAGCCCAAAGGAACCTACCTGTCCAATAGCACGCCAACGGGATTCTTCAAGCTCTAAACGAACAAAGTACAAGTATATAAAAGGCGACTGTCTCTCGAAAATCTATACAACCCATCTCTCAACTCTCATTCATACATCTCTTTTCTTTGAACAACAACAACAATGTGCATCGGTGAAAACTCAGCAAACCATGCCATTCACTATGTGAACGCGCAGCTCACTGCACTCTGGGAAAACTCTGTCGAATGCACAGAACACGCAGGGAAGAATCTCAAACCTCTTGAACGCATCCGATACGATTTCGCCCTGCACGAGTTTCATGTTGGTAGTACACAACGCAGCAAGACGACAGGTGAACCCGAATTAATGTTCAGTGCAATCTTTGGCCGTCCTCGAATCGATTTCGTTTGTAATCATGAAGCCGTATTGTACTTGAAAATTAGAGAAGGTCATTTCAATCGCGATTTTGCAAAGTTGAACGATTCGACTTTTACACCAACTCGGTACGATCTCCTTAGCTTTTTTCTTAGCATGGAGTTGATTAAAATTGATTCAATACCACAGTTCCCGCAATGTGCATATCAAGGATCTGGAGCTTGCCTTCCGTTTGGACTTCGCTGTGAATACAATCAAGGGCACCACCGCGAATATTGGAAATGGGGCACACCTAATCCAATTATTAGTATTAAACATGGACTGTAAGCTATTTGCAATTCTTGGACTTTTGTACTCGTTTCTTATTCCTCCTCTTCCCAAAGCTGCGACACTTGCTTCTAAAGTTCAGATTCCCCACGCAAAAGAAGCTCTCGCATTCTATCTCAAAGGCTACCTTGACTTCTTGCGTCAAGCGGGCCATCACGTTCTCTTTTCTCTCCCTGATTTCGATGACGATGGTCATCAAGTTCAAGTCGAATTCTCTCTGCTTCCCCACTTTATCCGAAACATCGAGCATGACATTACCGAAATTCTTGGTGTTGCCTTAGAGTCTATCAACGATACACTTTCTGCAAAATGGTTAAAGAATATCATGGAAGCGGAAGAAGAGCACGGGTCAACTCACAATAAGGATGCTATCTGTTTAGCTGAATATAGGAGTACTTGGACGACGATCGGAGACCGAAAGGATATTCAGTTCTGGATCAAATTCGGTGCGCCCAAGGTCAAGATTTTGTGTAAGAAAGAGGCGATCTTGTCATTTACCATTGAAGAATTGTTGGTATTCGACGGAAATGATTTCAAGGCGTAAGCTTAAATTGTTTGTATCTTTCCCTTCTCAACTCTCATGGATATATTGCAGGAAACCTAAGCACATTTTCAAGGACTGGGAAATTGCAACTGTCGTTAACCTCATAAAGAAAGTCAAAGGTACCATTACCACAGTTGAGATCGACCTGAAGTGTACGTTTCAATTTGAACCTAAGATGCCCCGCCCATGATAACCTATTCTTCAAACAGCACTGCGTGTTTGCGAACCTTTGTGTATCTTCGCCGGGTTCGACTTAAAACTCAACTGGGCAGCAACGCTCAAAGCAACCGTCTTTGAATTCTTCCAGATTCACTATACTTCTATCCTAGAGAAGGTCTCGGCGCATATTGTTTGGACCCACGATAACAAGCCAACTTGGACCCCTGGTTATATATGCGGATTGCCACCTGCTCCTCAAATCGATATTCCCCGGCTCCCATCCCCAACTCTAATTCCGACTACACCTGGCACTCCATCTGGTTCGCTTCCCACTCCCACTCCTGTCGAAGTTGGAGGTGATATCATGCTTAAAAATACCGACTCAGGCGAATACGACTTCCTTCAAGTCATCTCGGTTGCAGGTATCGTTGAACACTTTAAGAACCTCTGGGTGTCGTATCAAACAAAGGCAGAAGCATATGCGCAATGTTTGGTCAAATGGACTTATGAAGAAGAATTCAAAGCATCTTTTGGAGCAATCAATATCAAGTTTTTAACTGGAGAGAAAGCGATGGTATGGATTCATTTGGAGGATTGTTGGTTGAAGAGCTTGAATGGTGATAAACACGATACATTTATGGATTGGAGTATTGCCTTCGAGGTTCATTTGAAGGTTTTGGAACATGAGAAGGTTGCCAAGAAGAGTTCTTCGTGGTTTGAGAGGTTCAAGGAGAGTATTGCGTGGAAGTTGCACGGTCACAAGGAGGACTCGAGGACTTTGCACCACCTTGGTCTAGATTTCTCAAGTAAGCGTCCTATACTGATTTTTTCAGTCTATTCCCAGAAATAACATCATTGTAGCCGCTAAATTCGTCTTACGATAAATCTAAATTTGAAGGTCTCCAACTTGGAAATCGCACAGCTGTAGGCTTCATCCGCGCCGCCGTCCACTATCTTACCAAGCATTATTTCACCGACCTCACTCATCATGGCCACCACATTCTCTACAGTACACCCGTCTGGAAATCTGGTTCAAAACCACCATCGGGAGCATTAACAAGCTTGTCCTTTCAAATCTACTCGAAATACACTTACACGCGTGAGACGGTCGATCTTTCGAACGCCGTCCTCATCCTCCTTGGAATGACGAACTTTAAGAAACATCCTAAGGGACACTTGGAATATAGCAGTGAATGGGTTATCGGATCAGAGGGCGTCGTCAGCGCCGGGACTGTGTGCTTATCTCGTCATGTGTTCTTTGAAGACCGTTTGCTCAAGTCTCTTGCGAATATCAATGGATCAAGCACGGTCGTACCAAACTTCTGCCCGAATAGTAATAACGAATCCGCAGCCATCTTTACAGGATCTGATGATGAAGAGAGTGAATGGGGATTGGCTCTGGCGACATGGGCTCAAAGAACATGTGTTAGAAGAAAAGCGGGTAAATGTGATTGGAAGATTAACACGCACAAGGAAGAAAGTGATTACAAGTGGGAATATGTTGATAAGTGGACTTACGAACATGAAAACTCTCATGATCTCGGAAAGAATGGAGCGTACAAGATTTCTTGTGGGTATTTTGTTTTTCTTTGCAATCGTTGACTCAAACCGGTTTCGTAGGCCATACTAAGAACCTTTTATCCTTCCCACCTTCGCACAATGGATCGCTTGATATAGTCCTCAAGGGTATTGTTCATGTGAACTTGACATTCAAGGGTGGCAAGAACTGGAGGTAAGTAGTGCAATCTTCTTTCAACCTAATCAAAACTCAACCACCTTTCTTCAGCACGAGCCTCGAAGCACCCTGGTCATCCACCCTCTCCTTCAAATCCCTTCCAGGCGGAAGTGGAATGTCTATCGAAGTTACAGGCGACTCCAATCCAAACTTTAAGGCCATTTCAACCGACGTTCCACTTGATCAACTCTTCAACGTCAAAGCCTTACACGGTCTCCTTCGTGTCGAACTGGGAGGCCTGGCTTCAGAACTTCGTCAATCATTCGGTGGAGTTTGGGAACATTGTTTCTTGGGATCTGGGGCTTTATCCCTTTGCAACCCGATCTTTAATAAACACGGGGATATATTGTTCGAACTTAGGTCCTATACACCCTTAACGCAAACCCAAATTGTGACGAGGCCTTCTGTTACGGTACCAGAAACAAAGCATAAGAAATCATGTATGATCTATCCCCCCCCTTTTCTCTTAGAGTCTATAATACTAACTTTTGTCTTGATAAAAAGTACTGCGTCGCATCGGGAGTGCTGTGGCAGACGTTGCGGTCGACTTCCTAGATGACGGAAAGTTCAACCACAGCAACAGGTCCAATGGATCGGTCCATCATGAAAAGGAAATCGTTTCACCGGCTAAAGTGGAAGGTGGTATCGTCAAGGCTCAAGTCTTCACCGAAACCAGGCCCCCAACTCAAACCCTCCCGATTTCCGCTCCAGACCACAAAGCTTCTGTATAGCTTACGGTGCTATCTTCTTACATTCCACACTTGCAAAACGCGCGCAAAAACACGTGCCGATATCAATTATTTATATATGCTTTTTGTGGACTGTTGTTGTATTTTGTTTGGGATGCGTTTATAGCTTATGTGTCCGTTTTCTGGGATAATCTTTTGCGTCGGTATTGGTATTCCTCTTTGTATACAGATCATTCTAGTATATATATAAATTAAATTATAAATTCTCTCTTCGTTTACGGAAATTAGTAGGGGGCTGTCGAAGTCGCTCGGTTGGGAATGTACGGAAATACATCATCAACTAATTCTTTACCGATTCTTCCGGAGTCATGACACAATTACAATCCTGGAATACTCCGTCCGTCTCACATATGTTACTTATAAGTTATAAAATTAACCCCAACTAATCAGTTCTATACATTCCGTGTCGCAAAAATCGAAATTGGTTAATTAACCTCCAAAGCTTTATAAACCTTCCGATGCTCTAGTTTTGCTTTAATAATTACCTTAATCACTTTATTTTGATCTACTGATGGGCGGTAATGAGTTCTACTCGCCATTTGCTCAAGAGTCAATTCATCGGTTGACTGTCAGTTTTTGATCGTTCAAGTGATTACCACAAAGAGGAAAAGGTCTGTGCGCGCTGTTCATTTTCTATATAAACTCAAGAGTCGGTTGCTCTTCGTGGGCGAGGGCCCCAATTCGTAAGTGCGTACTTGAGTGCTAAAGTTGAAGTTGAGTGACGACAAGTTAATTTACTTATTCCTAAGTCCATTTCCATAAGTACAAATTTATACTAGATAATTAGTTAAAAATATTTACTTTTAAAAGTACCATAATTCATGTAAATACCTGATATTAATCACAAAAATATAATTATGTTCTTTAAAACTACTTTTATTGTTCTGTGAAAAAATTGAAATGTTTGAAATTAAAAAAAAAGAGAAGAAAAGTAATGAGGCAGACCTTTTATAAATATACAAACTGGTTAATAAACTCATGTCGGAAATTATCCGGACTTTGAACAGTTAATAAACTGCGTTTGCGCTTACTAACGTTTTTTGGTTTATTAAGGGTTAATAAACCGATTTCGATTCTTGCGACACGATAATGCCTCAATTCAGGTGTGAAGAATACTGTGACAGCTTGCATAAAACAAATCTGTAAATCATGCATGTAAGGTTGAGACAAAAGTAATAAAACGACTTTACCATAATTTATGAGCTTGAGTGAATAGTTAAAGAGTTCAAGTGCTGAGGTGAGAGTTTCGTCTATTCGAAGCTAGAAGAAATAATTATCTATAGGTTGGGTTTTTATATGTTTTTGTGGATACGGGATAGGAAATAAACATGAGGGAATAATGAGGCATGTAGGCGTCGTAATAAAAAGGAAACGTAGTTGAGACAAATCATTTATGACTCGTAAGTCAAGAATCGGCTGCAAACCTCAAGTTGACCATGTGTTCGACCGGGTAAGGTTGCCCTTACAATGTAGTGAGAAATACATGAATTCGGATCAGAATAATAGTTATATTCTCGAGGTAAATAATAATCTCGTTATTTAATAACAGCTGGTCTAGTCACCTTTCCCACAATACTACTTTCTTTAGACAATTTCGGGTTGAGCCTGGGCTTCTTCGTGATCTGTAATAACAATTAGTAGTGTTTATCTCAGTCATCCCTAAACACAAACTACAACCTGCAGTCATATCTGTGTTATGAGAACCATTCTGCAAATCATCCGCTTCTCCCAAAGAGCCTGAATCCGGATCTGAATCAATAATCATTGAATCATTCCTTTCCCCAAATTCAGTCATAATGCTATTGTGTAACCTTCCCAACACAGACTGTATAGATTGTACAGGATTCTCGTGGAACGATATGGTCGGTAAATTCAAGGCTGACTGGTTGGGAACTGAGTTCTGTTGATTTTGCCGACGGAGGTGTAAAACGAATTCACAAAGGAGTAGTGATGAGAGTCTGGAGGGAAATAAGCCCATAAAAAAGGATTAATCATAAAGGAAGTTTCATACACATCTTGGAAGATGGCGGAATCGGTTGGGAGATCCTGTAGAAGAGTTTAGTTTGAGATAAACGGGAAATTGATTGGATGTTCTTACTGGGGAAGACTATAAAGATTGGTTCAGTGGGTCTTGACAAATACATTTAACACATACATTATGTAACACTCACCGTCGATATTAAGAGCACTGTGATTGTCATTACAAGCACAAACCTTCGACGGAAGTTAGCGCCATTGAAAAAAAAGGAAATGATAAAGTAATTACATACACAAATCTTAGGATACCTAACCAGTAATCAATAGATATTTATTTTAAGATACCATAACACTGATCAATGAAATGAACCTACCCTGTCGAAGGAGCGAAGTAGCAAGGTCTTTATTACTTTGTAAACCTAAACTTTGCTTTAATTTCCAGAGTCCCCAAACTCGACGGATGATTGTAATGAGTCCAAGTGTCTCAAAAAGAAGTATCGAAATATCATGTATACGAAGGGGGATAACGGGGTTTTCTATGATAATTACGCATTAAGAAGACATTATAATTTCAAGGCCTTTCAGTTACCACTAGAAGAGGAAAAGGAGTTAAATAAGCAATGAGGAATAAGTAAAGGAATGGAAAGTTAATTACGGTGAGAAGCTGCAAGACGGTATGGCAAATGTTACTGCATCGACGTAGTCAGTACATATCAAAGTGTGCTATTAGTCATAAATTCGAACAGTAAAGATTCGAAACTACACTAATCAAAATTGTTGCGGACAAGGCTATTGTGATTGGGAGATATCCTTGACATAAGGCATAAGTTTGAACGAAGATTAATCCTAACAATAAATTTCAATTTTAGAATTGTGATACTCCCAAAACAAACAAAAATGAATTACCCTGAGTTCCAAGCAAAGGAAGAGCGGCTATAACATCCGCCAAGGTATTTAGAACATCACATTGGCTAGACAAAATGTCAAGTTTCTGAGTTTCGAGTTATCGAGCACAAATACCGTAAAGTCTGTAAGACAGTAAGAAAAAAAATCCGAAAATATTTGGGGGGTTCATTACCAATGTCGGCGCAAGGGATCCGATAGTCCAGAGGGAGATGCAGAGAAAAGCGGGATATTTGGAAAGGAAGTAAAGATAAGTTGGTAACGTAAACTTCACTTTCCATATGTATTGCACCTCGTTTGAAAAATGGAGGACAGACGCGTAAGTTAGAAGTGCTACACAACAATGAGGAGTTGAATTCACGCTGAAGCTGACTTTGAATACTACTCACTGAGAGCACTACAAAATAAATACTCCTGCACGGTCCTGAACTTTTAATCAGGCAAGTAGAAAAAGGGTACTAATAGCTGCCTACGCTTGGTATACCTCGCTAATCATTTCATCTTCAAGGGTTGGAACAGTTTCGTTGTTCATCTTGACTAAGTTGTTTGCCTTGGCAGGTTTGGACTCCTTTTGTATTGTGGTGTAAATATATGATATCCAGAGGCAGATATGTATCTGAGAACCTACAGTGAGATGAGGTGCACCAAAAGGATTCGCCCATTGATTGATATCAATATCAATGTCTTTGTTTAATCGGTCACTCACTTCCTTTGCAATGGAGCACTAAGTGATCAGCTGAGACTAACAGCTGCAAATATGAGATTAAATTCAAGTTGGGCGAGGGTGTCTCTTGCGAGCCGAAATGCAATGCCTCATCAGCAGTTGCCAGTAAATCTGAATCGACTACTTAATACAGAGATCGGAGCCGCGACAACTCTGCATGATGGTGTTTCATGACAATCTCATCTAAATGGTGATGGTATTTCAAACTATAAACATCGCTAGTTCAGGCCACTGCCAGGAGGTTCGTCACCGCACTTCATCATCCCTGTTGATCTATTAAAAATTAAAGAGTAGTCAGAGGACTGAGTACGTTTCTCAGCTTATGAGATGAAGAAACTGTTACCATGTAACTTTCCATTGCTGTTTGTGATCAGCGCGGCTGCCGTTCGAGCTCATCAGCGAGACCATGTCCAATCAGATGGCAAATAGTGTAGCATGTGGTGCAATAAGATCTCGGAGCGTGTCTTCTACCAATTCATATCTCATTAGAAAGCGGTTCCCTAGCTGTATCTCCATCTCCATGTAAATGGCTTAGTAGCACTGGTATTGCGCGATAGTCTTCTGTCCTTAATTGTGTACTCGATACATCTCGTCTTTCATACTTACAGTATGAGTATCCATGTGTGATCGGTTCACGGATCATAGCAGTTGAGGGTAGATCTAAGGGGAAGAAGAGAATGCTGATGTCGTCTATTTCATTCTTGAAGCTAGTAACGCTCCAATACTAGCCTTTGAAAGCCATCTCTCGAAACATGTGCCCGGAAGCTTTTCATCTCCGAGGTACATATCATATCTTTGATATGCAATACACTTCTTGTCGTAAATTACCTAGGAGACAAATACTCATCAAAGCTGACTCCGGAGATCATGGGACTGAAATCTACTCATAATGATGGTATCATCGTTAGTACACGCGTTGTATCTACGTTGACGAACTTTACAAGCCGTGGGTCTTTCCAAGGTTTCTGAAAATAGCGCGAATATCTTGCAGACACCAAACTCTGACATACGTCACTCATAAAGGTGGCTAAGTAACTATCTATCTCTTGAAAGGAACTAATTTTTACTACTTACATTAGGAGCCGTCTCGATGTAGACTTCGACTCTCGAGAGGGCATTTTGTAAACATTTTGTATATGTATGACTAGTCATGAGTCTATCGGAACGTGTTTTTTTGCAACGAGAAAGAGTGCGTGATTATAGTGACGTATAGTGTCAACCATGTGTTAGTGCGCAAATTGAAATCGTAAAGTTAGGACTTGGGAGAAGAGGGATAAGTATTTTACGGGCCCCTATCTTTTTGTGAGCTTTAACGCCCAAATTGGCGGTTGGGCATTTAAATTTTATGGTGAACTTTTTTATAGCCAGAGTGCCGATCTGGCACTGGCATCCTGCAGAGCGACGCGACGTGTCCCTGAGGTAACACGTTAGATTCCTTTTCTTCTCCACAACGTAGCTCATCGTTGTCGCGAACGTAACACACCAGATATTAGACTCATCCCGTATACATACCGATTTCGCACCCACCCTACCCTTTCAAGTATATTCTGACACGTACATTAACGCACTTAGAAAGAAGACAGTGGACAAAGAAATAGAAGAGGATGTCAGCTCGAGGTAAGTAGGAGTTATCACTAGAAATTTGAAATTAAACCTGACTATTTCTTTCAATAGCACATAACTGTGAAACTCAGCATGAAACCGTTGATCTTGTCGACCAATGAGTACACGATAACCCCATTAAGCCACAACGACACATGGTCGCGAAAAAAGGAAAAGAGGATTCCATCCATTCCCTGAGCAACGAGTACACACATCCGTGGTTGGTACAACAGCTGGGTAGCCTGTCGAGTAGGCTGCCAGTCCATTCAAACAATGTTGAGGTCAAATTGGGCGTTAATATCACATACCCACATAATTCGAGTCTTGAGGACGGAAACATGAGTAACTTGCTACAGCGGTATGTCCGAAATGACTCCGTGGCAGGTATAACAAGTGCCTGTCAAAGACAGCACCTGATTTAATGGATCCGAAAAATTGTACGTATACATAGAGCAGTACTTTCTCTAGGAGGATCCGTTATCAATGCAGATTGGCTTTGTACCTGTGTCAAGCAACTTCAATATGTTTGTAAGAATTGAGTACAAGTTGGATTATTCTATTCCAAGTAGCAATTTTGATCGGGTAGTTATTTATATCATGACATTTTGGATCAGAAACCAGACGCACTTGGCCTTGGCACGATAGAAGCCCTGGTGATTGTCGAGAAGATATGGAAAAACCTTGCGACTCTGGGGTCATATAATATTTTTTTCCAAAAACTTTTCGATAAAAATCATTTCTCGAAACTTGTGTCAAAAAGAATTATAAGGCAATTAAATCGCAACTTTCTTTTTGAGTTTTCGGAAGCAAAATTACGTAAAAGGATTGCCGAGCTGCCGAAACCTAGAGCACATTTTTTGATTGCAATTGAATTGCCTGTCATTCTTTTTGATCTTGTCACGCTCTACTATTGGCTTGTTACTTTTTAGTCCGACATCGACGGCGCTTTAAAAAAACCTATCAAGCAACCGTAGGGGAGGGTCGGGTTAATAGTCAGTTGGAGGGTCGCCAGAGTCATCCAAGGCTATCTCTACCTCTTTTCGTCTTCTATATACTACCCACCAACCTGAAGATTGCACATTTTATCGTCATGCTCCGATTCCGTCAAGGTGGATCACAATTTGCAATAGCAATCCTCGTCTTCAACGCTGTCGCTCTTTATTATCTTTATGCATCAAACTCACCTAATCAAACCAGTTCTTGGTTCTCAAAAGACGGAGATTCTTTAGTCCATCAGTCAGATCAGGCTCTATTAGCTCAACAGATAGCGACGGTAACCGCAACAGTAACACCGGCCGCGATTACTACAGTGTTGGTGACACCAAAAGCAAGAACGGAGACGGTTACAAAATTGACAACGTTAACTGTAACGGCTGTTCTTAGTACAACGGCGACTACGACTGTGACGCAAACTCAAACCGTTGATTTGACCCCGAGGCCGCTACCTTCTCCAGAGAGATCGGGTCCAGGGTTTTGTGATATTTGTGGGCCGTTGGATGTATATTGTCGTCAATATGGGTATGTATTCCCATTAGACATTATGTGAATGACACTATTAACAATAAACAAGTCAACATAACTTAGCCAGATCACGTTCATATGAAGGCTCCAACACCCGCTTCAGGCGTGTTTTACGTAAAGCTCTCGCCGGTGATCCCATAAAAATCGGTATATTAGGAGGATCTGTAACAAAAGGACATGGTTTAACAAATCACGCCCATAATTGGACTGTGAAACTCTTCCAACTTCTACAGGAATTACTTCCGATGTCGCAGATAGAGGTTGTTAATGGAGCTGTTCCCGCAACTGGGTCGGATTATTACAGTATGTGCTTTGGAGAACATATACCGGACGATGTGGATATTGTTATTATTGAATTGGGGGTTAATGATCAAAGGTTAGTTTTTATGAGTCCAACCATAAATGATTCAGTTTATTCACTTGTCATGGCCAAAGGATTGAGTCAAATGCAGTATCATACGAATGGTTACTTAGAGGTCTTCTTGATTTACCCAAACGTCCCGCAATTTTAAATATCCAAGTAGGTTTTTTTCTGATTAAAACTACTTTTCTTTTTTCATTTCATCTTTTTTTAAGGTTATGGCTCTCGAATTTGACACAATTACATTGGGCGGCGATCTGCATACCCGTACGTTGTTGATCACCTTTTTTGTCTTCTTTATTACTCATAAACATCTTAGCTATCGCCGGATTTTATGGTATGTCAAACCACAAAAGAATGACGTAACACTCACACCTAGAAACAATGTAGATACCCCAGTTCTGAATCTACGCGACATGCTTTTACCGCACATATTAAAAAACGTACCATTGGACGAACATTATTTTTATGTTTACCCAAATGATGCGCGCGTTGATTTCCGACATGTAAGTCTAACACTTCATTCATAGATAAAGAATATCAATATCGTCGATAGGTTAGCGTACACGGACACACCATCATGGCAGAGCTTATAACTGCCTATACACAACGACAACTGTGTGCTATAGAGGAGGAAAAGACGCGTCCTAACAAGTTTATTAGTGAGGATGGGAAACTTCCTAATCCGGATGAGATGGAGGATGTACCACGTGTACGTTTCCTTGTCCCCTCATTTCATATTTTTGTCCTCAAAAGAACACCCCTTAGCTTCGTCTTTTTGAATCATATAACCGAACAAAAGTGACAGGAAAATTGGTTCCTTCATGTCAGTCTGTTCGAACAGATAAACATCCATTAGTTCCAATAGAAACAAATGGCTGGTACGTAGTGACAAGATAAAACTCCAATGAAGAACTTAATTCTTTTTTAAAAGGAAATTATGGGTATATGAAGGTAATAAAGAGAAACCCTACCTCATGGCCGATAAACCGGGTGATTATGCCGTATTTGAAGTTGAAGTAGGTGTAATGGGGCGGGTTCGGATTACCTATTTACGTAGTAGGACGTTTGGACTTGGTGATGTGTGGTGTTGGTTGGATGATGATCGAGTTCATGGGACAAAGGTGGTATCGTGGTGGGAACATAAACAATAGTAAGTTTCCTTTCCCATATTGATATTGTGAGCCGCTTTCTAACGCTTTCCTGTCAAGTAACCTGGCCCGGTAAGAAAAGATTTAATCCCTAATAGGAACCTTTCTTTGAACTCCTGATTGACAAATATAACAGAGTCGCGACGATAACAGATAAAGCTCCACCCGGAAAACACAATCTCACATGCGAGATATTACCCGAAACTACAGATCCTGATGGCGGACACCAATTCCGACTTGTAGCTATTGATGCTGCCTGAAAAAAGGAGCAACTCTCATTTAAGGCAATTGCATTACTCTCCCCACGAATGCCCTCTGCACATCGACTTCTCGTTTAGGAAGATCGGATACCATTCCCCGTTTCTCTCCCTTTGTTTGTCGTGATTTACAGCAGCCTTGCATTATTTGGCTATATAACCGCGGAAAAAATCCAACTCATGCGACTAATATTTGAAAATATTCTCCCTCTTTCTCGTGGGTATATCACCAATACAGGTTGCTGTCGTCGTCCAAAAAAGTGTTCATTCGTTCAAATCTTGCATATCTTTTTTATCCCATCTTTTCAAATATTCTTCCTTTTTTTATCTTATGTTTTTTATTGGTGTTTTTTTTGGATATGGAAACGGGGTGTGTCATTTTTTCAATACTCTGGCTTTCACGGACGGATAGGGGAGCTTTTTGTTTTTATTTTCCTTTAACACACGCATAGAAAGTTTCGGTTTGTTGTATGTAGATGTATACCTTCAATAATTATTTTATGTCGTTTGTCATACAAGGATTATATATATATTAAGTTTACCACAGACGTTTAATGATATGAATTTCGGGAATACAGTACTCAGCTTCTTACCGAAGACTGGGGGTATTGCTATTCCTATGGAGAAGTTGGGGAGTGTGCGGATATCCGCGTTTGAGAGGAAAGTCTTCAGCAAGACAGCTCAAACTGCAAAACCGCAAAGTTAGGGTTTGGGAGCGTAGTCCTCTCGCATCGAACTTATCTCCAAATGATGCACACTCTGAAACAGCGCGAACACATCGTGTCGCATCGAGAGATGCGCTCATGTCCAACTCGTGCCCAATGGTTCACTAACCGGCAATACCCGACGGTCTTGATTTGTCTTGATCTCCAAACCTCGTTCACGTGTTGTCCACCATGCCTTTTTCGTAGAATTCTCAAGAATGTTTCATTACCATCAAGTGACTGGCGAAAGAAAGGGTTTGACCCCTAAAATAGTTTGGGTTCACCAAAACAAGAAACACAAATCACCCCGTTTTCTCTTCTAAACCACCATCTCCTTGTCATTGCCATGGCCTCTTCCTTCTCCGAAGCGTACGTTCGTATTGCTGAACCTCATGAATACACAAAAGCCGCCTGGATATTGACTAGAAGCTTTGCAAGAGACCCACGTATGAATTGGTTCGGTGGCGTGCAAAAACTGATACCCAGTTATAAAGAGCTACCCAATTATGAGTCTCATCCTGTTTCAGCGAAACGGACACTGAAGAACTTATTCGTATTCCAGAAGGCTTTGGTCAAAGCTACGATTCTCTCTGGAGGGTTTATAACATTGGCAGTCATTCCACCTCAAGGAGAAGAGGACGAGATACTTGCTGCGACGACATTATGGTTGAAACCTGGTCAATCGTTGGATTTTTCCCTGTTGATGATTGCGAAATCTCGTATGTGGAAAGTGTTCTCAGGATGGGGGCGGGAAGGATTCAAAGTATGGGTATGAAAAAATGAATGGTTTGGACTTGATTTGCCTAATCATTATTTATTCTTAGAGAGTTTTACAAAATTTCTCACCCGCCTTCAAGCAAAGCTGGGAGAAAGGTTCAAAAACGGGACATAGCTTGGATAGACTAGACTCATGGCATCTTCTCGAAATGGCCACGGATCCACCATTTGAAGGCAGAGGTCATATCAAACAATTATCCGAGATTGAGACACCGATATTCATTTTTTTCAGGCTTATGCTCTCTCATGATGAAAGACGGTTTTGAACGTACTTCATCCGAGTCTAAACCCATTCGCCTCAAGGCTACCACACCTCGAACACGTGATATATACACTCATTTCGGTTTCAAGGTATCACATTCCATATTCTGTTTTTATTAACGCAACGAATTGTGCTAATGTTTATAGATCGACGAGGAACACTGTTTCGGTAAAGGTTTGGTTGATGTCAATGGATTAGTTGCGAAAGAAGCCGCTACGGCTACGGGGTATCGGGAATGGATCATGACCAAGGTTTAAAAAGATGAGGAGTAACTTGTGATTAATGCTGTATTATCCAGTGTTCCTATTCGTGATTCTCTGCCGTTTTATGGATTTTGACAACCTTAAAATTTGGGGCTCTTTACTATAAACACTCGTACCCTCTTTTTTTCGAGTTGTGAATGTCGTGATTGGGGTCGTGATACTTATTATAATTTAATATAATTTCCTCTCAGACGTTCATACCAATGGTAACACCACGCAACAAATTTCAGGAGATACTTCTCGTAACGCAAGGTCGAGCATTTCCTTTTTGGCACTGTCTATCGGGACGTGACGTGATCCATCCATTAATTCTGACCCTTGAAGTATCTTTGTTTCAAAAAGAAGAGCAAAAGGGAAAGTGGTATGGTATCTTATATAAGAGTGAATTTTACTATCCAACCCCCGTCATCAGTGCACGCAGCACGTATGTTTCTTCCTTGCGAAGGCGAGGTAATTGCAGACAGGCTCTTGTTAAAATAACGACGACTTGATCAATCTGATAGATAGATAGCTGAAGATATCGTGCACTTACACCTCTCTTTTCAACAAGAACCACTAAAGATCATTTCCTCCTCTGAATCCCCGCCTCTGGTTTGAAGCCAGCTTCATACTGCATATATCGTAAATCAAAGACGATTCATTGAAGGTTAGATGAGTTCTATGGTCATAATTAATATAACCAAGATTAGGGGTTAATGATTTAACAACAACACTTTACCAGAAGCTTATTTTAACCTTATTAGGGCTTTTGACCAACCACCACACCTCATTATGTCCACCTTTCACGGTCTATATAAGAACTCACATTCATTCATTCCCTATCATTCTTTTAATCCTCCTTCGTACCCGATACATATGAATTTGGCGGTTGACGGAGTTACCAGTACTACTGAAACACGGTTGATGGTTCACTAAATATATATTTCGATAGCCCAAAAACTGGAAAGGATTGCCAGTGGGAGGGATGTGGTGGCTGGGAGTGCAGCAGCTGCAGAAGCCCTCCTTAGAGGAATGAAACACGGTGAATAACTTACCCTGTCTTCATGCATTATAACAGCAAAGCATCGACGCTTTTACAAAATGAGTATAGCGAGGAGAAAGTAGATAACCTAGGGGGTTAAGATGCACAAATGGTGAAACTTACTGTCTACCTTTCTTGTGCCTTTCCCTCTTCAGAAAAGTGTATACCACTGTCAAAGACAAACTGTTATGAATTTTGGTAAGGGCCGAGTTGGGATTTCCTTGACCGGAACACACACATCTTCCATTGAAGGTTCTGTAGAATATAGGAAGGCTGTGGCTGTTCATAATGATATTGATGACGTTCGACAGTTGTGTGACCTGCTTGGGAGGGAGATGAGCTGGACACCAAGCCGTAAAGCCAGGATGTTGAGGCAGCCATCAAAGTGTACGACTTAAAAAATTGTTAGCTTCTTTTATTTACCTTATATAGGATCCTTGACAAGCATGGCGTCCTCGAATATCCTACATTGAGGTCGACAGGATCCAAGTTAGTTATCTCTTCGACAACCACTATTTTCGATTAAATCTGTCACATTCAACAGCCGCATGCTGCTGCCTTAGCCTTTTTACAGTATTATTTTTGGTCTAACAATGTTATATGCAGGTCTTGCTACCACACATCGTAAGTTCACTTTTTTTTCACAACAATTGTTCTTGATCTAAATATTCTAATGTGTAGTCATACCCGGGTAACCCAGCAGCTCTAATCCCAGTAAGTTAGCCTACTTTGACCCGGGGCTAGCAATGCAACATATTTGACTGCACAGTATGTAGTTGTAGTCTGATTTTCGGACAGATATGGCTCAGTGCTCACCATTCATCTAGTAATATGAAACCATCCTTCATGCAGAACTTGGGCAGGACTAGGCCGCTTGATCTTAAGAACATAGAAGTACTTGAATCTCCAACTGAAAGACAGACCCTGGCAAGTGCATCAGATGGTGTTTGATCCCGAGTAAATGTTAAATCGTTTGTTTAGACGGAGCCGCCCTTGACCCGATAAAATTAGTTTTGTTATCTTTGTTCTAACTCTTTTTAATATATGCAGGACTCTCTCATCGTGCTCTACAGTTCTAGGGTTAGTTGCGTAAAAGATATGAATGTATCTATGACCTTCGATATGAAATCTGAGTCGGAGCCATGGAAGGCGCACTTGAGATTCCCTTGATAGGTTCGTATGTAAGATCGATGGAGTCTGGGCTATAAAGCTCTTTGGGTATACACCCCTGATGATAACAGTATTTTGCAAGAGTTCTCATGGGCCATACTGGAGTGTAGATTGTGGGCGAGAGAGGAGACCTTCAACTTGCCTTAGTCTTTGAAAACCTAATCATTCAATGTATTCGTGTAACCATGAAGAAGTGATGCATGATATGTATATGATGTGTAGCAAAATAAAACCTTCATTTCTCTCGTTCTCGTTCTCTTACAAACCCAACATTCTTAACCTCCAAAAGTTAAGAACTTAAAGAGGTATCCAGAACAAGGGAAAACTAATAAAAAGGTATCAAGATTTAAACGAGATGATGAGATGAGTATGGGAGAAAGGATACATACCGTCACTTTAGCAATCGACCGGATTTGCTCGAAATCGTACCCTTCCCGACGAGACAAATCGCCTAATTTATAATTTTAGAGACATAACTTGAGAGGACTGTGTATATATCCTACCAGAATTATGATACATAGGATCAGCGATAGGTCCAGTTCGTTCGAACACCTGGGTGGACGCGAATCCTCGACTGTGGAATGACTTTGATATATTTCAAGAAAAAAGTCAATATTTGGACTTTACTAAGAATATCTCATACGAACCTGATGATCCGAGCAACAGACCTGTGGATGTAGGGTCAACGATTTTACACATAGACGCTTATATCTGAAACCTACGTAAGTACTTCCGAACTCTAGTTCTTTGCTATATAGCTGAGTGAGGTTTTGGAGATACCCGGAAGCTTCGTGGGTACAATACCTATGCACGTTGTGTCGTAGATATATAATTACAACATAAACATAAAGAAAAAGCTTACGAAGCCGGGAATGCGATTTGCGGGTTCTCATCGCTTCGACGGTAACCTATCATATCGGCTTGAACCATGACAAGAACATTGGCATTCTCGTCTCTCAATTTTTCTTTTGTCAAAAAAGAAAAAGGCCCTCAGAACTACAATAAACGATTTATATATACAAAGAAGCACATACGAGCATATTGGATACTCCCAACAAGACCCTGTTCTTCACCGGAAAAGGCTGCAAATTGAATATTATTCGTAAAGGTCAAGTTGTTTTCTTTGATGGCATGTGTTATTCCTAGTAGAGATGCTATACCCGAACCGTCGTCATTAGCTCCTGGAGCGCGGATACTTTTAAAGATATTGATATTGTCAATTCGTCGACCACCATTAGAGGGAGAGGAGTAAACGTACTTTGGGTTCATTGGTCCGGCTCTTGAATCGTAATGCGCACCGAGGATACTAGGAGTTGATGTTATTAACTATATGACGAAAATTAACAATTACTATAACGGACATTATACCATCTGAATCTCCTGATGCGGCATAACGACTATGGACGAGAGAAAAATATAAATAGCAAGGAAAGATAGGGTAGAGGGAGATCAAAATACCATATAACGTTCGGCGAATAATCTGGACGGAATTGATGAAATTCGCATTTGGCACCATTTTCTTCAAACTGCGCTTTTAACCACGTTGCAGCTTCCCTCGCATCATCTGACTTAGCATATCGAGTACGTAACGGAGAATTTGAAGATTCCCCCGTTAAATATTCCAACTTTGATCGCATGTAGTCGATCTTTCGTGTGTAATATAATGTTAATACAAGAGGCTTTTATACAAGGAGGAATGAAAGCGTACAGATATGGTGTCCACGATTTCATCTACTCTTGACTTGAAAGAAATATTATCTAACCAGTTCGAAATCCTACGGCGTGAATCGGGAGACACAGGTATATCTGTTGCAGTATTGACTAAAACTGGAACGACGAATCGTGGAAGATAAGCGTCAATACGGTCGGCCATTTCAGAAGACACGGAGAGTAATGCAGAAGAGTTTGTACGGTAGATAATGTCGAAATCCAGGGGATTATTATTATCAAGAGCGGAAAATGTCGTTTGAGTCCGTGAAGTCGTAATAGTCATGATATCCTCTAACGATGATAAAAGTGCTAACTCGTCCGCGTCATCTCGTATACTGGAATCAATACCAGCCTCTTGAACATAAATCAACTTTCGTTCTTCAGAAACAAAAGGAACGACAACAGTAGTCTCCGAATCGTTTAATAGCTCCGACGTTTGAATACATTCACGTTGAGTACGATAAAGATGATATCTATCGTTTTCAGTACCATAAGGTCCAAGGTAATCAGCGCAGGAACTGGTAATCAGCGCCTTGGAAATAGATAGCTGAAAATCTCGATAATCCAATGCTTCGCACAGCGATGACAGCGCAAACAGCGTAGTTAGAGGTAGAAACATTGTGGTCAGGGATAGGAGTGTACGCGTCACAACATCCATTCAAATTTGATTGGCAGACTTCTCCGGCAAATGCCGTGATCATGTGTTTTTATGCGTCGTTACTACAGCTTTTTAAAAAGTTTTCTATTTTTCTGTTTTTCTTTCTTTCTTTCTTTCTGTTTTTTGGGGAAGGCCCGTAAAAACTCAATCTAATATCAAAACAGTTACGGATAAGCCCACTTAATATGATATCGGTTAATCGTACGAAAAAAAAGTATTATTTTATAAAAACCTTGATCATAATCCATTCAGGATACCCAGTGGCAGCCTCCCTTTTCGCGGCCAGTCCATTGACGTCAACCGAACCTTTACCAAACCAGCACTCTTCTTCAATCTTAGAGAAAATAAGTTACCGGAATAATAATGGATGAATAAGGTAATACCTCAAAACCATAATGAGAGTATATATCCCGTGTTCGAGATGTGCTAGCCTCTAGGTGAATAGGTTTAGGTAAAGTACGCTCAAAACCATCTTTCATTAAGAGAGAGCATAAGCCTAGAGAACAAACATCAGTGTTATAATATAATTTATACGAGATAATCTATAACCTTTGCCGTCATAAGCAGGATCCGTTGCTACCTCGAGAAGATACCACGAGTCGGACACATCAGCGCTGCGCGCTTTAAACCCTTTCTTTGAAATCTTCTCGATCACAGGTATGCAATCCAGGTGGATCCTCTGGTTAAGAATGAATGATCGAAGAAATAAAAAAACAAATATAAAAGATCGCGAACCCTAACCCCTGTAAACCCCCATGCCAACAGAATCTTCCAAGCTTCAGATTTAGTAATCACCGATAAAGGAAAATCCAACTGTTGTTTAGGTTTCAACCACAACGTCGCGGCACCAATTATCTCTTTATGTTCTTCTTTTTGAGGTGGTATAACTGCCAATGTAATAAACCCTCCACATAGAATCGTAGCTTGAACCAAAGCATTTTGAAATACGAACAAATTCTCCAATGTCCTTTTCGCTGAAGCAGAATGAGAATTATAATCTGGTTGGTCCTTATAATCCGGTATCACCTCTCGCACGTTATTCATACATGGATCTCTTGCAAATCCTCTGGTAAGTATCCAAGTGACTTCTGTGTACTCATGAGGCTCAGCAATACGAACATACGCTCCGGGGATGGAAGACGTCATGACGATGGTTGTGGGAAATGTAATTGGAGACTTGGAAATTCCGCTGTTACGACAACGTATCCTGTCACGGGGACATATCTGCGAGACTGGATCGCTGCTAAATATATAACTAACTCAAGGGGGTGATAAACGATTAGGAGTGTTGCCACCCCGCTCACTGGTGAATATCATATTAAAGAATCTTCTCTTTGAAATTATTGATCGCTTTATAGATTTGACATTCCCTCCCATGTCTTGGACAGCTTTTATTTTTGGGCGCCAGGGTGTTCTAATTGGCAGAAGGAAATCACTATATGTCTTCGAATACATGAGATGAGACCGCAAGAGTTCATGAAACTTAAACTTTATATGGTTTATTTTAAAAAATATAGAGAGAATTTGATATCTCATAGATCTCGTTGATATTTACCCGTCAATTCCACATTCCTATACTAGAGTAACATGTGATACGCAAGCCTCGAGCTAAAGGACTTCAGAGAAGTGCTTTCGCGAATATAAACTTCGGCCAACTGGTAATATTCCGTTGTTCGGCGTTCTCCGATCCCCGGTAATCTATAGTCGTGGACAAGGTTTTTGACATTTATTGAATAAGTATTATTTTTTTCAAACAATCGGTTTTTCTTGTACTTTTCGTCCTGGTATTTTTTATAATGGAGTACGACTAGGTGGTGTGTCGAAATCTGTGCTCGCAGTGCCTGAGGTAAGAGCCTGAGGCAGAGCAGTGTAAACGGTCGTCGTGCTGTCATAATTCCAGTTGTCGGCTACAAGAAAGTTTGTCATTTGATGTGATTCGATAGTGTCATCAGTATTCTCCATATTATCGGTTTTCTCTGCAGTTTCCCGAAGTTCAAAGAGGAAATGATTAAGTAAGATAGGAGACAAACTGTTATGTAAAAAAACCACATGTTGAAAATGAGCTCCGAGATTTCTAAAAACTTACGCGATCTCTAAATTGGTATCAGAACCAGATGCAGATGGCTAATTTTTTAATAGTAAATTCTCAATGATAAGCGACGGTGACGAAGGACAATGGCATACCCTGGCTAACTACAGACCAGAAAACTTTTAGCACACTCTTCACCCACAAGGGTCTTATTGACGTACCTTGAAGTAAATCGCATCTCCTAGAGACCAAGCCGAAATGATTCGATAAACCTGGATCAGACGCTGTGCCGCCGTCGTTTCAGCATTGAATATGGACCACTCACAGAAATCGGAAAATACCTTCGGGACAGTCCGATCAACAAGACATTATAAATAAAAGATATAATTGAAGATGTACCTTGTCGAATAAACAGGGCAGAAAGAGAGGTGGTGTTTCCTTCCAGATTATGTTGCCGACGCAGGAGACCCCAGGTGTGATATAAAATAGTTGATAAAGCCCCTATGTCAAAAAGAACGATTGATATTTGGCCAATTGCAACTGTAATCCAGAATCATCTTTATTAGGAGATGCATTTGGAATTGGTTCAAATTGCTTTAGTTCTAAATATGAATATGTAAAGATAGGAAGTGGCGTGATTTATGTAAAACAAGCTTAGTAACGTACTTACGTGGTAGTATAATCGTCGCTTTCAGGCGCATCACATTTCCACCATCGAAGTAATGACTATAGGGGAAAAAATAATATTCATGAAAACCGGGTTATATAAGAACATGTAGCCTACCAACGCAACCCCAAGATTCATCAGAAACAGACATCCAAGTAATCCGCTTATAATACGATTTTTTGGAGCGACTGCGTATGCACGACTGAATAACAGACCTGAAAAAAAGGATAGAGTTTTGTAAAGTTTTATTACTAGAGGTACGTACCTTGAATACCAATTGCTGAAACAAAAGATGTAAGATAATAGGCCAAATTGAGACCATTACATGTCCTAGCGGCAGGTTGGAGATTGGAAGACAGGTTAATGGATTAAGGAACAAATAGATTCTCTTCACTGCTAAACGGTGAGGATTCAAAGAAAGGGGTTTGCTGAGAACCTTCAGCACGCACCCTTGGTACATAGCCTGTCAGCGTATTCCGGAAGATCGCCCAACTAAAGATCAATTGACACAAAGTACCATATTGAGCGATAACGTAGAACCACGAAATCAGCGTAAATTTACGGAGATATATATATTCAACGGCTTCAGGAATGGTTAGAATAGTATCATAAAATAATACGGCTGTTGTGTGGTGTATGAGTTAGAAGTGTAATTTGATTGAAGAAAGTGAACTAGTCACCTATTGCAGCCATCCCAGCGTAATGCGAAGCTTGACTGTTTTATCAGATCTCAACCATGAAAATTTTAAAATTAATCAAGTTAGGTGAGAGCTTACTAGTCTATCCTAGCTTGAAGGGTTGGATGCCAAGTAGGATCCCATGGCTCAGGTGCGAAGGTCGACATTGTCTCAGACAGCAACTGTGCGTACGTAGCCTGTTAAGAAATCACAAAATGCTACACCTCATATATATATTACCATAGGAGCCCTGAATCGACATGCAACCAATCACAATTCCGTGTGAGAGTGAACGCCAATACACCAGATGAATGCCAGGGGGAAGTGAAAGATGAGCTCGGTCCATATTTAAAAAAAGGTCCGTCTGTATCAATAGGCACATATACCACGGAAGAGGAACCCAAAATTTGATCCATTTTGAGATTAGCACCGAATCTTATCATAAAGACCTTAGACAAGACGTTAGGCTGATGGCGGTGTGTGCCGATTTTCAATCCTTCACCCAACCCTTGAGATCTTGAAACCCTAGGGATGAACACTAATGACGTATTTTCTTTGAGACAATGATAAGGAATCTCTGGAATGTATATTCTAGACGTTGTACCCAGTGGAAGCGAATAGAAGTGTCTGAAAGCGCATTCCTGGGCTCGGAGTCAATGCTAAATATACAAAAACTCATCAAAATTGATAGACAGATTGGTTGTAATCCCGCCCACAGCGGAAATACTCAACTCACCTCAACAGAATTTTCAAAAGTTCGCCGAAAGCTCAATTAGTGGCACTTCCCATTTTTTGTATCTCTTTTAATCGCACTGGCCCTTATCTTTGAATTCGGGTTTCATGAAAGCGATCTGAACAAGCATAGTATGCAGAAATTCAGTCTTCACTTCAAAAATCACCATCATGGAATTGCGAACCTGTATACGTTCGAATGTTGCAAATCTGAAAGGCAAGTAAAAGTGTGAAAAAAGAAAAAAAAAACCATTACGATCTTAAAAACCATCCAAAAAACCTACTTTCAATATGAACAAAGAGAGTAGAGGTAGATAGATAAGGGATAAATAGGGTAGGATTGAAAAAATTAGATGATAAATAACTTCGTAAAAGCGAAACTCTTCGTTGCTTCTAGTGTTTCATGGTTGCCTGTGCTTCAGTTGATAACAGCCCTCATGCATGGGACAGGCGATAATATCCCAAGTTGCTTACTCCACCCAGATTTTTGAAGTGGTGTCTGTGTACGTTTTCCCAAACGCGCCTAGATGAATCCCAGCTAACATGGGATGCAGCGCTTGCCAGCGAGGCAGAAGCTGAGGAGTCTTTAAATGTTGATCCGCCTTGGATACTTATAGCCAGGAATAAGGTCGTGAGAATCATGTAAAACGACTTAGATGAATGATTTGGGCGGATGGACCAAGCAAAGGAAGTTTTACGATGGCTGCGAAAGTTCCACCCAAAATTCTGAGGGCAGCCTCAGCGTTGCCTGTTAGAACCTAATTGAGAGAGACGATAACATCAGCGTGGACAAAAAAATAATACCCTTTGCCCATAAAATTTCATTTACATAACTCCCATTACCGCCTCTAATATGACCCCCTCAACTGTCATGTTGGCCCAGAACTTGCGAATACATTGCGCTACAGATTCATATTTTAAATACAGAGCCTCGTTGTGCATTGTCAAGTCTGATGTTACAGACTTAGAGCACTGTGGGCTGCGATATACCGGAGTCCAGTAAAGATACCACCGGCCCTTGAGAAAGACTTTTATCAGGAATCAATCACAATAGAACGAGACCACAACGCAACACTGTTTACTATCAACATGATGTGAGATCTCACCGGTTGTGGTAGTTCCAGCTCAAAGAAAATGCCGAGTGTACGTGTCGTGGATGTCCGAAACAGATTTCTCCGGCAAATGCCGCGAGTTTCTTGTGCTCCAAGAGATTGGCCCATTGGAGAAAGAAGGGTCTAAACAATTACGGATCCATTCAGGTTAACCAGTATTAGCTTCGCCTTTCGCAACCAGTCCATTGACGTCAACCGATTTTTTACCAAACCAGCGCTCTTCATCAATCTTTGAAAAAGTAATTAATGAAATCGCCGGGATCAATGATACAATAAATAATATAATATAATACCTCAAAACCGTAATAAGAGTATATATCCCGTGTTCGAGATGTGCTAGCCTCTAGGTAAATAAATTTAGGGAAACTACGCTCAAAACCATCTTTTATCAAGAGAGGGCATAAACCTGGAGAACAAACATCAGTATTTTAATATAATTTGCACAAGATACTAATCTGTAATCTTTGTCATCCTAAGCGGGATCCGTCTCCATCTCGCGAAGATACCATGAGTCTAACACATCCGCGTTGCATGTTTTAAACCCCTTTTTCAAGATTTTCCCGACACAGGTGAAAAATCTAGTTGAGTCCTCTAAACAAAATTATGTATCGGAAAAAAGAGCCAAAAAACATCCCTTAGCTTCTGGGAATCCCTATCCCGCCAAATTTCCCAAACTTTATATTTTATGACCACCGATAAAGAGAATTCCAACAGTTGTTTAGGCTTCAACCACGGCATCCCCGCAGCAGGTATCTCGTTATCTTCTTTTTGTTGAAGTGAAATGATCCCCAATGCGATAAACCTTCCACATAGAATTGTAGCCCTACTAGTAATCAAAGCACTTTGAAATGTGAACAGATTTTTCAAGTTGGTCTTATGTAATTATCCGGTATCATCTCTCGTACGCTGCGACAACAACCAATTCATCTTCGTATTGCTGCACAGAAGTCACCTGGATACTCACGAGAGGATTTGTAAGAGATCCGTGTATATACGCTCTAGGATTGATTCAGGAATGATAGATGTCCTGACGATGACGTGAGAAGTGGTGATTGGGTAATTTTAAAATTACGCTTGTAACAACCATGTCACAACGACACAAAAAGTTCGAGTCAGCAGCTCGTCGACGTTGACGCATTGGCATACCAACTATCACTCTGTTCATATGTCCCAGTTACCGTCAACAATTATCCATTCATTAGACTGTCGGCAACTTCGACTCCAAAAAATAAAACCTCTTACTACCTCTCATCCATCACGCCACCAACAAAACATGGCCCAGACCTCTGATGGATCATGGTTCGCGTCCCTGTCGACCTTTGACGACTAGTTGCTCTGGAAAAGTACTAAGACAATATAGATGTTCCGCTGCGCTTAGCTTTCTGTTTGCCGAACCTGGATTCCGAACTTGTATATCAGATTGATTGAGGACGATACTTGACTCCACGATGAGCTGCACAATTGCAAGACTAGGTATCAACCTGTATGAAATGTCACGGTGCTTATTATAGAAGACTTTCGGGGTTTTGGGCATTCATTAATTATTTTTTAAAGATGTGATAAACATGTACATCTGAATACCTTTCCACATAATTCCACATCACTTGGTTGCACATGGTCACCGTCACCTCATCTCCTTCAGTCAAGCATGAGTCAAGATTTTCCATATAGTTTTAATCTAGACCTTCGTCGTCACCTTAGTGAAAATTTGAAAGGCTAACTTTTAATGGTGGTCGGGATAACCACGCTGCACGCAATGTTGAGAAGCTTGAGATGAGATAGAGATAGCGCTGTCCTCGTTCATTGTTCAAGTGCCGTCGCAGATGCTCCATCATCATCAGCTGACTGATATCAAGGTTTTCTCGAAGTTTACATGTCTAATATGGACAGCTCTCGTTGTCATAAAGTATGTAGGCACCTAAAATTCTCGTTTCTGTAGTTAGGCTAATTGATAATATTACAGTTGAATATCTCAGGAAGACGGTCGTAAAATCCAAATCCGATACACCATACACCAAGTTGACAGCTCAGTTCGTAGCAAGAACTTAATTAACTAAATTAAACGAGTAATATCATCATCAGTCAACGTAAATCAGCCCGTGAAAGATCTCGCATGAAGCATCCCAAGACGTTCGAACGTGACAAAAAAGAACTCCTGTGCTAATTAATAGGCCTTGCGTTACATCACAGGTTAATGGTTGTTTTGGCCAAGGCCTATCTTTGATGCACCTCATCGCTCGCAGGATCTCATGTGTAGATTCAGCTTCGAAAAAAAGCTTCGAAAATTATATATATATCACAATGCAAAATGTCAACAAAATAAACGCCACTCGTAACAAAAGACAGAAGATGAACAACGAAACCGTTTCAAATATTCAAAATCAAATAATTGAGGAAACGTATCAAGGGTAAATACGAGGATCTCTTGTTTTACATAAATGTTAAAAAGACACAGAACCATAGAGCTGTATACCTGGTTTGGAGGCCTTGGTATGCAATACTCGATATAACACAAGTGCGAGTCCACCTTCTCTAAGTCATTGCCATTTAGCACTTTTAACGTATGCCTCTTTCCTACGTTTTCCGGACGAAGTGGAGTATATTTGGAAACCAAACTTTACATTACCGACTTATCTCTACTTCCTTTCTACATACCCTCCTTTCTTCTACATATCTTTGTTTATTGTTGAATACTTTCTGTAAGACACAGTACGTCATCCGATAATCTTCTTAATTTTTGTTACTATTTTACAGTCTTTACGGTATTTGGATTGTATCACTTTGAACACAAAGATTAACGTTTTGGCGATATAGCCTATGCACTTCTCTGGGTACTGTACTAAATGCTATAGCAATTCTTCCTTTAATTGGAATTCAGGGTATTACCCCATTTCTCCTCTCGTTTTGAAAGTAGTGCAGTTCTAAAAATAGTCTGATAGGATTACTCTTTATTCGAACTCATGCTTTGTGCCAAGGTTATCGACCAATGACAATCGCATTGTCTGCAACATTCTTGACGGCTTTAGTTTCGGCGTCTTACACAGGTTCGAAACTCGCGACTAATCTCATTTGATATTTTCTGAATAGACCCGTACAGATTTCGGGGGACGGCTTTGTACTTCTTCTCCCAAGTGATCTCTTACTGTTTATCATCTGCGTTCCTTTATCTAATTATGTTTCCTCCTTTTTAGTGGTAACAAACAAACCCTAGAAATTACAATACCCGCTGAATGCATTATAATTCTCCTAGATTTCTTTATCGTCAGTCAGATCCATAGTACCTCCTTGATTATTTTTGACGCACTTGTGTTCATTGCGCTCATTCGCCAAATTTGGGGGCAATGGAGGTTGAAGCAAAGTTTAAATTTACAAAATAAGCAAAGTCTTACCACATTGCTCATCCAACAGGGTAAGGCCCATTTATTACATATCTTACGCATCTCAATAAGTATGTTATTGTCATTATTTTCAGGTATATTGAGATTTTCGTGAGTGATATTTTTTGTTGCGTTTCCATAATATAACAGAAAGACATGATTTCCCTCAAGTATCGTTATTATTTTTACAATCACGCTCCTCTCGCTATTGAATGTGAGTCACAATGTACTATTTAGTATTTGACAAGATTGTTAAATTTCTGCAGTTTGGGCAGGCAAATACATCCATCCAATTCTTTATTCTTCACTGATTAAGCTATTTAACCAGATCCTCACGGATTATATCGCCATATTTCAAGATGTGTATGAAACATCCTCTATTAAACCTCTCTTTCACACATCTACTCTCCAGATTTTCAACACTTCTGATTTGTGAATTCACCATAGACCTTCGTAGAAGGAATCAACAAAACTCACTTCCCAACCAGTCTGACGTGAATTTACCTACCATATCGTTCCAGGAGAATCCTGTGCAATCTATACGGTCTGCGTTGGGACGGTTACACGAAAGTATCGTAGCTGAGATGGGGGAAAGGAATGGACTAGTGAATGTTGTTGATCCAGGTTTGGTGGAACCAGATCATGGTTTGCAGGACAGTTCTCCTAGTGCAGATTTAGGTACGGCCATCGGTTTTTCACTCTTGAAAAATTAACTGACATGAAATTGAAGAAGGTCACGATCAAGCTCAGCACACTTGACGTCATCAAACAATCCCGGTCTTACCAGAAAAATAACAGTTTGGTACCCTTCTGGATTTTTTTTGATAAAGGGTTGATTCTTTTATACCTATATAATGGTTCGCAGCATGGAATCCAGCTTTACATTTTCTCCGCACTCTGGGATCAAATGTGATTTCCGTATAATATCAAAGGGAGTATGCTTATCTAAAGACTCGTGTACCAGCAGCAATGCCAAAAAAACCAACATATAAACTACAAGTGCAACACAAGGAAATAAATCAGACCTACATCAATGTGTTTTACAACAACTGAGCACGCAACACACAAAGTGCTTCAATTAGCTGTTGACAACAGGAGTGGCTTGAACTGAAGTACTGATCAGTTGCAATCTAAGAGTAACATCATTCTCGAAGATAGAGTCAAGCGTAGAGATGTCTTTATCAGGGTTGACTGAAATGAGATGTTGCGATATTCATTGTGTTCTGAAATAAGGTGATTCGATCTGGGTTTGTAGAGCTCAACAGAGATAATGCGCTTTATCATGTTTGTGGTCCCTGTCAAGTGGTTGAGAATATTGACACTTTTTTAAACCCCATCATGTTAACGGAATACTTAGCTCCCATACCAACAAAGAGAGGAGCCATGATATACGGTATACAGATATCTGATTTGCAAAAGAACGAAGCCTTCCAAGATTGAACTTGAAATCAGCTTGAAGTACGATATATGGGAGTCCAACAAAGACGCCACCAGTCCTTGGCCCCTGAAAAAAAATTTTTTTATCATAAATGATTAAGAGAACGAGACCTCAATGTTACTTTTACTATTGATAACATGTGAGATCGCACCGGTTGTGGCAACATATATTCAATTTTGATTGTCCGAAACGGGATTCTTCGACGAATGTTGCGAATTTTTTATGCCTCACGGGAGTGACCTGTTGGTTTTCAAAGTTTCTTTTAGAAAGAAGGATCAAAATAATCACGGATAAGCCCATTGAGAATAATCATACGAAAAAAGTATCATTTGATAAAACCTTGGTCAATGTCTATTCAAGACAACCAGTAACAACTTCGCCTTTCACAAACAATCCATCGACGTCAACTGAACCTTCACCAAAACGAGCACTCTGCATCAATCTAGGGGACAGTCACATTGAACAAGGAATGTGATACCTTGAAACAGAAATGAGAGTATATATCGCATGTTCCAGATGTACTAGACTTTAGGTGAATAGGTTTAGGTGAAGCACGCTCAAAACCATTTTTTCATCAAGAGAGCATAAACCTAGAGAACACACATCAGTGTTGTAATATGATTAATACACGATACTAATCTGTAATCTGTCTTGTCATAAGCAGGATCCGTCTCCATCTCGAGAAGAATCCAACACATACGCGTTGCGCGCTTTGTATTGTTTTTTTATATGGGATTTTTTTGATCACAGGTGATAAATCCAGCCGAATCATCCAAATAAGATCAAGTATCAAAGAATGAAAGAAAAAGAGAAAAAGTCGAAAAAGATGTACCTCAACTCCTGTAAATCCCCGTCCCCACAGAACTTTTCAAACGTAAGATTTTGCAATCAACGATAAAGAAAACCCCCAATGTGATAAATTCTCATAGCTAATCGTAGCTTTAATCAAGCACTTTTAGCTGAAGCAGGATGAGAATTCATTGGTCTTTATAATCTGATATTATCTCATACGCAATTCGTAGATGGATCTGCAAGTCCTCTGGTACGTATCTAGGTAACTTCTAGCAATACGAACATACGCGCCAGGAATGAAAGATGTCATGACGATGATATGGGAAATTGTGAAGTCGGTGACCCGACTCCAACGAAGCGACGAGGGAGAAGACTTAAAGGGAGCTCAAAGTGAGTGTTGTAAGTCTTCTTTATTTTCGAAGCCTAAAGAACTACCTACAGAATACAAGGGTTTATATAGCATTCGAGACTCATGTATTTATAGAACAATAAAATAAATAAAAGTTTAACAAAAGTAATCTAAATCGGATTCATCGGAATCCTGACTTCACATGACCGAATTAACAAACGTTTATGAGATCGAGAAATGTAAGGAATGTAGATTAAGAAAATAAGAAAAAATCAAGCAGGAGTAATTACGCGGCCTCCGAGCCGAGGGTTGATGAGCGTTAGGTAAGTTCCACCTTACAGAAATAGTGATTGGTGAGTGAAAATTCGGCTTGTAACGACAACATGTCACACTGGCAGAAAAAGTCCTAGTCAGGTCTTCAGCTTGCTGTTAACGCATTGACATACCACCTATCATTCTATTCATGTGTCCCAGTTACCGTCAAAGTAATTTTCCATTCATTAGACTGCCAGCTCAACTTCTAACAAATGACTCAAAAAAAATCGTTCAAACAACAAACTTCCCTCCTTATCACCTCTCATCCATCAACGTACAATCAACAAAACATGGTTTGATGATTATTGTCCGACTCGACCCCTGACAACTTTGCTCTGGAGACGTACTGAGATGGTATCAATGTTCGGCTGGGTCTGAGTTTTTCTGTCTGTTGTATCCCAGATTCCGAACTTGTATATCACATTGATTAAGGATGATTGGCATTATCATTGGGGTTGAGCCAGCGGGTATTAGGAGATGGGATAATAAGGTTGTTAAATAGGAATAATCGGATTCATTCTACTGATGAGCCAGGAAGACACCAAATGCACAAGCAGAATTCATCCCCCCGAGTTTCCACATGCATTCCACATCACTAAGTTGCACATGTCACCGCCACCCATCACCGCCTCGTAATTCTTCTCTTTCGAAGTTTGATCAAGATCTTCTATACCTTTTTAATCTATACCTTACTCCTGTGGAGTTTTAAAGGGATAAGTATGCTAACCTGTGAAACACTGATTAGCGCCGGAATGGTAAAAGTGTGTCTCTTCCTCACGCTCTAGCGATAATCTCACTGTTGATGTCAGGGGTCATCACACATGCTCGCATACTTCGTCATTCTCAGTTGACCACTGACTCTGACTAATAATCAAATTTTTTCGAAGTTTAGAGATTTAAGATGGATACTCGGAGTCTCAGCCCAACTCTTGTTGTTGTAATACCTAAAGTTCTCGTTTCTGTAATTACCATTACGCTTACAGTTGAATATTTTGAAAAGATGGTCAGAACTCGTTGAGAAAGCAACATCAACGACCACTCTATCAATCAATTGATCAACATTAACCGGCCCCTGAAAGATCTCACACGAAATATTTTAAAGTACTCAAATGTGATAAAAAAGATCCTCTTTATCAGGCCTTGTGTTACGCCACACGTTATATATAGTTGTTTTTAACATTAAAAGGATCTATCTCTGATGCATCTCATCTCTTAAAAGATCTCATATATAAATTCGCATGCAACATGTTTGGGTCCAACGAAGTGAACACCGTCACTTGTAATAAGAGACAGAAGATGAACAACGAAAATACTACAAGCATTTCAAATCAAATAATTGAGGAAACGTCTCAAGGGTAAGTATGAGGACCTTTTGTTTTACATAACTGTTAAAAAGACACAGAACCATACAGCTGTATACCTGGTTTGGAGGCTTTGGTAAGCAATACTCGATGTAACAGAAGTAGTCCGAGTCGGACTCAATTTCTCTGAATCATTGCCATGTAGCACTTTTAACATATGCATCTCTCCTCCATTTACCGGATGAAGTGGAGTATATTTGGAAACAAAAGTTTACATTACCAACCTACCTTTACTTTCTTTCTAAATACCCCACTTTCTTCTACGTATCTTTGTATATTGTTCTGCTATTTCTGCCAGACCCAGTACGTCATCCGAAAATCTCTTCACTGTTTTTCTTCTACTATTTTATAGTCTTTACGGTATTTGAACCTAATCAACTGGAACACCATGACAAAAATTGACATTCTTGGCAATTTAGCCTATGCGATTCTTTGGGCACGGTGATAGAGGTTATAGCAATTCTTCCTTTTTTTGGAACTCAGGGTATAATTTCATCCTTCTAGAATACAGTAGTTCTAAAAATGGTATGACAGGATTGCTCTTTATTCGAACTTATGCTTTATGTCAAGGCTATCAACCAATGACAATCGCATTATCTGCAACATTCTTGACTGCTTCGGTTTCTGGGTTTTACATAGGTTCGAACTCGTAAATAGTCTCATTTGATATTTTTTGAATGGGTCTGTACAGCTCTGGGCACACAGCTTTGTACTTCTTCAGGTTTCCTGTAAGTGATTTCCAGTTGTTTACCATTTTCATTTCTTTGTCTTGATCTAATTATGTTTCATCCTTTTAGTGGTACCAAACAAACTCTAGTAATTACAATATCCCGCTGAATGAATTATTCTAGTTTTCGTTATTGTCACTCGGATCCATAATATCTCCCTGGTTCTTTGTGATACACTCTCATTCATTACGCTCATTTGGCAAATTTGGGGGTTATGGAAGTTGAAGCAAAGTTTAGGTTTACAAAATAATCAAAATCTTATCAAATTACTCATCCACCAGGGTAAGGTATTGCCATTTATTTCGTTTGGCATTCCAATAAGTATGTCATGTCAGGTACTTTGAGATTCTCGTGCGCGACAATTTTTTTTGTTGCGTTTTCATAATATAACAAAGAGGCCATTATTTTCCTCAAGTATCGTTATTGTGTTTACGACCACAACTCTCTTGCTATTGAATGTGAGTCACAAGGCTGTATTATGTATTTGATAAGACCGCTAAATTTCGGCAGTTTGGGCAGGTGAGCATATCCATTTAATTCTTTATCCATCACTGATTAAGCAAGTTGACTAGATTTTCACAAATTATATTGTCATCTTTCAAGACGTGTATGAAATATTCTCTTTAATTAAACCTCTTTTTTTTATGCATTCACTCTCCAGGATCTCAGTACTTCTCCTTTGTGAATTCACTATAGACCTCCGTCGAAGGAATCAACAAAACTCGGTTCCCAACCAATCCGCCTTACATTTACCCACCATATTGTTTCAGGAGAATCCTGTGCAATCTGTACGGTTTGCATTGGGACGGCTACACGAAAGTATCGTAGCTGAGATGGGGGAAAGGAATGATATAGCAAATGTTGATGATCTGGGTTTGGGGGAACCAGATCATGGTTTGCAGGACAGTTCTCCTGGTGCAGATTTAGGTACGGGTACGGCCATCGGTTTTTCACCTTTGAACAAGCAACTGACGCGATCTTACAAAAGATTACGATCTATACGATCAAGCTCAGCATGCTTGAAGTTATTGAGCAATCCCAATATATCATTAGAATTATTTTTTCGTACCCTTCTAGATTTTTTGATTAAAACGTTTATTGTCCTATATTCCATGGTTTTTATATTCCCCCACACTCTACGATGAAGTGTAATTTGCCTACAATATCAGAGGGATTATGCTCGTTTAGAGACGGGTACCAGTAGCAATGCGAAAAGACAGGAGTCTAATCTATAACTGCAACCCAACAAAATAAATCATACTTTATACCGGTGTGATTTGCAACTCTACCAATAAATGCACAATTATACGTGGTTTAATTTTCATTAGCTGTAGCATGGTTTGAACTACAGGATCAGTTGAAGAACAACTTTATTTTTTGAGAATTGAGATGTCTTCCTGACGAACTTTACGAGCCGTGGGTCTTCAACAGGGTTTCAGAAATTGCGCGAATATCTTGCAAATGACAGTTAGCAGTAGGTAAACGCGTAAGCGTTCTAAATACAAACTCAGACTACTTAAATACGAACACTCGGTTTTCTCCGAGCTCACCAAATACTGACACTTCCAGAGTCATTGGGCATTGGGATATTCATCAAAGTTCGTGACACTATATCTGTCCACGGTTTGGAGGTGGCGTCTTATAATATGTGTTACTTCGAGAACACGACGGGAAGGCTTTTTTGATATGAGTATTTAGAAGAAGAAAAAAGTGACAACCACGACGTTCTCTAAACGTTAAACGATTGACGAAGGTCAGAAATATATGTTGTTATATTACGTAAACGTTCAGCGCCGACTATGGTAAAATAGTACTAGTGTAGTTTTCTCTATTAGCATACATTTAGCAACTATACAGCTGCAACTTGGAGTATAAATAATTTAGCTATATTTTCTATAAAATAATAACTTTTTATCTACAACTAATATGTCTACTCCGGTATTACAACAACAGGTTATGGGCCCCGGCCCCAGAACCATGACAAACGACAACTTCGCCTCCTCCCTATCACAAGTCGCTCCTCCCCCGAAGCTGGAAGCAGACAGACGAAATTGGGTACTATATAAGGCGAGAATGATGTTGATGTTCACATGGTGTCACCTAATCCGGTATATTGATGGACGAGCTTCTAAACCCAAAGAACCTGACGAAAAGGCAACCGAAACTCAGGTCGAAGAGTATAACAATAGACTAGATGAGTGGATGATCCTAAATGAGCATGCGAGATCACTCATCATGAGTACAATACTGGAAACACTACAAATTGAAGTCATCACCACAGAATTGACATCAGAAGCCTGGAAAATTGTTACCTCAAAATTCAACAACCAATCTGAAATGGTGCAGGCCGATTTGCTAGTACAGATGTACCAGACTCAATGTCCCGAAGACAGAGACCCGCGGAAACCATCCAAACCCTACAAACCCTTCATGCCTGATATGCGTCAGCTGGAGGAAAGCTCGACTTGGCACAATTTATTGCCATCATCCTCAGTGCAATGCCCGAATCCTATCGACCGATGTTACACTCACTCGTAGTAGCAAATAAGGCAATAGACAAGAAACTTACCCCCACTGAAATCATAAACCACATCTCCGAAACAGCCCAACACAATGTCATCCTAAATGAACGGAAAACTGGCAACTCGGCACTATATGTGAAGTCGAGAGGTGGATCAGCGAAAAGTCCCAACAAGTCAAAATCCAAGTGCCACAATTGTGGAAAGACTGGCCACTGGAAAGAGGATTGTTGGAGTAAAGGTGGAGGAAAAGAAGGACAACGACCTATGAGACAAAAAGGCAAAAATAAAGAAAAGGTTAACACAGCATCAGAAAATCAAACTTCGGATGACCATGCTTTCCCTGCAATGGAATACTCACTGGCTGCGAAGATAAACCCTGAACCGAAAATTAATCGGGTCCTCGACTCAGGAGCTACAAGCCATTTCGAACTGAGACGAGAAAATTTCGAGAACTTCCGAGAAATTATCCCACGACCTATTAAAACGGTAGAAGGTCGAACGATTTATGCAACTGGTCAGGGTGATGTCAAATTCACTGTCCCGAAGAAAAATAACAGTCAGGTCAGACTCACATTAAAAGACGCTTTATATGCCCCTGAGATGCCAGTATCACTAGTATCAGTTAGCTGAATGACGAAAGCAGGATATAAAGCAATATTTACGAATGGTTTAGTCCAGTTAATGGATCCTAGAGGAAATGAAGTTTTCAGTATCCCCGAAACCAATGGCCTTTACCTCGTCCCCACAACACTCACAACATCAACTGAACATGCGAAATTAGCCCTAACGATCAGCCAGCTACACAAACACCTGGGACATATTTCACCTATCAGTGTGAAACAAGTAGTTGAAAAGGGATACATCACTGGAATTGAATTAATTCCCGGAGATGACAACAACTCATTTTGCAAAGCTTGTGCAAAAGCAAAACAGACAAGGAGAACAAGCAAAGGAGTTCAGTGAACTTGTCTACATGGATGTTTGGGGACCAGCTAAAGTAAATACCCGGAGTGGGAAGAAATATTTTATTTCATTCACTGACAATGCAATGGGAGAAACTCACATTTTTTTGATGGCAGAAAAGTCTGAAGCATTGGAGAAAATGAAGGCATTCGTCAAGTGGAGCTGGCAGCAAGCTGGAAAAGAAATTAAATGTTTTCAGTCTGACAATGGTGGCAAGTATACAAGCGAAGCGACAAAGAAATACTTACAAGGTCGTGGAATAAAACACCGACTAACAGTCCATGATTCACCCCAGCAAAACAGATCTGAAGAACGACAGCACTGAACATTAGTAGAACATGCCCGGGCTATGATCTTTGCCACGAAATTACCAGGATCGTTATGGGGAGAAGCCGTTAGCCATGCAACATGGCTCAAGAATCGACTGTCAACTCACGCATTAGAAAATAAAACCCCCATGAAGTGAGAACCAGGAAGAAACCAGACTTCTCTGACATACATACCTTCAGTGAGAATGTTCATGTCCAAATTGACCCGAACTCCAAATTAGATCCAAAATCAATTGTATGTCGCTGGATTGGTTTTGAGAGTAATGGGAATGGCCACTGAATTTATTGGCCAGAATCAGGATGAATCAGTGTTGAACAGAATGTCATCTTTGAGCCGAAGAAGAGAGTTCCGAATGAGGGGGAGTTGGAGAGTGTGCCAACAGCACCACCAGTCAGCACACAAATCATTTGGAACAACCCCAAAACTCACCAGAAAACAACAACAGAGATTGCCAAACCTGAATGAAACAAAGAGTTGCCCAATCCCATGTTAGGACTTGAAACTCCCATGAACCAACTCGAACCGACTGGACTAAGACAAAGCCAGCAAAATATAAAACCCTCAAATTACGTCCAAGATATAATATCTGGAAAAGGTTCAGCAACCTGACAAATGAATAAACCAACTTTACCTACTGGAATACGAAACAACAATAGTCCAGAGAGCGAAAGCAGCAAACTAGCCAAAGAGATCACCATAACAGAATACACACTAACAGCAGCAATATTCGAGCCAGAAACTGTCAAAGAAGCACTACACAGTCCGAATAAAGAAGCTTGGTCAATGGCAATGACAGAAGAACTTGAACAAATGCATGTGAGAGGTATCTTCAAACTGGTAAAACCACCACCGGACGCTAATATTGTTGGAAGTAAGTGGATGTTCAAACTCAAGCTCAATGATGAGAACATACTGGTAAAAGCAAAGGCAAGACTCGTTGCACAAGGATTCTCCCAAGAGCCTGGAGTAGACTTCAATGAAACGTACGCTCCAACAGTGAACCTGGAATCAATTCATCTTATCCTGGCAATAGCAAATAAGAACGACTGGGAAATACACCAAGCTGATTTCAAGAGTGCTTACCTCAATAGCAAGATTGACAAAACAATCTTCATGCAACAGCCACCCGGATTTGAAGAAGCCAGCAAAGAAGATCTCATCTGGCACCTATTAAAAGGAATTTACAGCCTAAAACAGAGCAGTTGTTTATGGTACTTAACCCTAAAGAAAATGTTTACTGACCTTGGTTATTCTTGCTCAAGAATAGACCCAGGTATCTTCTTCAAACGAGAAAACAGAATGATAAAGATAGTTGCCATTCATGTCGACAATCTGACAATGGTTGGAAACGAAGATGATGTTATTGCTGAAATGAAGACCGAACTAGGGAAAACATTCGATTTAGTCGACCTAGGAAGAATTCATTGGCTACTCACAACGAAAATCGAAAGAAACCAAGAAGAACGAACCTTATCAATATCCCAATCAGCGTACATCGAAACACTCCTTGAACGATTCCAAATGAAGAATGCAGCACCTGTTTCGACACCACTTGAACCAGGACTAATCCTCTCGAAGTCACAATGTCCTACAACAGACGAAGAAAGAAGAGAAATGAATAAAATCCCCTACAAGCAGTTAATTGGCGGATTACTCTACCTCGCAAGAATGACTTGACCCGACATTCAATTTGCTGTCACTTTATTGGCGTGTTTTATGTCGAACCCTGGACACATTCACTGGGAAGCTGCAAAACGAGTTTTAAAATACATAAAAGGGACGAAGGACTTAAAACTCACCTATGGTATGGAGAAGACAGCCATCCTCGGTTATACCGACACCGATTGGGCATCCCAAGAAGATCGACATTCGATTTCCGGATACGCATTCTTCCTTGATGGGGGAGCTTTCACCTGGAGCTCGAAGAAACAGTCGTTGGTCGCCCTATCAACAACAGAAGCCGAGTTTATCTCGATAACCCAAGCCAGAAAAGAACTCAAGTACATCCAGAACCTCCTCGGCGAGTTATTTAGACTGTTCTCAACACCAATGATCCTCTATTGTGATAATCAAAGTGTGATTGCTTTCCTGAACAAAGGAGGATACAGCGCGCACAATAAACACCTCGACATCCGGTACATCTGGATACGGGAGTTAATTGACAACGGCAAGGCAGTCTTAAAATACTGCAACACGAACCTAATGATTGCGGACATCTTTACGAAGGCTCTTGCACACCCGAAAATCGAAGGATTCGCAACGTCGTTGGGTTTACATGCTCGTGCGTGAGGGGGAGTGTTGTTATATTATGTAAACGTTCAGCGCCGACTATGGTAAAATAGTACTAGTGTAGTTTTCTCTATTAGCATACATTTAGCAACTATACAGCTGCAACTCGGAGTATAAATAATTTAGCTATATTTTCTATAAAATAATAACTTTTTATCCACAACTAATATGTCTACTCCGGTATTACAACAACAATATAATCTCCTAATTCTTCAGTCGCTATGAATAAAATTTACTTAAATTTGTTTTATCTTTTTAAAGCCTTAAATTGTACATGCTATTTCGTGGTTGGAAGTTTTGCGAGAATGGCGGCGCTCGGCTTTCTCTGAGTCCTGCCACCGGCGTCAAAATTGTCAACATGTCAACCTCCTCAACCTTTTGCCAGAATAAGACATCTTAGAAGGAAAGAACGGAACCAACTCTTTTTATGCCTGTTATGCACACACTCATCACACAGACTACCTTTAGAGCCCCAAAATTATCTCATGATGGATCCCGAGCTTCCAACATAGCTTGGAGATATGTGGTGTTACTTCTTTTTTCTTCCTCACTCTCACTCACACTTTCGAGAGATTTATTCCATCAAAGGGATATTCCAAGTGTTAAGGAGATGTTGACTCAGTGATTTGAAAAACTAAGATGAAATTAATACCACTCTGGAAATGGTGCCATCAAGAATCAATGGTGTCTGATGGGGAATGACGCCGGGTGCACCATCCTTCTTCTGACACCAATGGACCGATATTATGGCGCCGATAGACATCCACGTTTACCCTTTGCTGACGGTAGAGGACTAGATTGATTTTTATTTCCTGACAATCCAATTTGAACCTCGACATCAATGAAATTTGTCGCGACACGATTCTCCACTTTGAGAAGACAATTCAAAGGACAATGAACCGGTCATATCAATCTGTCACTAGTGTTAATGATGCGATGGATCCTTTTTTTATCATCCTTGCTTCTTCATCGTACCATGTGACTTCTGATATCTGTTTCTCGCAGGAAGTAGTATATATATTTTCCTTTCAGTGTCCATAATAACCTTCTTGAGGCGAACGGCCACATAACAAACGACAGACACTTGTCCAAAATGAACAACGAAACGATTTCAAACCTTGAAAATCAAGTTATTAATGAAACATACCGGGTGTACGCATATGTCGGAGCTTTCAGTAAGTAATAATATTTAGTTAGTGCAAGTTTTTTAATTCGACTTCTCATATTGTCATATAAACAATTCTAACCTACGCATCTCTCCTTCATTTCGGGGATGAAGTGGAATACATGGAAAGCAAGGTTTTCATTACCAATCCTCCTTTATTTTCTTTCCAAATACCCCGTTTTTCTCTATTTGTCCACTCAGGTCATTGGGAAGCTTTTGCCAGAGACAACTCCTTTATTATCCCTTTTCGTATTTACCATAACTGTTTCTTTAGTTTCTATGGTACTTGTACCCGCTTACTTGGAAATCAAAAAAAAACTTTTTTCACACTTCAGCCTATGCAATAAGCTGGGTACCTTGTTTGACATTATGACTATTTTACGGTTGTGTGGAACTCAAGGTACTTTTCATTTTGAGAGTGTGCCCGTTCTAAAGTTGTATATATAGGACTAATCTCAATTCGAACCTGGGGCTTATGCAGGGAATATCGACCAATGATAATAGCAGCGTCTCTAACATTTTTGGCCGCCTTAGTTACGAGTCATCACGGTTTAAATTTGTGATTACTGTCATTTCATATATTTTGACCATGTCCATCATGCAGAATCCGCCATACCATCTTGCGTGGCAGGCTCGAAACCGTAACTAATCCCTTTTTGTCTATTCATTGCCCCAGCTTCTTATCTTTTTTCTAGTGCTAATGCAAGAAAATTCAGTAATCATAAATATCCATCCCTTGAAGACAGTGTTTTTCATATAGGATTCAGTTATCCTCACTCACATCCATCATATCGCAATAATTCTTTCAGATGCACTTGCACTTGTTGCAATCATCCATCAAACTTGGGGGCTATGGAAATCAAGACAAAGTTTGGGTTTATGGAGCGGTGGGGACCTTCGCACGATGCTTCTCCAACAGGGTAGATTTTACTTTCATTACTACGTCATATAACACTAATATTATTACAGGTATTTTAAGATTCTGTGTAACATCTTTTTATGTATCTCAACGACACTGATTTCCCACAGAAGCACTTCACGTTTCATGGAAGTCACACAAATCATTCTAGTTACTGTGAGTCCAAGATGCACGTATATAAACGAAAATCTGCGAAAATCCCCTGACAGTTTTCAACATTAGTAAGGATATCTATTTAATTCCCTGTTTTCGTCTCTAAATTATTATTATTTTCCAACCAGGACCTCGGAAATAACTTCTCCATCTTTCAAGACGTGTATGGGAAATTTCGTATCTAACTAAACCCTTTCATTCATGCTTACTCTGTTTTCAGTTTCCCATCGTTACTCATCTGCGAATTCACTATAGACCTCCGTAGATCCTACCAATCCGAAGATCTCCCAACCATATCATTCAATGAAAATCCTGCATCATCGACACTCTGGTGGCCACACGAGAATATCATAGCTGAAACGGGGGAAAGTAATGATATAGTGAATTATTATGACGATCCCGATTTTGATGATTTACTGGATGGTTTTCATGGTGTAGATTTAGGTGCGGTTGCGGATCGTATTATATTCCGGGTTTGAAGCGACTGATATAAACTCTGAAGATCGTGACGAACCCTATCACCTTGAAGTTATCGAGTAATTAAGAATCTGATACAACTTCCAATGATTTCGCGATATGATGTCAGAGGAGGGTATACGTTGCTTTATTCGTATAGGATCAGAAGGATAATGTACTAAAGTATTGAAATAATGATAGCGGACGCCTGAGTTATGAATGCAGCCCGAGAAAATAATCCATAGGGTCCGTTGAAAAGAGTGCACTTCAGTGTGGATGATACACGATAAACGTCCAAAGGACCCTTTTTTTATTGCTCGATATTAAATTCATGGCCTGCAAAAAAGTAAGTTTTACCTTTGCATCCCCTTGAACTGAAATTGATATTTGCTGTCGCCCAGAGTCTTCTCTATCTTTATTTCCGTATGTACTAGAAAAAATACCTCCAAAAACCGAGACACTTTATTCTGCGGCAATTCCTTGAATCCCGGTATCGTCTTGTCCACCTCAGCAATAGGTAGATTCAGGATTCTTAAGCATATGACACCACGCACGTCTTTGCTCAGGAGTGCCTGTAGGAAATTCCGGTATAGTAGCGCATACAGTAGTACAAGTAGCTTAGGTAATTACAAGGAAGAACACTTCTTCTTTCCGGTAGTCGTCATTATGAGTGTCCGCCGCTGAACGCAATCTGCCTAATTTCTATAGTGCTAAGGCGTTTACCCATCTTAATGGGTTTGAGGTGTATTTATTCTGAGCTTGATTAACACCGATCGGCGATTTGAGAATGATACGGTTAATTGACAACCTCCGCTCATGAATGATGGCACTAGATGGTTGACTGCTTTTGGATCTGATCAACAATGATGTAGTGCCTGGTAGAATACTCACCCTGAGGTACTATCGCCTCAGTGGCCTCCCAAAGGTTACTATCACCTACCGCGCCAATAGACTTGTGTTATCACGCAGATGAGTTGAGCACCCTGCTCGAGCACCTAAAGGACCCTGGTGGAAAGGTATGCCCCCACCTCATCGGCTGGAAACTGTGTACCGTATTAAAACGATAGTTCAGAATGACACTTTTTTGACGACTATTTGGGTATTTTGCTGCTTTTAATTAAACAATTTCTTCCACTAAAAGGAAGGCTTGAGATTGGAAGGAGAGATGCGCCGAGTTCGAAAGAGTTGTAAGTACTAGGTGCCGCGACAACGAAGTGCGTTACATCAGGAGCCGACACCGTACCAAGATAACTCGTTAATTTGAATTCAGGTACACGCATTGTTGATATGGAATCTAAATAAATAGAAATATCATTGTTAAGTGCGAAATTCCTGTGTTGTCTATTTTACTGATTCATCACCATGTTTTCTGTCTTATACCCTCAAGGCTCAAGATGCTTCTAGTTTGTTGGTATAAGGGGAACTTCACCTTCCATCTTCACAGATAGCTAACTCTTGGATAACCACCCTGGCAAAAGTCTCGGGTTGGCTAGACCACTGCAGAAGTCCCCCGAGTCGCAAGCTCAATTGAATCGTCGAACTGACAATGTCAAATCAATGATAAATTTTTTATCAATCCTCCTTACAACGCACATCTCTGCATCTCACCTCCTCCTACATCTCATACGTTTCGTCTCCGGAAACCATATATGTTCCCGTCGCAGTACAGAATTTAAATTCTCAAGCCGCCCAACTGCAGGCCACGGCAAAAAACAGTCCTAGACAAAATCTGACAAATCACCAAGCATTGCAATGATAGTCGATTCCACAATTGAAAAGTAGGTCACGTATTTAGAAGCTTCCCGGTTTATTTTATCAAAAAATAATTTCCCAGTTTCGTGTACATCTCCAGTCTGGAAATGTACACGTTGTTTGCAGCTCTTGGTAAGCAATGATGTTCAAGTTATCACAAGTAAAAATTCACCCTCCCATCGTTCATGCAGCACTTCTAACCTATGCGTCTTTCCTTCATTTCTCGGAGGAAGTGAAACATATATGGAAAGCAAAATTTACACTACCAACTTACCTTTACTTCCTTTCCAAATACCCCCCTTTTATCCAATTATTATTATTGATTAATCTTCAATACACGTCTGTAGGTAACTCCAAATTATTTGTTCTTTATAATGATAGTTTCACAGAGTCCACGGTATTTGCAGCGGATTACCTGAAACTCAAAAATCTGACATTTTGGTGATTCAGCCTATGCAATGGTTTAGGTATTTTGTCGGTCATCATGTCGATTCTTTCTGTGTTTGGGATACAGGGTATTCTGTTTCTCTGTTTAATTTAGAATCACTGTAACTCTGGAATTCTGCAGGATTAATCTCTATTCGAACTTACGCTTTGTGCCGAGGATATCGACCAATGACAGTAGCTTTGTTTATAACATTTTTGGCTGCTCTAGTTTCGACATTTTACGGTTTGAAATTGTGATCAGTGTCATTTGATATGTTGTTTCTGACTATATCCATGCAGGTTTCACAGAGTCATTTTGTAGTCCAGTGACGTAACTGTTTCCTATCGTTATATTTTTTCACCCGATTTTTATTTTCTTGCTTTGTAGTGGTAACAAGAGACTCTGGTTATTATATTATCAACTGAATACATATTTCTATAGCGACAGCTGTTACCATCAATGAGATCCAGAATATTGCAATAATTCTTTCAGACACACTTGCATTCATTGGAGTTATTCATGCTGTTTGGGGGCTCCTGAAGTTAAAGAGAAGGTTAGGTCTGAGTAATAAAGGCCTTATTATGTTTCTCCTCCAACAGGGTACGTTCATCTCCGTCACTAAGTATGATGAATATTTTTTATTGCAATTGACCAGATATCCTGAATCTCTCGTGTGTAACATGCCGTTATTCTCGAGACGGGAACTGACGTCTTTTGAAGCTTTTTACTTCTTGGTCTGACAACCATAGTACTCTTCTTATCAACTGTAAGTTATAAATATTACATTTGGACAAGACTCACCTGAATCCCTATAGTTTGCACTGGCAGGAACATTCACCTAATTCTCTTTTTTTATCGCTAAACAAATATTTGTTTGATCCAGGCTGGTACAAATACGGGTGTCATCCCCTTTCAAAACGTGTATGAAAAAATTCCTGCCTGAGTATATAAAACTAATCTTTTTAATGGACTACTTACCCTTTACAGATTCTCGTCACTACTCGTTTGTGAATGTACTTTGGACCTCCGTCGGAGGAATTCACAAAAACCCGTTCATAACCAGTTTGCTTTAAATTTACCAACCGTATCATTCCAAAAAAGTCCTGTACAATCCATACAATCTGCGTTAGGACGGCTACACGAGAAGATTGTGGAAGAATTGGGGGAAAAGAACGATTCTGGACCAGCAACTATTAACATGGGTCCAAATGACTCGGAACGGGATGGTCGATGGTCCTCATAGTGCAACTTTAGGTGCGACTAAAATCTATAACTCATAACTCATACCTATGTTGAAAGATAAATGAAGTTTCGGTTCAACCTCAACTCAAGTTAACGCCCTCTAACGATGTATTGACACCGGTCGCGGTCCGGCTCGTTATGCTGTTTTCCCTCAATTTTGAAACCTTTTGGTGGCGTACTTTTCTTATACTTTGAATTTGCTTTATTGTACTATTTGTGGGAACTGTGTCGAACGTACATCGGCTATCTAGTTCATAAGCAACATGTAAAATATGAGACATAATGACATCAAGATGCAAACTCGAACTCCAAGCTTCAAGGCTCGCAGAGCAGCGAGCTGTGCCAGAGACAGCTTTTGAAGGGCTAGTAAGGTGACTTGAACTTCCAATTCGCTTCAGATCCATTTAACAACATTATTCATTTCCATCGTCGACGCTTACATAAATGTCTTGACATCCAATCATTTGAAACGAGCAAACACGACCGGAACCGGATAGGAAAGTAACTCTATTAGAAAGCATTTCCAGTACTCCTCCCTCCAATGAACAGGTAGAGTTGGCTGTCAGCCTTCATACGGGTCGAGGGAAGGGCATGTAGCGGTCAGAGCCATAATGATAATCAGGAGAATGCGTAAGATTATGATTACTTAAAAAGCCCTGTGATTTGGAAGCTCGGACCAAACTTGAAGTTGAATTTGCCTGAATCACTGAGAATAATGAACAAAAGTAGGTCAGAACTATCACTTGCTGGTGAATAGACCTAGACTTAGCATCGCCATCCTTTGTAGTCCATAGCCAAACGAACGATCTACATGACCATGGCCGTCTGATGACGTTGGGAGAATTGTAGCACACGGTAGGATTTATATTGGAACCGCCTGAAGAAAAAAGTTTTCGATCTATTTCAGAAATAATTGGCAAAAATCAAACATGAAAGGTTACATAAAGTGCAGATGCAAATTGTGCAAAAACAGACAACGACGGAAAACAAACCCATGGTTTCCATTGTCAGCTGGTCACTGACAACAATAAGTCGAGGATTCTGATTAACCATATTTGTGTGCTTTAGAGGGCTAGGGGGTCGTGGGCGAAGACAAGAACATCATATCGCGCACACCAGTGCGGCAAATTCAGTTTGACCTCTGGGAAAGGAATCGCACGTTCGAAGAACATTTCATTTGAAATTAAAATCGGCCTGAGCCTTATCTTTCGACTGAGATTATAGGCGTAGATAAATGACACATCCGCTCGAACAGAGAATGATCCCATCGATCTGAGCTAAATCAATTTGAAGAAGCTCACCTATCTCATAATTCATTTTTAACAAGATCGAATGACTTGGATTTAAAATCTTTTTATCTAATTTTCAACCAACGAAGTCACCTGAGACCCCTACCTAGCGCGTGATCATGGTTTAAGATTTGGGAATCGTTTCCGGAGACTGGTAGGGTACCTTTTTACATAATTCCTGAACCAACCAAACATTTTAGTCGGCCATCTCGGGGAAGGGCTGGAAGTGCGAGGTACGGAATTCAAATCTTCATATCTTGTCAGTATTGCGTTATTGATATTAGTCATGGTGGTTTGCTCGTGAAGAAGTAAAATGAACACCAGCCAAAGAAACAAAATCAAATTACTGTATGAGTCTATGAGAGGATCATCTTAATGTGCAATTAAATAAAAAAAGAGGGTGGAATTTACCGATATATCCCTGGCCTCCCCGAAGAACTTACAATGATGAACATGGGACCAATACAGGAGGAAACTGAGCTTCCCTCCGCCATTCATCTCAGACTAAGGTATGGATATCGACGCCCAAATCTTTAATATGTCAACATGTGATCTTCATAAAAGAATATGTAGACAGGCTCCTACCAAAATAAAAATAAAAACAACATACATCAAAATAAATTCTTACTTTTCACGTAATAAAAATCTTCCCAAGTTCTTATATAAAAAGAGAGGTTTTTTAGCATCTTCACTCAACCCACTCGAGACTCCTCACTCTCACCTCTGATAAATCATGACTTTGGACGGAATTTATAACTTTGTCCTTGACCGCGCTAACCCAGCTGCCAATTCAGCTACCATTGGTAATAATGGAGGCGTGGACCTTGTCGCACTCAATACAAGCGACCCTAAACAAAAGGTGTACCACTTGACCTTCGGTGAAAGAAAGAGACACTAATCACCTCAGAATGATAGTGGGTTGTCCGATCGGTTAAGGGCACAGTACCGAATGCCTATATCATTCATAATGCATACACATCACAATTTGCTACCCCCAATGGCGGCGTTCTCGGCTTCAGTTCCACTCCTTATATCTGGATCATTGGAGGTACAACAAACACGCTGTAAGATAAACTTTTTTTTATATCTGAAGGTGGTGAAATAGCAACTGATCATAATGCTTACTCTATATGCAGTATTAGCACCACTGATTCGCTCAATTGGTTCCCTAGCGACAACGGCCTGGTAAAGTACCATTTACTTTTTTACTAATAAGCAGATTTTAACAAAGACGGTTTCAGTTCGTAATGCTCGTTACTGCTAATTGGACCTGGACGCTCACCCCGGCTTGAAAATTGACATGCTGAGACAGAGATAGATTTAACACTTAGTAACACCTGAATATGCTTTCCTTTTTCTTCCTCTTTGAAACGTAACTTTTGGTTTTCTGTGAAACTTTCTTGGAGAATAAACTGTTTTTTTACTACGAAAGTGAATTCGGTGAGTAGATCAAGTATCCTCCATAATGACACTGCCACCTACCTGCTATCGAAGTATCACCGAAATGGAGTAATTCAGTTTAAACTTTATGGTTTGAAATTTTCTCTGAGACTGAGATTAAGACTATCATACTCCAACTCCCGATTTGAACGTGCTGAGGCTTGGACTAGTTTTAATTTTCAAAGCTTAACCTTCACCATGCAATAGTTCGAGGCTGACAATTATGTATTGTAAAAATTATACTCCAATCATTTAGTCCGTTAAATAACATGTTTTACTTACCTGTCTTTCATGCTAGACACATTTCACCACAAACGGCTTCATATGGTTTCTTCCTGCTTGATGCCAGTAGTCGAGTATTAAAAATGGAGACTATCACTTGATTAACTGGAGAGTAAAACAGCTGTTGATAGACGTGACGTGTAAGACTGTGATATTGAAAAGTGTAGACTTCATGCATCATGGTGAGGCGATTCAGCGTCTTACTAGAAGTGACGTGATCAGGTGACTGGTGTTACGTAATCAGCCTGATCGGAGCTCAAATTCCTAGTCGTACGATGTGCCGACCAGACTCAGAGTTGAGTTGTATCATCCTACGCAGGTCAGCTGACAGTCTATTTTGCGGACAAGAACTTCATAAAAAGTCAGTTAATACTAATTTGAATTACTGTCGCGCCCTTGCCCTGTAAAGGACTTCTCACACCCACTAATACCCAGACTTTTAAGGCATCGATTTCTTGGGCAATTTCAAGGAATGGACACTCGGCTTCTAAAATAGAACTTAACAACCGAACATGTGGGAGTAGGTTTTAGGAAATTGGTATGCAAATGCAAAGAACATTGACAAGGAATCGTATGTCAATTATTTTTTTCATTTCTCTCGCAGCCACTTAAATAAACTCTCCTCAGTGAACTCATGCTCTTGAGGATTTCGAAATCTCTGCGCAAAATACCACTCCTTCAAATTATTATCGAATTATGCTTCTAAACGGAATCTACAATATTATCCTCGACGATGACAGCTCAAATATAATCTCAGCTAAGTTTATCCTTGAACCTGACGGACCCGGGACTGTGGGTCTTGTGGCATTCGATACGACCGACTCTCAGCAAAGGGTGGGCATCCACTGTACCATATTTTCTCATGGTACTAATTATCTGAGACGGTAGTGGGCTATTCGACCGGTCGTCGGTGCTGGCTTAGAGAATGCCTTTACAATCCAAAATGTATATGCACAATACGTCGTCCCCGTCCCTAATGGTGATTCTCTCACATTTGATATTATCCCTTATATCTGGATCATTACGGGTACAAACAGTCTGTAAGGATAACCCCATTCTATCCCGACGTGATAGAGTAATTAGATCCTATATCTCTACCAGCATCAGTACTGTTGAATCTCTCAGCTGGTTTCCCAGTGACGATGGCCAGGTAAAGTAATATATTCTACAATAACTGTTCATCAGAATTAACAGGAGACTTGTAGTCCGTGGCCCTTACTGAAAGCAAACGGAATTGGACGATTGTCCTTGCCTCTTGAAGCGGACGAGACAGATGCGAATAGGAGGTATAAATAACAGTATAGCTTTTAGCTTTTTTGCGATTTGACATAAATTGAATTTTCTTGGAGGATAAATTGTTTTCAGACCATAAATGAGTGCATCGGTCCATTAAATATTATCCCAAGCCAGACTCGCCTCCATCGCGTTTATTGGCCTGGCACCTAGGCCCGATCTGGTATCACATCGGTACCTTACGAAACTCTCAGCTTGTGATTATAAAACCTGTCTGACGATCCCGGTGCTTAAAGTACCATGCGAACACTAACTATATGTAGTGAGCTACATCCTCAAAACGTACAGGTTGATATCCACACGTTTCAAATTAGTAACTCGAATGCTATAAAATTCTAAACCTCGGAACACGTGAAAGGATCTAAATCAAGTAGAATCTTTGACCTTTTTGTTTTTTTGTTTTTGTTTCATTATCAGCACAAGGACCTACCAAAAAGAGAAAAACGTACGTTTTGCATTGTGAATGTTATAAAACGGAGAAGATTGCCCTTACATTGATTCATCCACCTTTCTCAGCGAACTCTCCCTTCTCTATCGGTTCCTAAAGAGATTACCGCCTCTTAAACGATTCATGACTTTGAATGGAATATACAACATTGTCCTCAATGGCGGTAAACCAGATGCAAATTCAGCTGCCGTTGGAACAAGACCTGGGGTGAACTTGGTAGAACTCGACAATACGGATCCTCTACAAAAGGTGTGCAATCCTTTCTAATCCTTTCTTTTTTTTTATTGCAGGAGATACTAACGAACAAGTAGTGGAGTATTAAACCGGTCGGCGGTACCAACGTATCAAACGCCTATTTAATCCAAAGTGCCTACACAGGTCAATACGTTGTCCCTTATAATGACACTCTTGCGTTTAGTCGTGACCCTTATGTCTGGCTCACTACGGGGATAAAAAATCGGTATGACAAAACTTTGTTAATTTACGCAGTACCATGGCCATTGATGATAATCCCATGTCCACGTTTACATTAGCATCAGCACCATCGGATCATTCAACTGGGTTCCCAGCGATAACGGTCAGGTGAAAATGCTTCTCTCTTCGACAATTTCCTGGCGAGCTGATAGTAGTTTATTGGAAACAATTCCAGTCTGTGATACTTTCCCCAAACAGGCGGAATTGGTCTATGCTCCCTTGAAAATGCGATATAGATGACTGATATGCTTTCTTCTATTTTTTTGACGTGTAATTTGGGCTTTTTAGGTTGGGATAAAATACATCATCCATGCTTGTAAAGTCTCCTACATAAACGAATAAAGCAAATATATAGCTTTCCATGGAATATTCACATATCGAAATCCAGAACTCCCGAGTGAGTAGGAAGAACCGTGCCGCACCCTTCTTTTGTATCACACACATCGAATGCCCAATTATCATGACGTTCATGATATATCCAAAACAAACGAGTTTCCCGAAAAAGAGATTCAAGCACCGAAAGAGAGTAACAGATGAGCAAAGCACGAGCTCCTGAGACATGTCGCGATCGATCTTTTTTATGTCCTACTAAACCGTAGGAGTTTATTTTAGATATATTTATAATAGAGGAGGAAGAGAACCAGTGAAACATTCACGAAATTCCCCTCTCTCGAGCGTACCACTTTTTACAATCATGTCTTTGAACGGAATTTACAACATCACCCTTGATGAGGGCAGCCCAGATGCCAACTCAGCTAGTTTTATCATTGGGACCGAAACTGTGAGTCTTGTTGCACTTAATAAGGCCGATATTCAGCAGAAGGTGTGTACTACCCAACTCCATGTTGAGAAAGACTTACCGGAGGATTAATAGTGGTATATTCGACCGGTTAACGGTGCCGGGGTAGAAAATGCCTATATCATCCGCAGCGTATCTGCGGCACAATACGTCGTCCCTAATGGTAACGCCCTCGCCTCCAGTAATACGCCTTATATCTGGATCATTACTGGTACAACTGGTACCCTGTAAGAGGAACCTTTTCAACTTTTTAACAGAGATAAAATTGTAATTAATTAAATTCTATATCTACCAGCATCAGCATCGTTGCATCCCTCAACTGGTTCCCCAATGACGCCGATGAGGTGAAGTAGTATTCTCTGGAAACCAGATCAAAATTTAAATTTGACGAAATTAATGATTGTAGACTGTGATACTCACTAATGAAACACGAAACTGGACGATCGTCCCCGCCGCCGTTTCCTGAGATGTATGTATTCGAGACGGAATAAATTCGCTATGCCCTTTCCTTCAGATGAAATGTGAACCTTTCTTTGGAGAATAAATTCACAATTTCTACATTTTCTCCCGATTCGTCTCACTGCCATTTACCGGTAGTAATCATTGTAACGTGTCTTGATGTTGTGTCATGTTGATTGCAAGGTATCACAGCTACAAAATGGGATTGGTTTCCTGTTCTGCTCTCAAAGGTTTCATCAAGTTCGGAGTCACTAACATTAGTTGAACGATGACATACAAATAATAAATCCTTGACACGTCGCATCTTGGTCTCCAAAACAAGTTTCATAGAGTAGAACTCAGACGCCGAAAAACTCAATGACAAAACATGTGATCTACAAGGTTCAACAAAACTGTTTGAGCTTTATACGGGGTAAACGTCCTACCAGGAATAAAAAAGTACGCGTCATCAATGCCCTTTGTTCTTTTATAAAGAGAGGGCTTTTTTTGACACTGGTAAAGCCTCAGTAGAGCTCCTCTTTTCTCGAGATAAAACAAGGGCCTCTATAATTCCAATTATCATGTCTTTAAACGGAATTTACAACATAGTACTCAACGGCGGTAGCCTGAAAGCCAACTCCGCCGCCGTTGGAACTAAACCTGGCGTGAACCTTGTTGCATTCAATAACAATGATGATCTACAGAAGGTGAATTGCTTTTAAATACTATTTTCATGGAGAAAAAGATACTAATTACGCGCGGAATAGTGGAGTGTTAAACCTATTGGCGGTGCTAAAGTAGGGAATACCTATTTGATACAAAATGCATACACAGGACTTTACGTTGCTCCTTATAATAACACACTCACCTTTAGTCCGGAGCCTTATGTCTGGATCACCACGGGCGACAGGAGCCGGTAAGATGGTATCTTTTGTCTTCGACAGTTGATCAATGTCTACGCAGTATCAGTACTGTTGACTCCCTCAACTGGGTCCCCAGTGACAACGATGAGGTAAGTTACCACTCTCTGAGAAATATTCATCGGAGTTGACAAAATAGTTATAGCTTGTGATAGTCACTGAAAACAAACGAAACTGGTCGATACTCGCTTGAGATGGACGGAGAACGGAGGAATGATTTTCTTGGGGTATTGACATTCATTTCATTATTCGGGGATAGACAATTAGTCAAATACTATCTCAGTTAATTATAATGTATTGTGAACAATTATAACATGTCATAAATATTCAATACTCACAGATATTTGCCTCATTGACAACCATCACGTTGGGAAATTCACCTAAAACGACGATCAGCCTGAGGAATAACTTCAAACAACAGACAATTCCAGAGTCATGGTGAGTTTTCTTTGCAATGTCGATGAGTTCAGCTTCCGAACGAGAAAATTTTAAACTTTGGAACGGCAAATGGCCCACAGAAGATTCTCCTAGAAAACCTGCCGAAAACCAGGCGAAAAAACGAAGTTTAAGCTAATTAATTTTAGTTTGATCATTCTAAATCGAAACTTGACATTCACCAACATTGAAATCTTGACATGCTGGCCTGGGATCGAGAATGTTGACGTGGCCAGGTAAGTCCGGAGAAAGCCGAGCGACGTTACAATTGTATCTTACGCGTTTACCTAATCCTACTGCGAAGATCATCGCCATCGTCAAAAGTCAAAGAGCTTATGATCTTTTACTTGTTTTGTTTTTTAAGCAACCCCGAGACGGAGTTGGACATCAGTTGACGCTGCGGTTGTCAGTCAAATTGACTGGCTCTGTTGTAATTATTGCACGGAATAGATAGCACACACTCAAAAGGTGGCGCAGACACAGAACTCAGAAGACACAGACGTCGTAGGAGGAAGCACAAAAGGTTATTATATTAGTTATGTAAGCTACTGTATATATGTTTGAGTCACAAATTTCAACAGGCTCCAGACAATTATTTCTAGTTAATCCTGTAGTACCTGTACCGATATTTTATCCAAGGCTTGACGGAGTGGGATTGGCAAAAAAAAAAAAACTGAGGATGCTGGTAAAATATATTGCGGAACCATTGACATATTGGATATTTATGATTTATATACCAAAAACGAGTTTATTTCTTCAAAAAATTCAAATTCACATACAATCAAATTGAAAAATTCAAGAAAAGGAAAAAGGTCCAAGGGACCAGAATGGTCATTATCAGATCCATGATTCCATCCTCCATCAGGCCACAATCGTCCATTTCCAATTGGTAATACCACCAAGGTAAACAGACTGAAACAAATTCAAATTTGGGTCAGTGACAACTGCTGAATAGATCTCAAAAACAAAAAAAAATGTTAAATTACCAGGCCATCGTCAACAGGGAACCAGTTTAAAGAAGACTTGGTACTGACACTGATATATACCCATATTGTCAGCTATCCAGACTACGGCAGAGAGAAAATGAAAAAATTAAATTCATACAGGCTGCTTGCACTCGGGATAATCCAGACATAAGAAGATTCGGAAGTAAGGATGAGATTTTGACCACTCCCATTGCCATTCACATATTGTCCCATGTATGCACTTTGAATGCTATAGGCGTTGGCCACTGTACCACCGATAGGTTTGATAGTCCACTATTATTACTTATACTAAGTGCCTCCTTCATATCATATCACGATGAACAACAACAAACCTTTTGTTTTGGGTCATCTTTATTAATAGGGACAAGACTAACACCAGGTTTAGATCCAATAGTGGCAGAGTTAGCACTCACACTACCGCCGTTAAGGGTGATATTGTAAATTCCATTGAAAGCCATGATTGCATTATGGAAGAAGGTAGAGAGTCTGTGTGAGGGCTTGCTGTGGATTTACTGTAAAATAATCTTTTTTTATAGACTTTCAGGACACTCACATGTGACATAGTTGCTGAAAGTACTATACTACAACTCACCCACCCATACGAGCCATAAGGCACAAATTCAGGACAGGACGAATATTGTCATTTGAGGGCTGTGTTGCATATGAATACAAATGATTCTATATTCACATGTTCTGTCATCGACATCACTGCGATATGCGATATGGTAGTTTAATTCGGGAATTGAAATAAAACAGCCACACACTCCAAACTTTGGTGTTCATTCAGATACTGTTGTTTGTTTTTATTCTTTGATTGTTTAAGGGTATTCTAGTTTCCAACTGTTTACATATTCTCGCAATCCAGTGATTCGATGAATACAATGCTTCGACAAATAATTCAGACATTACATGAGGACTTCTGTAAGGTATCCGCAGTGATTTAATATGAGGTTGTATTTAATCAAGGATAATTACAATATACTTCCAGGAGTTTGAGTTTAAGGTACGAAAAGCCTGTTACTGAGGGTGAGATTAAGGTTGTAACTTGGATTGAGTGAAGATGTTGAGATATTTATTAGTAGAAGTGGCTAGGGACTTAAACAAATTAAGTCCTTGAGGAGAATTTAGATTAAGAGGTATGACTTTAGAGAAAGAGAAATAGAAACAGAAGCTAAATGAGTCTTTAGACTTGTTGGTGTTGAAACCAATTTATTGATATATGAGTAGTTGTTCTTGTTTACAGAGAAAAGAGCCTAGTATTTATACTAAAGGGCTCCACAGGTTTTCTAGCTAAAAAGGAAATAAATTCATTAGAAATAATAGGAACAGATAGAAAGAGATAGGAACAAATAGAAACTGATGGAAATGATTATTAGAAATCAAGGGGAAAAGATAGGAACAGATAGGAACAGATAGGAACAGATAGGAACAATTATTAGAAATCAAGGGGAAGGAATAAAGTGGAGTGGGAATGATGCATATGGTAGCAGGGGATAGATGGCCATGACCTGTCTAAAAATATACAATGTACCTGACATATGTAATCTTTTTGACAAGGTGAATGAAGGAAGCAAAAGCTCAAGAAGAATGAATCCAGGAGAAGGTTGGTGAGGTCCCAAGATGGAGGAATTAGTGGTTACATGACAACTTCCTTCCAGTTCCAGTCTACTGTTTCAATACCGAGGATGTCAGCCTGCTCATAATTTTACGGCATAGGCCAAAGGGTGAAGAATGTAGGTGCCTATGATAATTTATGGGTCATACTACTTCAGAGTATCATTGCTACTTACAGAGATTTCAAAGTCACCCATAACGGTAGCGCCAGTGCGAAACCTCTTTAATTGATTGGATCTAAACCTGTGGATTACCTTGCAGCCCATCTGTAATAAAGGCGCAAGCGAAGAATTAAACTTCAATAATGAAACCATGAATGATTTACATAAATGATAGCAGTTCATTCCAAAGAATTTAAAGTTTAATTCTTTTGTATTGTATTCAAAATGTCACGCCATATGATCAAAGTCCTTCCGAGTGGAGTTCTGACTTCGCCATCTATGTTACTTCTCAATGGGAGTGGTCAAAATCTCGTCCTTACTTCCGAATCTTCTTATGTCTGGATTATCCCGAGTGCAAGCAGCCTGTATGAATTTATTTTTTTCATTTTCTCTCTGCCGTAGTCTGGATAACCGATGATATGGGTATATATCAGTGTCAGTACCGAGTCTTCTTTAAACTGGTTCCCTGTTGACGATGGCCTGGTAATTTAATGTTTTTTTTTGTTTTTGGGTTCTATTCAGCAGTTGTCACTGACCCGAATTTGAATTTGTTTCAGTCTGTTTACCTCGGTGGTATTACCGATTGGAAATGGACGATTGCGGCCTGATGGAGGATGGAATCATGGATCTGATAATGACCATTCCGGTCCCTTGGACCTTTTCTTGAATTTTTTGAAGAAATAAACTCGTTTTTGGTATATAAATCATAAATGGTTCTCAATCTGTTTCTGTGTCCCATGTCGTCAGAAACTTCAGTACAGTATTAATGAGATGCAATTATCTGGAGTTAGTTCGACCTTGAATTTGACTCCACCAGTAGTAATGCCAAAATTCATTCCAAAGTCCATCAACCCTAGACATATTTAGAGTAAAAATTCAGTGTTTACAATGTTCACAAAGTGAGAATGTTTTTTTATCTACTTTGATGTGTAGCTTATTTCACCATTGTCTTTACAGCCACTATTGTAGTAACGGTTGAATAATATATTAAATACTAAAACAAATTGTCTCAGTCTTGCATAAGATGGTACAACCTTGGGTTATAACGATCACCACTTTATTTTTTTCTAATCATACGATTCTTTTCTCTTCCTCGGATCCAGAAGGCGGAGGAGTAAGATCTTGAACTATCCGTCATCCACGCCTGTGTCGCTCGATATGGATCTCCTATTCAAAGTCCACATTCTCTGAGGAGAGGTGCAAATGTGCCTTCTACCCGTTATACAAAATACATACACAGGACATTTAAAATCAAACTCTCACCTTAAACCTAGACCCTTATGTTGTCATTCGACAGTTGATTATAAATATGTCTACTTAGTATGAGAGTGCTATCAAGTTCCTTAACTGAGCCCCGGGTAAAAGCCTACTCTCTGGAAAATTTCCATCAGATTTGACAAAATAATAACAGCTCCCGATAGCCACTGAAAACAAAACTGGTCAATACTCACTTGAGATGGACGGAAAACAGACAAATGATTTTTTTGGATTTCGACATTGGATTTCTTTCTTCAGAGATAGATGATTCTAATCAAATACTACTTCCATCAATCATGCATTGTGAACAAATATAACAGTTACACGATCTTACCTGAGGTTCCTCATTGACGCTCATCACGTCAGGCAATACAAAAAATTTCCCTAAAGTGATGATCAGGAATTGTTTCAATAATAGACAAACCTTTTGAAATAGCAAATGACCCATAGAAAATTCTCTCCAAAACCAAGGGACAAAATGAAGTTTAAGGATCATTCCATGTTGGTAAGGAAGTTAATATAATCAATTAGAGGATGGATGTGAGAAGTTGAATTGTAAACCTGTCATTTCACCAACATTGTATCAGAATCTCGACATGTTGGATTAAAGGGTACCGAAGCAATGTTTGGTAATACCAAATATTCCCCTCAACTACCTAAAGTTTTTAAAGGTAATCATGTGAGATGAAATTGAAGAAAACTTAGGTACCACTAGTATAACTCTGAAATACCTCTAATTACTCAGGTATTACAAGTGAGGGAACCTGTACTTATTCTTCCTCCGGTGATCAGAAGGTATACTTTGCTTTACTTCAGGAAACCTCTAAATCATATCCAATACTTACTTGTGTATACATCTAATATTTTTGAATAACTGCTGTAGTTCTCAGGACTCGGTTGCAGTACAGCAAGGTATTTACTAGTATTGAGAGGTAAAACAGGATATTCCGGAGGTATTCCGGAGTTGACGAAGATGACTGCAAGTTACGTCGGCAATCAGCACAATTTTTGTGGTATCCCGCAGTATCCTGCCAGATCTACGCACTAACATACAATTAGTGTGTTTGGAACTTCGATGTTTTTGCATTATTTGGTTTATGCTTTATTTTTGTCCCAAACTACCTGTCATAAACTATCTGCCATAATTTGCAAGATATTCGCGACTCTTCTCTGAAACCTTTGAAGTTCTTCATCATCACCATTGCACATCATCCTAAATAAAGGACCAAGTGTTTATGGTTTCAAGTTGCTTGTTCAGCAATCCCGGATCGGATTGTGTTTCTAGTTTAAGTATCCTGGACTGAGATTTTCATTTTACATAAAGAACTCTCAAGATGCTGGCAAAAGACATTAGGAAACTATTCGCAGAATTGCCTACAGTCCTGACACACTGGGGCATACGGAAACATATTGAAAACCATTCATTCGAGTACGAGTTTATTTCTTCAAAAAAATTCATACAATCAAAATCCAAGAAAAGGTGAGTGAAATTGTCATTATCGGATCCATCCTTATCAAGCGGAGATCGTCCACTTCCATTGGGTATTACTGGTGAGTAAAACAAACTGTAACCGATTTGTCAGTGACGACTGCTGAAAAAACAAAAATGTTCAATTACCAGGCCATTGTCACTGGGAAGCCAGTTCAAGGAAGATGTGGTGCTGATGCTGGATATATAGGTGTATCATCAGTTATCCATGCTATGGCATAGAGAAAAGGAAAATGATTTCATACAAGCCGCTTGTACCCGCAATGATCCAGGCATAAATAGAAGTGGAACTAAGGGCGAGAGTGCTACCATTGGGGATAACGTATTGTCCCGTCAATGCACTCTGGACGACATAGGCGTTGGGCACTGCACCCTCAATAGGTCGGATACTCCACTATTATTACTTACACTAAACATATCATTTTTTTCATACAATGAGTAACAACAAACCTTTTGTTTAGGATCGTTTTTATTAATGGGTACAAGACTAACACCGGGCTGGGATCCAAGAGCAGCAGAGTTGGCGCTTGGGCTACCGCCGTTAAGAGTAATATTGTAAATTCCGTTGAAAGACATAAGTGTGGAGGAAGGTAGTGAGTCTGGATGAGAGCTCGCTGTAGATTTACCGTAGAATAATCTTGCTTTTATAAACCTTCAAGACGCTCACATGTAACGGAAGATCAAGCAAGTGTACTGGAATTCGCCTAAAAGACCCATAAGCACAAATAAACAAAGACGATTCGCCATTCGAGAACTATGTTGCGTAAAAAGATTTATGAATACAGTTTATGATTCTATATTCACAGGTTCTGTCATCGTCTTTCTTGTCATATGACAGTTTAATTTGGGAATTGAATTGCATAATCACGCTCTAAACTTCGATGTTCATCCGTGATTCAAATAATGTTCAAGTTTTTTGGTTCTCAATGGTTAAATGATTCTAGTTTCCGACTGTTCACACATTCTCGTAATCGAGTGATTCGATGAATACAATGCTTTGACAGATAACTCAGACATGATGATATGGGTGGATCATTTGGATGTCAAGGATAAATATTGTTTCCGGCAGTATAACTTCTAAAACATATTAGTACCCTGCAACTCGTTCCTGCTTCCATTTCTACTGTTTCGATACTTCGGGTGCCTGCCCAGAATCTTACCGTAGCGTAGCCCAAAGAATCGGGGAATATAGGTGTCTTATCATCTATGGGTTATGTTAGTTCAGGTTATCTCTGTTATAGCGAGACTCATATTTAACTGACAATCTACAGGGATCTACAGGTACGAAACCTTTTTATTCAAAGGACATCGCCGCGGATTACCCTGCAGCCCACTTTGTCTTTTTAGGACACCTCAGAACTCGTTTAAACTTCAATTTTAGAACTTTGAATGAATTAAAGCCGTTCATTTCGGAAACTCAAGTTTATTTTTATCGTATCATATGACCAGAGGAATTCCGACCTCGTCATCTATGTTTGTTGCTACTACTGCTTGGCAGATGAGTAAAGTATGTGATTGAGGGCGGTTATAAATATTAAAGACATGGAAAAGGCTGATGCATGCATTATTTGTCGGACTTTGTATCCGGCTTGGTCCGAGTCACGCTCAGATTAATCCCCGCATGACATCCAAGGGTGATTCCACAAAACAATTTGAAGTTATCCGATCTACGATTAAAAATGCTATTGATGAAGCAATCGGAGTGCACACCAAGGTTGAAACCTTGTCAAATGTGCATGATTGGGGGTATGATCCTATTTGTGGTCCTCCTTTTTCAACTCTGTACTGATGAACGTTCCGTTTGTTGCAGTCTAAATTCCAAAGAAGAACGTGAATTGTTTGAAGAATTGTTCGATAACTATGCCCAAGTCATCACAAACCACCTCATCCAGCTGAAAATGCGTCGAAACCAGCTCGCGGCGATAAACAAACTGCCCATAGAAGTCTTCAGATTCATCATATCTCTCATCGATCTACCTACACATCGTGTTCAGTACTCTCATCTATCATACACTTGGGTCTGTCGTCGTTGGCGATCTGCACTGATTGAGGATCCAAACTTTTGGACATCGGTTCATCTTCGCCACAATTCCAGCGAGCGTGTTCTAAATCCATTCGTTAACGAATATCTTCAGCGATCCAATTCTGCTAAATTGAATTTTACATTAACGATCAAAAACATCCAGCCAAAGTTGACGTCAAAGCTTGAAGAAGACGTGATCGCTAAGAACAGTCATCGTATCCGTAACTTTTGGCTCAATATCAATCAATCAAATTTGATTCGGCCTCTCTTTCTGAACAAAGATTTCTCATCGTTACGGGCACTTAATTATACCGGTGGGAGCGCTGGTTTTGCTGCTTTACTACCCGTCCTCGTCGCTTCTGACCAGCTAGGAACCCTCCAATGTACTCTGGGTACCAATTTTCCAATAAACGGAATGAACAACTTGAAACTCGTATTGGGCCGTATACGTCATTTAAGCCTCGACATCCATACTCCAGAATTATTCGAATTCGTTCTCGAATCAATACACAACAGCGATAATTTAATAGACCTAAAGCTCATTCAACAAGACATGCACGATTTGGGCGGACTGGACCCTCCTCTTCAAACAATCTTACCGAAATTGCTGTTTCTATTAGTTAACAACTCTTCCGTACTGGAGAATTTTCAAACACCAAAACTATCGGCTCTAGAGGTAGAATGTTCAATTTTCATCCAGTTTATGGAGTATCCCATTTTCAAGGAGATCAATTTTTCTTCGGTCGAATATTTGTATCTTTTGGATACGACCAATCGTCGTGGTTTACATTCTATCTTTGGCTTGGATGAATGTCTCCATAGCGGAGGTTCCCTTTTTACAACAAGACCTTCAGGTTTTACCAAAGACACACTGCTTCTTGAAGACTTTGAAGCCATTTTCCATTTCAAAGACATAGTTTCTGACGATGAATGTCGGAGGGATTATTTCAATTTCACTTTCTCTTCTGATGAAATATCCGACCGGGTGCTGGAGTTGGCATTTTCCGCAATTCTTCCTCGATTACCGAATCTTAAAGAATTATACCTGCTATCCTTCAATTTAACCCGAGAAGTAAATACTCCCATGGACGGCATTCTTGCCAATATTCCCAAGGTTGAAAAATTGATAATTCAAAAGGGCGGTAAATTGAAAGATTTCATCCTGCTCTTAACTGATTCTTTCATCTGCCCTCGACTAAAACATTTATCTTACACCACTATGTTCTGGCCTCGAGAAGAAGATATTAAACAGTACGCTGAAGATATTGGAAAGGCTTTGGTAGAATGTATTCAATCACGTTATAAAATACATGGCGATGTTTTAAAATTCATCGCTCTTGGGAATTGTCCGGCTTTGCCAGATTCTTGTCTTGAAGAATTGAAAAGTCTAGGTACGACGGTTGTCGCCGAAAAGCAATGATAGAGGTGGATTTTTTTTTTCAATTCGTAGTGAACGCTTACTGACAGTAGTTTTCAGGAATGTAATAACTTTTTAACATCGTTAAAGCTGTTAGAACATGTTTCCCCCACCACCATGCTAAAGATCCGTAATAGAGTAAATGATACTGACCCAAGACTTTTAGGTCGATAATATACATTCAACTCATTGTCAATACTAGTCCTACTCCGAGTTTGGTTGGTGAGGACCATACTTACATATGCCCTGTTCAACAGCTTGAAGTTCGATTTTACGAACTCAAATTCTGAATTAACATTCCACGATTTAAAGATTGGACGAAAAATGATAATGGCCCACTTTTTTCGAGATTAGGCGGCAAGTTCAAGTAATAGGACTCGCTTCGATGTCCTGCTATTTTGGCTTCAAAAGCTCGCAAACGATCGTTTCACAGCCTACATTGTTTTGCCTTCTTTTATTATACTATTCCTTCCGGTTATTTCATCGTAAGGGTATGCCAATGGGACGTTCCTTTACCCGGCCGTCCATTGTGTAAATGCCCACTGTCCTTGTTTCGTTCTTTTAGGTAAGTACCCACATCTAGACGGATAAACTCACAAAAATTATCACACCCTTCGCAGAACCACTTTCGTCGTTATGTAGGCAACAACAACCACAATCCAGTTGTGGATCCCAACCAATTTTCCACCATGTTCGGCTTCGCTTCAAAACCCCAATGACAATACTCACGAATAAATTATTCTCTCATCGTAGGTTTCAAACATGTCCAATATCTCCGGTCTTCTAGATCCTTTCAAATTTCGAATCGGAACATCTTTCACTAAAGTTTGATATAGCAAACTCTCTAATTTCGGGAGTCCTGTAATCTACACCCGTAGTAAACCTTGCGCCAAATGTGCCTTTTGGGCGATGACAAAATTCAACGTCTGAATTCTCAGTGGGTCGTTTGTGCTCGGAGCTGAACAATCTCCAGACATACCCAGTGCTCTTGTCTAACATCAGAATTATGTAATTGACAGATGCTGTATTCGGTAGCCACAAACTGTATATCTTCGGCAGTGATCTGTCAATAAATTCTAGGACTAGTTCCCATCTTAATATGACATCTGGAGGTGTTTATTATTGTCGCCAAATCATATCGAAATCTTCTAAAATAATCAACTCGCGGCACTGCCATATTTAAATAAGCCTTATTACACGGTGCACGGCAATTTACAACGCCCGACTAACTGAGGATCACCATATAACTGACATCGTACTGCCACAAGGCACGGCACCAATTTAGATTGGCACTCCCAACCAAATTAAATGGCATCCAGACCTCCCCCTTTTATAAGCTCACTTTCTCATATACTTTCTACAATACGACCTACCCTCGCATGTCTACTCAAACAATGTCCGTTGTAAACATTCCACCGGGAATTTACAGTATTGAATCTGTTGCATACCCTAACCGAGTGCTCGACCTTCAAGATAAAAGCTCAGTAGGAAGTACCCCAATCATTTGCAGCCAGAATCAGCATAACTCAAGCCAATTTGCATGTTCACATTTTAACTTTTTGTTCTTTCCCAAAAAATCTAATTTAACACAATACAATTCTTCAAAAATTTTAGTGGTATCTTCAGTACATCGACGAGACGAAAAACATTTTCACATTACAAGCCATTTATCCATCCAGTAACATCTATTGTTCTAGCGTTGGCCCGGTCAGTCTTGTTTTTCTTACAATAATAATTGATTATTATTTTTGTTTCTCATTTATCCCTCAGGGGACTGGGGTCGTCGGAACTCCGTTTCAGCAGATGGGATTCCGAGCTTATGGAACTGGTAAAATAAATATCCACCAGTGAGTATACGTTGTCGCTGAAGTATGACAAGAGGCTAACTTGATTGGTTCTAACCAGGATCGTCGCACCCACTCAGACCGGCACTCAAGATCTAGCACTCGTTGCGGGGGAGACCGAGACTGAACAGGTGAGTCTTTTTCCACCTTGTGTCAGTATATGCTGGGAGATTTATTTGATTACCCGGAGGTTATATTCGAAGTGCCGATTCTTACAAACACTGCACAACTTTGGAGATTTAATTCTAACACTCTAGGCTCGGGCAATCCTGGAGTATAAATAGTATTACTTGGAAACCGATTCAACACCCCAGCCAATTTTTGAATTTACAAAATCTGAAAAAGAAAAAAGAAAAAAATAATCTCTTTGATTTTGATTATCTTTCCTTTCTGTATGCGATCAACCAGTGGAAGTGGAAATCTATTAAGGGAAATACATTTACATTATTTATTTATTTTCGGCCCGACCGTGATTCTCATCTTTTTGCTCTCTTGCTTTAGACACTAGTCCTGAATTATCATCAGTCTGGGAGAAATAAACTAAAACACCACAGACGTGCCTGACAACCAAACAAACAAACAATGAATGCCATAAATACATGAGACGAGTATGTGGACACGGACCAAAAGACATTTCAAGCGGACAAGTTACACTTGGTCAACGGATGAAAATGGGAGATCATAGTTTGTGTTTCGTATTAACATGTCATCCCTCGTCTCACTATATCATATCATGTCTTCCGACCTTTACATGAAACTCAACTATTGCCCCTTCGTCGTCATCGATGTATGGGCCATCCCGTACTATGTTCTAAAGATGCTTCCAAAACAGCCTTGAAGGAGGCTTCAACGTAACTGAAAGAGACAGTCGGAATTGGCTGTTAAAAGTGGAGAAAGAATTACGTTAAAAAAATCACAGATGCGACAACGGGACCGCAGAATTGTTTATCTAAGGATGGCAAAAACATCATTATCATGGCCCAGAGCCTAAGACGTCTCACCAGAATCATGGTTTGCAGCTTGCTCCGTGGTTTATCAGCTTCTTCTGAATCAGATAATGGTGAAGATGGTGTCAGTCAGCGTGACTCTGGCTTGGTTGAGTCGGAGGATGAGGAGACGACGTGTTCTGTTGATTTGCAATGTGAAACCTGTAGTAAAGAGAACTGTGAATGTATCACATTACTCCTGATGGGAATGACAAGCACACCCTTGTCTGAAGATAAAGCTTGGGTATTAGAGCTGCAAGATCTAGAGTATAATAAGAATAAGTGATGCTTTGAATATTGATATTGAAACCTAGTTTATCACTTGTTTTGTTGTCGGATAGATAAATTGTGCAAACGTTAGTTCAGTCCATATCGATGAGGATGAGAACTAAACCTGGTGTCGGGGAAACCCGAGCGCTTGTCGGACTTCGTCTAGTTACCCAATCTCCAAGTTAAAGATTGCTCCAGTGGGCCGATGTTGACTCCTCCTGACCGAAAGCAGGTGCGCATCTCTAATACCCTTTTTCTCTCTCCCATCTTCTTCACTGCCATACCCATGATTCTCATTTCTGTAAGTTTTGCTAAGAGACTTCAGACTTTAAAACACGTCTGAAAATCTCTAGTACAAAGCTTTTCAAAGATTTTTTTGGATGCGTACGTATTCCTTGGATTAATAATACTCAGCGACCCCTGATCAAAGCGTCTTTTTCAACATTCCTACTATCGAGATTATCCCGCTTTCGAATTTTTGTCCGTTTGTTTGTTCTGGTGCGTTAGCAGCAGAGCTGTCGAAAGATCGAATTACCCCTAATCACTGTACAAAAGGCGAAACTTCGCAAGAACGACACCTTACTTTTCATATCTAGTAACATGCAAAGCAAAGCGAGGGCGGAATATCTATAGCCTGTGAAGCTTTTCTCCGAAAACAATGTCCGATTTACTATTCTTTTCATTAGTATCGCAGTCCGATAAGCCAGTTCACATACCAAGCGAAACACCAAGACAACCGTCCATCCATTCCATCACATTTAACCTGTCTTCTTTTATGATCGCACAAGAGAATCGGTCGTGGCTAGACGCCTTCCAATTGCGCAATCCTGACTATTAAATGGACGTCAAGAGCGTCATTTATTAGAACATCTCCATTCTCAAACTACAACTTTGAAATCAGACAGAGGAATGCTGGATATGGTGTACACAGTTGACATAATATTAATTTTTGGTTTGATGTTACGTACCTGGATCTTTGCACACCCGTCGTTTTTATTGGTTCAATATGGCTCTACTGCGATCCTTCCGAACGGATCCAAGTCCTGATGATAAAGAAGAACCAAACATCAGCCCTGTCTGAATCATCCAAATTACATACCCAGAACAGGATCGGACTACATTATCGCATCTATCTGAATAAGACCATTTGTATAAAACGGGACTCCAAAAGATCCCAAAGGTTCTTCACTTTACAGCTTTTACACCATGCCTCTTCATCGAATCTATTCACCAGTAGGAACATTATCCTCTGAAGAGAAGGCTCTCATAGCGAAGAATCTGACCGCGGTCTATGTCGAAAGAGGTTTACCCCCATTTTATGTCGATGTCGTCTTTCTCGATATTCCTAAGGGTATCTTTACCTTTTCTTTGTTTAAATTGTACCGAGGTTAAACATTGATTTTGTGTCTCCAGACAGCTTCTATGTTGGTGGTGAACAGCGCACCATCGTCCGAGTCGTTTCCCAGCATTTAGCACGGTATGTTTTGTACCTTTTTTTTTAGATGTGTTCCTCCGAAATTAAAACTGAAATATTCAGAACAACCCCTAAAGAATTATACCAAGCAATCCTTGACCGGGTAGAAGGCGCATTTGCACCTCTCTTCAGAGAACGCGGACTTGAATGGGAATTCCATATCGAACAACACGAGCGTGAATTATGGAGAATTCAGGGTTTTAATCCTCCACCTTCTGGATCCGAGGGAGAGAAACTCTGGAGAGAGAAGAATCGTGCTGTCCCGTACGAGTAGAGAGAAACAAAGAAGTGGTCGTCGTAAATTTTTCGTGTATTTTCTTCATCTGAATGAAATGTTGTTTAATGTTGTGAATTAAACTCCAAGAGTGCAATCAAAATTTAATACCCATTACGTTCTTTTAGAACACGACACGAACCATGTGACATACGGACACGTTGTCGCTATACTTAAGTCTTTGGAGGACATATTGCTGGAACCAAATCAACAGCTATCGATTGACCTATAAATATGTTCCGAGCATCGGACGTTTAACAATTAATTCGCTCGATGGAAATCATTTTGAACTTTGTGCAGAAGATGGTTGGAGATAAAGTTACGGTGAAGTTACAACTCCGCCTGAAAGTTTACACTAACGCTCACCACAACGCCCTCTCTTTCAAGAAAAAAAAAAAAAGACTTCTACTATCAAGTTCACACGTCTTTCGTTATACTATGGCGTTAACGAGAGAGGTTGAAACTGTCAACAACAAAAAGAAAGCCCTCAAAGAAACAGATATCGACACATCAACGGGAGTTCAGACTGTGGCAAGTGTCAGGCGAGTCTCCGTCCTTGGATCCAAAAAGCATAGCACTAAAAATCAATTTGAATACCGGAGGTGTCGATCAACATGAACAGGCTATCAACGATGATTCCAAGGATTCCGCAGGCTACACCTGAACTCGCTAGTATTTATAAATAAGCTTGCCCTGGAAATTTTCATACATATCATTCTCTTCATAAATCCATGGGGACGCAATAATTTTACTAATTATGTCTTTTACACATGGATTTGTCATCACTGGCGATCGGTGCTTGTTCAGACTGCGGTCTTTTAGACGTCGTTTCAACTTGACTTTACAAGCGAATTTATGCATCCATTCCTCCGTGAAGTTTTTTGAACGTTCCATACCGGCAAAATTGTATTTTGAAATCTCCATCAATTCTGCCCGCTACATGCCCACGCTCCAAAGCCTTTTCCTCAGAGAGGGTGGCCATATCCACACTCTACGATTTCAACCCCGGCCAGCTCTAATGGAGACAATGTTCAAAAACAAATCTTTTCCTTCATTACGACGAGTCTTTTATTCTCCAATGGATGGTCTGGTTTGGGGTGCTACGCTTGGTTTGCTATCACTTTTTAATGCTTCAGAAATTTCTTCGGTGGATGTACTTAATCAACTAGCACCGGTATTCACTTGTATTCCAGAGTTAACCCTTCACATCGATTCCACCGACATCCTTCAATTCGTCCTCGACATGTTACACAACAATGCTGAATTACGGAGTCTAACTTTTATACCGGACACGTACAATGCAACTCCCACTTCCCGCCACCAAATAATTTTGTCAGGATTACAGTGTCTGTCCATTCCAGATATATCTCTCCTCGAGTATCTCCAAGTCCCAAAGCTGTCAACTTTCATTGTACGAAGTCGTTCTCCGGTTACCATCGATAATCCAATAATCCAATCCACCAAAAGTTTGATTTATCTTCAATCAAATATTTGCAAGTCAGTGGCTACCACAACGCGCTAGGCATGCTAGGACTAACAGAGCCTATATATCCCAAATCTGGCTTCAAAGACGCTTTTGACGAAATCAATTTCATGCAAGAGGTTAATAACAATGTTCGTTATATTGATATCAGTACTCCTCGGCCACCTGGCTATTTATATTTAACCTTTCATACTCAAAATCCGTACGTTAAGACTTTGCAAGAAGGATTTTTATCTCGATTCACGGGACTTTTGGAATTATGCATAATAGGAGCCGACATAGTATCATCAAAGGCTATGAGGTTTTGTATTGAAAAGATCCTTTACCAAATTCCTTCTCTCGGGGGACTAATCGTTTCATATGGTGGTTCGGTAACCAAGCTTTTTCGCTTTTTTACCCGCCTTTGTGCCGATCCTTCTTTATGCCCTCGATTAAGCTATACACATCATATTTGATACCGCATCCCCGTCCCTTACCAGCCAAAGGGCTTGAAGATATGACAGAAGAATTTGGGAAACTATTAGCGGCATGGGTCCTAGTACGGCAACAGACTCACGGCACTGTGTTGAAATATATCTCCCTCTGACAGACAATTGGCTTCGAGAACTACAAAAGTTAGGAACAACGGTTGTGACAGTAAATAATATCGAAATACTTTTCTATTTTCTTTGTTCTGTATTTCTGTGTCTTGATTAATTTTCTAGGGCAGCACAATCAGCATGCCGGAGTTAAAGTTGAAGTCCGAGTATTTTAGTTCCGATGACGATTTTGATTACTATTACGACTGTTTTATGAACCCGATATAAATAATAAAACGACTTGACGATTAAATAAGAGCATCAGCGAATAGATAAAGAGTTTCAAGGGACTATTCGAAGCTGAGGGAAATGTCTATACAGGTAGTGTTTTTTTATAGGTTTTCAGAAGTAAAGAACATGAGCTTGACATGAGTCAAGTTTCAGTGGCGAAACTTGAGTGTGTGTTGTGACCGGGAAGGTCGCCCTTACACGTTTTGGGTATTGACTTTATGAATGTTTCTTTGTTATGGTGATAGGTTAGCACCACTTGGATCTATCATGCCAGGATAATGCATGCTATGTTTATCACTGGCAGTCAGTTCTTGCTGATGTCTTCTGGGTTTCCGTGATGTATAGAGTATGTACAATGCTCGAATAAATCAACATCTGTGCTTAAGTTCATAAATAAATGATCTCGGCAGTATTAACTTTCTAAGAATCAGAACATAAAGGAAGGTCGAAGCTACAAAGAGAACACCAAGTTTCGCTGCCTTCTCAAGCCAGAACAAGAAGTTATTTTAAGATTCAAGATTCAAGATTCAAGGCTCGTGGCTCTCAAACTTGTAACAGCATAATGTATTTCATACCACGATCAAGCTCATTTACACATGTCGTCTTTTTCTCTCGCCATCTCGTGAGTCGTGTTCTCGACGACAAGTTCTTTTACAGTTACTCCTCGGCGAGTCTGATCTCGACATTTTGTAAAATCTAAACCCCCAACACAATTCAGAAGAATTTAAGTTAAAATTTGAGTTATGGGAAAAATCCTATCAATGTATGTAATGCTTATAAGTTATTGCTCGTACACAATTCAGGGAAGACTAGATTTCAAGCTCCGCTATTTACGCAAACCGAACTTGTTTAGAACAATGAACAGGGCGACGGATAGCCAGAATCAAGTAGGAGTCGGCACCGTACCCGTATAAGCCGTACATACGGTGCTGTACACGTACCGTCGAAGGATTTGACCAACTGTTATACGGTACGTGAACGGTACGGAATGCACCGTATAAATCCGTATGATTACGGCCGTAATACGGGTAATACGGCCGTACAACAAAGTCACGGATTGTCACAGTATCACGCTATTATAGCGCCCACATGTGACCGATGGTTGTCCTCCAGACTTTGAGGAAGCACTCGTCGGCACAACTAAATCTCGTTCTTTCACTTCTTCGTGACCGGTGGTGCCTGATAAAGAAGGATTCGGGTGTCTATTACATGCGTTGGGAAATTAAAGTTGACCAAACATGGATTTTCAAATCTCAAGGTTTTGTTCCGACATCCTCTGACGCTTAGTGTCCTTCTCACTTTTTTGCAGATTTTATTTTATTTTATAAATCATTGAATTTGTTATCCGCTTTTATTCACGGTGATTTTTATGGCGAAGATTGGGCTGAGGAAGTTTTATTTGAGTTAAAGATGAGTTTCGTCTCTACCTTATCTAATTCCTTTCGATGAATTTGATCTTTTAACGAGTTCATTTTCCTCTTCCATTATTGCTTTTTGAAGGCCACGCATTCGTTAAGCAGTCAAGAGTGAGAAATATTGGTTTAAATCGACAGAAACCCTCAAAATATTTCGACGGCGCTTAATGGCATTTGAACAGGTGAAGAATTAATCGCAGTTCTGCTCGTTCAAGGTTGGATGGAAGGTCTCGATATGCAGTACCGTACACCGTATTTGTCCGTATACGACCGTGCCGTACACGTATCCGTACCGTCGAGGGCCCCGAAAGATCACTATACGGTACGGATTCATCCGTATTACACCGTATTTTATACGGCCGTATCCGTATACGGTACGGTGCCGAGCCCTAGAATCAAGGTATCAAGGAATCGAATTAGTTCAGAACTACCTTTTTGTCCATTGAACTCAAGGTGCCAATTCTCGGTCTCGTAGTATTGGTTTTATGTTTCTCTTGTTTTCGTTGTTTTCGTGGGGTTTCGCGCGCGGCCCAAGAACTACCCTTGAAAAGTTGCTGTTCATTACCTCCAAGGGCCAAGGATTCATTTTTTATCAGTTATCTCACATCTATAATACTCCATTTTTATGCAACCAAACCGGGTGGAATGTGAAGAGGTAGCGATGTTATCGTGAACATACAAAAATGCGATACAAATACATCGGTAGGGTCGACCGTTGCTGCGGAGTGCTGCTCGGAATTTGATAAAACTCTGAAATTTATCCGGCGACGCTCTTATTAAAGCTCTCCTTTCTCTAACGCAGCGAGAACTATTGCCTTTGAAGTCATAACTTTGAACAATTTTACAAACTCTGAACGAGGCGAGTGGAATGATGATTTGATGATTTGTTTTAGCCATATATGATCTAAAATATTTATTTGATTGCTGACAGATGATTTGATTCACCTCGTCATGATACGTTTATTCAACAGCAAACGAACGTCGCCGCTCACCAAAGCTCTAGTCAAGCTAAGCTATCATCGAATATCGTTTCATACATACTTCAATTACTTATGTAGGGCCGGTGGGAGTTGGTACCGTTAGCATCACTAGAACGAGTTCAAAACGCCGATTTCGTGTTTTCAGATAGTTTCTACGTTGGTGATGAACAGCGCACCCTCGTCCGAGTCATATCCCAGCATTTAGCACGGTATGCTTTCACCCTTTTTAGACGTGTTAAGACGTGTGTTACTCAAGATTTTTAAAGTAACCCCTACCAAGCAATCCTTGACCAGGTAGAAGGCGCATTTGCACCTCTCTTCAGAGAATGTGGACTGGGAGGGAATTCCATATCGAGCATGAATTATGGGGAATTCGGGTGTTAATTCTCCACTTTCCGAATCTGAGGAAGAGGAACTCTGGAGAGAGAAAAATTGTGTTGTCCCATATGAACGAGAGAAAAAAAAGAAAAGTAGGGGTCGTAATGATTCAGATCTGGTGTATTCTCTTCGGAATGAAATGTTACGAATTCAATTAGAATAAATATCCATTGCTTTCTTCTAGGACAAATACGTATCGTATGAAACCCGGAGATGACTTTTACTTGTTGTTACACTCTGATCTTCGAACGACAGCCATTGGTTAACCTCGATGATATGAATATGTTCCGTGCAGAAGACCGTCACTGAAGATGCTTGACCACATCGGTTCTTCTACTTTCTCTCGGTGGAAATCAGCTGTTTAAGAAAACGGTGAGACAAATTTATTTATCTTTGGTTTTGCGAACGGTTATAGTACTAGTACGACAAGGTGACGGTCAAGCAAAGCCGCAAAAGTTGCAACTCCGCTCGAAAGTTTTCACCACGGCATTTTGTCTCTCTCTCTCGAAAAAAAAAAAACTGCTAGTCTGCGTCTGCTACTACTACTATCAAGTTTACATGACTGAAATTGACATAATAAACGACCAGGAAACAGATGTTGACATGCCAATAGGAGTTCAGACTGTCGCAACTGTCAGGCGAGTCTCCTTCATCCTTGTCCAAGAAGCATAGCACTTAAAAATAAATTTAATACCAGGGACATCGAGCAATATGAAATAATCGAACAGGCCACCAATGATTATTCCAAGGATACCGCCGACCATCTCATAAAGCTGAAAATACACCTAAACTCGGTCGTATTTATAAACAGGCTTCCCGCAGAACTTCTCATACGTATTATCCTCTCTACAAATCCGAGGAGACGCGATAATTTGACCAAATATGTCTCCTACACGTGGGTTTGTCACCACTGGAGATTGGTGCTTGTTCAAACTGCGGAGTTTTGGACGTCGATTCAACTGAACTTTACAAACAAACCTATACATCCGTTCATTCACGAAGTTTTTAAACGTTCCGCATCAGCAAAACTGGATCTTGAAATCCGCGTCAAATCTCTTCATTTTATACCCATGCTCGAAGGCCTTTTTCTCAAAGAGGGTGGCCGTATCTGCACGTTACAACTTCAAGCCCAGGCAGATATAATTGAGCCGATGTTCAAAAACAAATCTTTTCCTTCTTTGCGACGAGTTCTTTATTATCCGTCGCATGGTTCTGTTCGGGGTGCTGTCCTTGGCTTGCTATCACTTTTTAGTGCTTCGGATCATCTGGATGCGCTCAACTGCCAGTCAAGATTTTTTTCAATAGATGTGCTCAATCAGCTAGAACCAGTATTCACTCATATCTCAGAGTTAACCCTTCATATAGATTCCACCGACATCCTTCAATCCGTCCTCGATATGTTACACAACAATGTTGAATTGCGGAGTCTAACCTTTATAACATACATGTATAATTCAACTCCCACTTCCCGCCACCAGACAATTTTGCCAGGATTACAGTGTCTGTCCATTCCAAATACATCTCTCCTCGAGTATCTCCAGGTTCCGAAACTGACAACATTAAACGTAGGAAGCCGTTCACTGGTTACTATCGATAATCCAATCCACCAAAAGTTCGATTTATCTTCAATCGGATATTTGCAAGTCGGTCGTTGGCATGGTATTCAAAATATTCTAGGGCTGACGGAGCCTATATATCCCCAATCCGGCTTCAAAGACGCTTGTGACGAAATCAATTTTATGCAAGAGGTCAATGACATTTTTCACAAGAATGATATCTGTGATCCTCAACCACCCAGCCATTTCCATCTATTTTTTGATATCGCAAGTTCCCCAACCCTCTGCATTCAGACCTTGCAAGAAGGATTTTTATCTCGATTCACAGGACTTTTGGAACTATGCATAGGAGCCGACATAGTATCGAAGGAGTTTTGTTTCAAGAAAATCCTTTCCCAAGTTCCTCTCCTCGAAAAATTAATTGTTCCATATGGTGGTTCGGTAACCGACTTTTTTCACTTTTTTACTCGTTTTTGTGCCGATCCTTCTTTATGCCCTCGGTTAAGCTATATATCATATTCGACACCGTATCCCTTTCCAACCAAAGAGCTTCAAAATATTGCGGAAGACTTTGGGGAAACATTAACCACATGGGTCCTATTACGACAGCAAACACACGGCAATGTGTTGAAATATATCACCCTCCGAAATTGTCTCCCTATTCCAGACAACTGGCTTCGAGAACTACAAAAGTTAGGAACAACAGTTGTGACAGTAGAAAATATCGAAGTACTTTCTTTTTTCTTTTTTCTTTGTTCAATATTTTAGTGTTTTAATCGATTTCTAGGGCATCACGAAATCCTAGTCCGGGGATTCTAGGTTCCCTTGAAGATTTTCTCATGGCTATTGGTAATTGAAAATATTTTTGTTATGATAGTGCCTAAGTTAGCGCTACTTGAATATCATGAATAATGCATGTTATGTTTATCACAGCTGGTTCAGTCTTTACGGTATGTGTGATATAGTATGTACAACCTTTGGACAAATGCATGCTTGCCCCCCAAGTTCATTTCAAAAACTCATGCTATCGGCGGTTTTGGCACATGAGTCAGCGAACATAAAGGATACCATTTCACCCCCTTTGAACTTAGTCGTTTTTCTCTCGCCACTTCATGTTCTCAATGCCAACACTTCTCCTCGACACTTTGTAGAGTCTGGGCTCCCGGCCCAGTTCCAAGAACTTCTAGATCTAGATTTTGTTTCTATGGGGAGATGTATATGTATGAAAGTGACACGTGCTACTCAATATTCAATGCTCATACACGAAGTTAAACAAGGGACGATAAATATACATATGTAAGCTCCGCTATTTACATAAACCGAACTTGCTTGGAACAATGATCACGAGTTACACTATTCAGATAGCAGACTCAAATTATCAAGGAATCGACTTAATTCAGCACCGTCTTTTTGTTCATTAAACTCAAGATGTCAAATGTCTGTTCCGTAATATTAGCTGTCTCCCACGTTTGGATTTTCGCTTTCAGGCAGTGGCCTGAAAACAACCCTTAAAAAGTTGCTTTTTATTATAAAATAACCTCTTAGGGCTAAGGATCCATTCGTTATCAGTTAGTGTCGTCTTTTTTTACCTATACCACTCCATTTTCCACCCAATCAAACTAGATAGTAGATGTCATCGTGAACATGCAAAGAAGCGATACAGATACATCGATAAAGTTGATCACTGCTGCAAAAACGCTACCTGGACACGCGATAAACTCATCCGACAACATTATTATTAACATTCTCCTTTCTCCAACGCAGTGAGAACCATTGCCTTTAATGTCATAATTGTGAACACTTACAAATCTTGAGCGAAACGAGTGGAATGACAATAGGATAATTTGCTTTAGCGTCTGGTGCGTTTTAGCCATATATGAGCTAAAGCCTTTATTTGATGATGCCGACAGATGATCTGATCCACCTCACCGCGATACATTTTTTTATGTAACAGCAAACGCATACTGCTGCTTACCAAAGCTCCAGTCAAACTAGCTATCATTGGATATCATTTCATACCTCGATCACCTTGTGTAAGGTTGGTTGAGGTTAATACAGTTAGCATTATGTCCTCAGAAGAACATCGCTTACTATCAATGTTGTTTAGGATGTTCCTCGCTATATAAGAAAGCGCACTGAATTGCACAACGACCCCTATCATGATAATTAAAACCATCACGTCCATGTTGAACGGAGCTATCAACCCAATGCCAAGCGATCTCGAACTATGTAATTCAATTACCACGCGGGCCGTGTGCTCAATGTGGTATGACTTGGCATAAAGGTTCACACCGAGGTATTATAGTTTCACATGTTACTATTCTTATTCCCAGGCTAATGGACTCACCTCGTCAAGAATATGAATTGAAGCTCAGTACTCTGCTCCCAAATAGCGGAAAAGCCATGGTAATGATACACCCAGTCTTGTGAGTACATATCCTACTACATAAGTGCTGATGATCTAATCCGTACAGTTGAAGTGCCGTAAAAAGAAAAGACGACTGGAGAAAGATCGGTGAACTATAAGTATTACATGACAGAATTAATCCATCAGTTGAGTGACTAGACTAATAGTGGCATCAACCATTAAATAGGTTCTTTCTATTCAATTTGTGTTGCAACGATTTAATATCGCCTATCAATGTTCCTCCACAAGTTTTCCGCACCACTGGAACCTGTAAGATTTCATGTATTTGTTTCTGGAAATTAGATACATAAGGAATGAGGGTTCTACTGAGGATCACTTTAACCAAAGACCTGAGTCAAGATGAATAACGGAACCATATCGAGCCTTGCAAATCAGATTGCTGAACTCACATACCAAGAGCAAGTAGCAAAGAGCTTTTTTATTTGATTTATTCAAAACTTCTGTAGAACTCTACGTATTTACACCTATTTCGCGGCTCTCAGTATGTCATCCACATTAATTACTAACACCAGTTCTCAGTTTAACTTTCTTATTCTCCTGTAGCAATCTTAGCTTATGAGTCGCTTCTTCATTTCGAGGATGAAGTAGAATATATATGGGGAGCAAAGTTTACGCTGCCAACTTTTCTCTACTTCTTTTCTAAATACCCCGTATTCTTCTATTTATCCATCCAAATTGTTGCAACGCTTATACCCCCTGAGGTAAATACATACCATTCCTAAATTTCTTTCTTTGACTGTTTGATAGTCTTTACGGTATTCGCACCTGTTTTTTCAGATTCAAAAGGCCTTGACGTTTTGACAATGCAGCCTATGCGATGATCTAGGTGTTTTGGCAGGGGTTATAGCAATTTTTCCTCTGGTCGGAACTCAAGGTACTTACTTTATTTGTTTCTTTTTGAATGTAATGATATTGGTTCTAGGATTGATCGCAATAAGAACGTATGCTATATGTCAAGGCTATCGACCAATGACAGTCGCCTTGTCTACAACATTCTCGATTGCTTTAATCCCATTGATTTACGGTTTGAATCGTAACTATTCGTTATTTAATACACCCTAATTTCTTACTACAGAATTATCCACTATCCCACCTTGCGGCCCATTACCGTAATTAAACTGCTTTCCTCTCTCTTAATCAGGTTGTCATTTATTTACTATTCCTTTTTTTAGCCGTAACACAATATATGGTAATCATGACTGCATCTGACTACATTCTCACAGTGAAATCCGTTATTGCCTTCAATCTCATCCATAATATCGCACTAATTCTTTTTGAAACACTTGCATTCATCGGACTCATTCGTCAAATCTGGGGACTATGGAAGTCTAAAAAGAGTTTGGATTTACAAGATTATAAAGACATTAGTACACTGCTTCTCCGACAAGGTAAGTTTCTTTTTGTCCTGTCTATTAATACGTATCTCAAAAAAATAAAATTCCGTTGTCAGGTGTTCTCAGATTCTCGTATGCGTAATATCTGTCATTCTGTTTCAATAGCACCGCTGACTTCTCTTTGAGCTGCGCACTGCTCATTCTAACTATAGGACTCTTCTTAGCGACTGTGAGCCACAACGTTTGCATATATGTATCTGACAAGGGTTACGGAATCTCTACAGTTTAGACTAGCAAGATCATCCCTTCCATTCTTCTCCGTTCATTACTAATTGGACTTTTCCCAATCAGCCGGTCGGACAGTATTTCGTCTTTGAAAATGTGTATGAAACTTTTTTTTCCTTATCTGATTAAATTAGCTGTTTACTTTTACTTCAGATTTTCGTCACTACTCCTTTGTAAATTCACCCTGGACCTCCGTCGAAGGAACTCACAAAAATTAGTCCCAAATCAATCCGCTATGAATTTACCGACCATATCGTTTTACGAACATCCTGTTCAATCTATGCAATGCGCGTTAGGAAGGTTACATGAGAATATTATGGGGGAAATGGGAGAAAGGAATGATCCAAGTGTGATGGGTATAGTAGGTGCGACTATATCAGGTTTCATGCGGAGGACAGCTGACAAAAATTTCATTACAAGGTTACAACGGGGCTCAAGTAACTCAAGCCTCATTCGAAATTATTTAATAAGTTTTTGTTTAGTGAGACATTAATTTTGTTTCCGGTCAGACTTGTCTATGTAACTATTTGCTGTGGTTGAGATAGCGGAAAAGAAAGACAACATGTAAAATAAACTTGAACTTGTCATTAAATTTGAGACACAAGCCTTGGGTTCTAAACAATTCCTTGTTTTGGCTCAAGAAGGCAAAGAAACTTGATGTTTATCTTTGCAGCTCCAATGTCTGCCTTTGGGTTTTGACTGCTAGCATTTACTGTATACAGTAAAATTGCCAAGACAATGAACTCGGGCATAAAAAGGACTGCAGGCAAGTCTGCAGAAGGCCTCATTAGGGACTGACTGACAAGGCGTATTATCCATGATAGGTTCAAGCAGTACCAACTCAATCGTAAATGGAAATTGTTGTAAAATCAGTAACTAATAAATATGAGAAAGCACTAATAGGTCATTAATCGGAGGAACTAGAATCCTCATCTTCAGACTCCCGCATGTTATTAATTATGATGCTCTAAAAATAATTAAACACTGTATTACAAAACAAAGAAAAAAGGTACCAATATCTTCTGCCTGTAGTAATGACAGTTGTTCCTAACCACTGTAGCTCCCAAAGGCAATTGTCTGGAATAGGGGGACAATCTCGGAGGATGACATATTTGAATGTGTTGCCATGTATTTTCAGCCGTGACTGGACACATTCGGTTAATAGTTTTCCAACGTCTTCTGCCAGATTCTCAGGTTCTCCATATTCTCTGAGATAGAGATCCGAAGTGGCATATGATATATAGCTCAGTCGAGGGCATAAGGAAGGATCGGTGAAAAGACGAAGGAGGTCAAGTAGCGAATCACCGTATGGAACGATCAATTTCTCAAGAGAAGGGGCTTGGGAAAGCATCTTCTCGAAAGAAAAATTTATGAAATACTCTTCGGACATCATCTCTGATCCCAAGTATAGTTCCAAAAGTCCCGGGAATCGAGATAAAAATCCTTCTTCTAAGGTTTGAAAGACTAGAGCTCGGGTATTAAAAGTTAGACGGAAATAGTTGGACGATTGAAAATCACAGAGATCTTCATAATCATAATCATAACTGTCGGCAACATCTCTCATAAAGCTAGCTTCATCATCAACGTCTTTGAAGCCAGACTCGGGATATATAGGCTTTGTTAATCCCAGGATGGTAAATGGATAACAAACTTGCAGGTGTTTGATTGAAGATAAATTGAATTTTTGATGGATTGGATTATCGACAGTAACCAAAGAATGACTTCTTACATTTAAGCTTGTCAGCTTCGGAACATGGAAATTTTCGAGAAGAGATATATCCGAAATGGATAGGAACCATAATTCCGGCAATTTTGTCAGGTGGGAGAAAGTGAGTAGGTTTAAAGCGTATGTTGTAAGTTTCAGGATTCGTAATTGTGCATTGTTGTGTAATATACCGAGTACGGATCGAAGGATGTCGGTGGAATATGCATGAAGAATCAACGCGGAGAGATGAGTGAACACGGGGGCAAGCTGATTGAGCACATCCATTGGAACTCTCAATTCGAATTCGAACACATCCAGATGATCCGAAGAAATAATAATGGGCAACAGACCAAGCCCAGTGTCTTGACGCAAATCGTAGATTGGGTGATAAAGGACTCGTCGTAACAAAGGAAAAGGTTTTTTTCCAACCATCACCTCAGCCATATCTGCCGGGGCTACAAGTCGTAGCGTATGGATACGGTGGCTCACTTGAAGTAAAATGTTCTCAATCGAAAGTATAAAGTGAGCAGAGCCAACGTTGACGCGAATTTCCAGATCTAATTTTGCTGATATAGAATGTTTAAGAACTTCATGAATAGACGGGTGTATCCTAGGTCTCATTCCCATAAGGTCAAGTTGAATCGATGTCCAGAAATTCGCCGTTTGAACAAGTACCGATCGCCAGTGGTGACAAACCCGCGTATAGGGGATATATTTAGAGAAATTATCACGTTTCCCAGAATTTGTGAGAAGAATGATGCGTGTGAAGAGTTCTACGGGAATCCAATTTATAAATACGAGCAAGTTTAGGTGTATTTTCAACTTTGTGAGGTAGTCCACGGTATCCTTGGAATAATCAATGATAGCCTGTTCGATTATCTTATGTTGATCTCTGGTGTTAAGCTTGTATTACTATGCTTTTGGATTAAGAAAAAATAAATGAAGGAGACTCGCCTGGCACTTTTTAAATTTGACACGGACTGAGCTCCTGTTGATGTATCAACAACCGTTCCTTTAAGAGCTTTCTTTACTTTCTTGTTGATAGCATCGAGTTCGGTTATTAATGCCATAGGATTGGTTGATAGTAAAAGATGTGCGCACCACGCAATAAGTATGGTTAGTTTTTTGAGAGCAGTTTTAAGATTCAAGTGGAGTCGCAACTTGCTTGGCTATAGTAACCTAGCCCTGACCTTGCCCGTGACTGAGTTTGCAAAATCAAAAATAGGTTTCTTTCGAGGCTGTACCAATTCTGTAAGATAAGACTCGCCAAAGGTCACGTGAGCTCAGATGCCGGTTCGGCAGTGTTGATTAGTGAAATTGGCCGTGTCAGCGGCAGCTAAAGTGAAAGAGAGTGGGAGTTAGAGTTAGTCCACATTCTCTGAAGAGAGGTGCAAATGCGTCTTCTACCCGGTCAAGAATTGCTTGGTATAATTCTTGAGGGGTTGTTCTGAATATTTCAGTTTCAACCTCGGATGAACACATATTTTAACACACCTGAAAAAGGTGAAAGCATACTGTGCTAAATGCTGGGATATAACTCGTATGAGTGCGCCATTCACCACCAACATAGAAACTATCTGAAGACATGAAATCAATATAAAAAAGAGAAGACAAAGATACTGGTACCTTTAGGAACATCAAGAAAGATGACATTGACATAGAAGGTGGGTAACCCTCTTTCAATATAGACTGCAGTCAGATCCTTCTCTATGAGAGCCTTTTCTTCAGAAGATAATGTTCCTACCAGTGAATAGATTCAATGAGGAGGCATTGTGTAAAATGTGTAAAGGTGAATGACTTGACCTTTGGGTCTTTTGAACTCATGTTTTATATAAACATTCTTATTTTTTATTTAAATAGATACCATAAGGTATTCCAATTCTGTTTTGGGTGTATATTATGGATAATTCAGACAGGACCTTTTGCTTCTTTTTACAGACACATCATCATGACCTGTTCTGACAGATTGCAGTAGAGCCATCTTAAACCAACAGAGATGACAGGTGTACAATGATTCAGGTACAAAACCATAACATCAAATCAAAGAGTAACATCATGTCAGCTACCATATTCAGTATTCTTCTATCTGGTTGTTGTTAGGAAACAACTGTTCAGCATGCTGACTTCATGCTTAAGGATCTTATCAACAATGTTAACCCAATAACCAAGTTGATATTGGACTGGGGAACTATAGAAATTTGGTGGATGGCATTCAGCAGTGGACACTCATAATGATGACTATTGGAAAGAAGTGGTCTTGTTCATTCTAATTATCTAAGCTACCTGTATTACTGTAGGTGCTACTATACCAGGATTTCCTACAGGAACTACTCCCAGCCACTATAATGCCTTTGAAAAAATTTTATTTTTATTATGCTATTTTCATACTAAAAGCTAACACCATGCTGTCAGACTTTGAATATCCCCTACCATGCTACCACCTCATCACCTACGTCCAACTCTCTTATGTCCCAACAATTCAACAATCCTGATCCAATCTACTTCCTAACTGAAGTACAATCATATTACAGTTTCAATCAAAGTTTACCATTTGACTACACACTCAACTGGCCCGATTATCCTGGACAGGTTTTCCCTGTAGCCACTATTCAACTACTACCAGAAGAACCATTCTACCTAGGACAATGATTATGGTTCACAGGATTTCAAGAAGCACACAAGGTTCAATGATTCATATCAGTATATCAAGGAACTCAAGAGATGGTAGTGTGAGTATGGGTTACATCAAACAGCCAATACTACTTTCACCATTATCTCTTCGACATCCCATGCAAATACATTCATCCCTATTACCTCCTTCAACTTCTTTACCTCCACGGTGTCGGATCCAATGAATGCACCCAGCTGACCCCCCACCTATCAGAACCACTTTATCTTAATTTCTTATCTCACACTCCATCATCTTCATCTGAAAGCACATTGTCATCTGACATGAAAACATCAAGACATCCCGAATAATTCCGTGCTCCATCTGGTGACATATAATATCAGATATTGGATGTATTATCTACCCATTCACACTCCCATCCATTCAATGTCTCCACATGCCACAGACAACAAACCCACCCCTTTCTATGATGAAGAATATTGGGTGATAGAAGAAGATTATGAGTTAACTTATCCAATTCCCACCCCCTTTTTCCTTATCCTGATAATCCCCTCCCCATCTTTTCCCATGTTTCATCCCTTCAGAACCAAGTTATGATTGTACCTCAATTAAGGAGCTAGACTACCAATTGACGACACTACATTATGACCTACCTCCCCTTACACTCAGAAATATTTAGTTACTCTTTCTGACATCGAAGTCCCAGCTAGATTACAACAAGGAAAGTGATTCCAGCTTAAAGGATTTTGAGGCACCTTTCAGGTTGATAGAACTCACACTCTTCCCATCAGCTACCCATATGTGCCAATAGGAGTCATACAAGTCATATGCTACCAACATAGTGGATTAGAAGACATTCACATGATATTCGACATCCTGTCTTCCACATTCTGGACCCTAGAAGATATCTATAAAGAGTATGTATGGGATTAGTGTTGGAGAATAAAAATCCTACAACACGCTGTATCAATCCCTATCATGCACTGTAAAGACACTCAGCTCAAGAATTTGTCTAACTCCTCAATTCTATCTGACAATGAAACATATAATATTTATGACAATGACAATGATACTACTACTGATAGTCCCCTTCCTGATGACATTGACCTCCCTTACTCTGACACTCCCTATCTTACAGATGATACTATGCTACTCAAGGTTTATTATAGCTCTACAAAAGCCCTGCCAATTGATAAGAAAACCTTATGGCTCGAATACCCTGCCTCACATGTTCTTCACTTCATAAACATGCCACAGTTTGAAGCAAAGTTACTACTTGAATATGGACAAGAAATCAAGATTCCCTGTCACCCTTATACATACAAGATCAACAATTTCCTTCCAGTCAGACACTCTGGTTATGACACACCTGATATAGGGCCAGTAGTATGTATCATCGCTTCAACAAAGATAGGAACACTCTACAAGGGATGATTGTAACTGACAATATATCTGAAGTATTGAAGGTTTTAAAATCCTTCCACATCAAAACTTATTTAGAAACTAGATAGACAACTTACTAACTTTAACCATACTAACTTATCTATAATATTAAGTTTTAAAAAATTTATTACAACTAGTCTAAATATTCTCATAACTTAAAAATTTTACTGTTTTTAAATGTTTAGTTAATTTCATATAAAATGTCAAAAGTAATTATTTATCTATGAGCCTGTAGAATAGACTATAACTTGTCTGAGAGGGTCTAATCATTAAATATAGAGTAAACAATCTGTTAATGTCACCCACATTAATCTTCATGTAAGTCCTGAGACTGTATATACTTTAGATGTGATGGTATCTATGTGTGTCTATTTGTAAGTTCCAAGATTGCATATACTTTAGGTATGATATTACCCACACTCACCTTATCTATAATTTCTGATATCACATATACTTTAGATATGATATTACTCACACTCACCTTATCTGTAAGTTCTGAGATTGCATATACTTTAGATATGGTAGTATCCACATCAACCTCTATGTAAGTTCTGAGGTTACATACACTTTAAATATGGTAGTACCTGCACTCACCTTATCTGTATGTTTTGAGATAGCTTAAACATTGAAGCATGTATCCTTTTCCAATGTAACCAAGTGTGATGAAATCTCTAGTTTTGTTATAATTTACTTTATCAAATAAATCTAATTTAAAACCTGAATATAAGCTTTGGATTTGAAATGTATTTTAAAATTAAACTCTATATTCCAACATTAATGGAACATTCCAAATTAAAAGTCTTGGTCAGAATTTGGTAGTAATTCCAAACTGAGAAATTCCTGCAATGGTAACATAATCCCCTAAATCTTGGGGGAATATAATCCTTGATAAGGTTTTATTGAGAAATACAGTCAACTAAATAGTTTACTTTATATGTCTTTTTATATTTGTTTAATAATCACTGAAATTCTGAAATGAGTACATGGCTAGATAGTTACACAGCTATTAGTATTAGATAACAATAACCATTTGAGAAATGTAATAGGAGATTTACTAATATCTTATAAACAATCTATATTTGCAAAGTTACAATCATCCCTCCAAGCAAATTGGAAAGGGGGATAGGTCAATTTTCAAAGATAGAAGCAGGGGGACATGATAGGTGGCACTACTGAGGTCTTCCCTTGGGTTCTTTTTGATGAAAATGACAGATCTGAGGTTTTGGAAGCTTGATCTACTGTTAGGGTGACTGTGCAATGTAGATACTAGCAGGAGGATAACCTAAGAGATCAAGCTTAGGGAACCTCTGCTAGGTAGTTACACAACTATATATGCATCAGTGTTATCACTGATATCCCGCAGGAATAAAGACTGAGCTAAGCTGAAGGCTTAGCACCAGTGTTGAATGGATCAATACAGTCAATTGTGTTGATGATGGAATAAATGGGAAGGAGAGTGAAGTATGAAAATAAGAAACACCGACTATGGGATTGAATATAGAATAAATGAGTAGTTGGTGGTAACAAGTGTGGGATAATAAGAATTGAAGAAATGGAAGTAAAGGAATAGGGAGAATAGGGGCATATAGGGGGTAAATAGGAAAAAGTGGAAACGAACCCTAACAGACAGATTCTCTTGTGCGATTATAAAGAAGACAGATTGAATGTGATGTAATGTATTGACAGTTGTCTTGTATTTTTGCTTGGTACATGTACTGGCTTATTGGACTCCATGACAGAATAATAAATCAGACATCGTTTTTTGGAGGAAAGATCCATAGGCTATAGTATGCCACTTCTCTTGCTTGTATATTACTTGAATATAAAAGCAATGATGGTCATTCTCGAGGGGAATATCTCGTTTTTTGTAGTGATTATTTAAATGCCATTTAATCTTTCCTTGATGTTCTGCTGCCAATGTCCCAGGACAAACAGATGAACCGTAGCCAGTATCTTCACACAAAAATCCAGACATAAGATGATGATGGTGGTAGAGATTCTGAACCAGCTGCTTTGATTAAAGGACATTGAGTATTATTACATAAAATGAAAAATAACAGGTCAGTCCTAGAAATATGTATCTGAAAAGGTTAGTAATTGTGAAAACACTGTATGATAGAAATCTGGAAATGTGCTTCCAAATGTTGATCTTGGATGGGGGTCTCATAACCCAACTAGAAACATGGGAGTCTTGGGTATATGGGTGTGAAAAAGGATAAAGATGATAGAGAAAAAAAAAAGAACTAGAGAGTTAAGAGATAACCTAAAACAAATGAGAATTATCAGGTAAGAGAAGAGGTGAAAAGGCATCAAGTGTAAAACATGGACTGATTCATAAAATGCCCTTGAGGACTGCTGAATCCAAAACCATAACCATTTGGCTGTGAAAAGTCATGATCATTGTGCAAGAACAAGTTTTCCATGGTATAATTCAAGTCTCCCATGTCGAGGTAGCAGGGAGCTGATGATAATGTAGATAATCAGTTCATGTCAATATCCGAGGTTAAAAAAAAGGAAAAAGGCTCACCCCATGACATAGTGCATAATATGTCATTGACTTGTATGTCTTCACATCCATGTTGTCTCCACCAGTCTAACAGACTGAGTTCTTTTATAGAGGGAAGATGGTCATAACTATGATATTTTAATTCTTTCCTGATTGGAGCAAGTTGATGGTAATTGTTGTTCAGAGATAATTGGTCCAGTTGCAAGACTAGACCATTGATAGAAGTTGTGATGTTGGATGAGAGGATTGGATGTGTCTGGATGAAGGAGATTGTTCAATTGTCAGGTTGGATCCATCAATGTATGAAGAGGTGAGATGGGGGATGAACAATCCAGGCACAAGCGATTCAGCTGTTGTATTTTCCCATTGCGTAAAAGGCACATTCAGTGCAAAGTTCATTGACAGTGTGGATGTCATCACCCATAGGGCTCCCGAAACCAGGAAGTCTGTTATGCCAAATTGTGGCATAAGATATTCTGATTCCGAAGGATCTAGGAGAAGACAGTCAGGGTGATATTCACTTCTACGAGGGTGTATTAAAACTTACGATGAGGGAAGAATGTATTTGCAAGCATTGTCATTGGCATTTCAAAGCCGAACATTGTTGAAAATTAGCTTGGAATTGCAAGTGGGTTGTGATTGTTATTTAACAACAAAAGTGGTTCTTCAAAGGTGGCATATTTGTTGTAGGTTTATATACCTAGAGCACACCCTTTTATTCATGCACTTTCTTCAGTTGTTCTATGTCTGCTAAACTGGATCTCACAACAAATACACATCAGTGTCCCAGTGTTCGTTTATGTAACTAGACATACCTGGTTAGAGGATCTTTATCTAGTTTGTTTCCATCTGATTACACTTGTTGTTAACACATTGGCCATGGAGTCATTAATTAGTACTCAGCTAGTTTTATTAGAAACGATTGTTAAATTGGACTTCATTCGCTTTCTCCATCCATGTGATGTTTCCTGGATTTGCGCTCGATATATGCTGGTCGATAATTAATATAATTGATGGAAATTAATTATGTGAGTGCTGAAACACAAGATTGAGACAAAACGAGACGCAAAAGTGGGAGAATCGAAGGCTTGTTGTCAAAGTTGAAAGATTCGAGGATTTAACTAAATAATAATGAGTTTTAGACTTAATGCTTTGCAACACAAGTCGAGTGTTGGAGTTTTAGTGTTGAGAAGAAGAGAAAACCGAGAAAAGCCGAGAAATTGAGCCTAGGGGCGACTGTTGTGTGAAAACACAAAAATGTATTAAGTTAAGATTAGATGATTACATACAACGAGCAAGCCCATACTTATACACATTTCAGGGCTAAACTATTCTAGAGAAAAGGAAGCAAATGACATAATAAACTGGAAAACACCAGTGAAAGAGAGAAATGATTAAAATAAAATAAAATGAGAGATGAAAAGAGTTCAAAAAGAATAATGGATGTTTCCAGCTAGTGGAAGAAGTGGATACATAACAATCCAGCATTATATTACGTATGCTGTGTTGTTTCCTGCAGTCTTAATTTGAATATTATACAGGTGAAATGTGGGAAACAAAGGCATCGATCAAACGACATGCATCCAGGGAAGTCCACATATTTCAACTTAAAAAATGTTTCGCGGAGGTTAAAGTTGCCGTTACTGTTAGACGCTCAAGGGTCCGCCGCGTCCATTATGTAACGCGTAACGACTCGCCCTCATACTTTCTTTTCTCCAAACCACAACATGGCCGACACCCACCGCAGGTCATCATCGTTTAGTGATATAAGTGATCTATTCTCTGGTTCACTTACCCCAGTTTCTACTCTTTCAAATGGATCGCAACTGACTAAAGCGGCGAATACGGCAAAAGGCCCTAAACCCACGCAAGACTTGGTGGACAAGGCGGAAAGAATTCTCGCATCTTTTGAACAAGATCAAAACAGACTGGTTTATCATCAGTCAAACCTGCCCCGATCCAAAACTCACAACTGGGTTGATCCTCATGTATTATTGAAAGTGATGTTGGAGAACGCCCCAAATGAGCACGGTCAGAGATATGTTGCATCGGCGATTGGTGAATGTGATGGTGATACCAGTGCGCTGGTTGATTTATCGAACACATGGCTTCGTTATCTATTGGTACCTTGTATGTCTAACTTTATATCTTGCTGGAATCCTGACTAATGAATCTTTTTCTCGTGTTGAAGTTAAGGGTAACCGTTCTTTAGCTTCCTTCCCGGCAAGCGAGGCTGCCACCCCAACCTACAATATGGAGACTGCACATGGACTTGATCCTCATCTTTCAAACCGTGAACCATCAATGACGCAACTTGTGTGTATTGTCCTTTGTTGAATAGCCAAGGCTAATCATCAAATAGGTTCGTATGAGAGAAGGGTATCAGTGCCCCTTCACCGAGTATTACCACAAGGGCTGTGCTCCGCCAGACGCAAAGGCTCTCTCTTTGGAAGTTGCGCACATCGTCAAACGCGCCATAGGAATTTTCGATACTACGAAGGTTAGCTTTTTCATTTTAAAAAAAAACATGTGATCGATCTCAGTTTTTTTTTTTTCGCGTTCTTCTTTGCTATAGCACGACGGGTCTCTAGTAACGTGGGATATTATAAGGAATTACGTTGGATGGAATGCGCAACGAACCCAGGAAGTTCTAGAAAAGTTGGACACACCCCTCAACGGCATGCTATTGGATCATTATTTTCACCACGAATGGGATAGTTTTGCGTGGTCCCTTAAACCAATGGTCAGTCAGTCCCTTGTATATGCCCTTACACCCTGATTTTCCACAGCTTAGGGCCAATGGTGAGCTAGTCCCAGACACATATGAGGTCGAAGAGATGGGTCACAATCAGCTTCCTCCTATACCCAAGGAAGACTCCACGCCCGCAAACCGTCAAATTACCTTCAGGGATCGCGGAACAGATCCTACCGTACAAAAATATATACCACAGAGTGATAAGAAGCTCATAACGAAACCACGACCTTTACCTGATCCAGAGCTGATTTCCCTCCACCGTGCAATCTGTCGAGTTCTGCATCTGAGCGGTGCGGCGGAAGTAATCGATTCTATTTTCCACGATTTTGGAGAAAACGGGCAGCAGGTTCCATCTGCCAAAATTAGGACAACTGACGAACTCGATCTAATGATATCAACCTTAGCGTTTTCGGCATTGTCTGCTTGAAAGAGTTCTCTTCATTAAGTTCACTTGTTTTATTCAAGCTACTTTCTTCGCACTGCTATTCTTATTTTTTCTCCTAGATTCTACTAAAGCTGTTATGAAATCTTGCTCTATAATTCAGACTTTCCCATGTGCAACGTATTCTTTTATTCGAAGTTGTTTCCTGTAATACTTCTGTATAGACCGTCCGCCGTTCCAAAATTGTGTGTAAATGTAGCATGATGCCTCATTGTTTCAACCTTGATTTGAACCAACAGACTGCACTATAAACTCATTCACTTGATGTCTGCTAATTGGACACTGTCCATGTTTAAGTCTATGGAGTCAAGGTCAACGCGCGGTCTAATGTGACAAAGACATGTCTGCTACACTGGGAAGAACCCCATTGTCGCAAAGATCCAAATCAGTATATCAACCAAAATCAACCATTATCGAAAAGTCAGGCGCGGACCTAGTTGATCAGTCTGATCTATCGGCGAAGCTCTGACTTGTATGATCAAGGTGACGCAAGCTTGACCAAGGTTTATCAACCTAAATCAACATGGCTAAAATTTACCGGCCGGCGTTTTATTTCTTCGACTCAATACTTAGAGCAGACAATATAAATAATACTGAAAAGTACCACCACAGTAGACAGTATTTTGAGCGTTCGATGTCTCCGTCCTTTGTCATTTAGCATATGAGGGTTGCCAGCATTGGAGCGTCGATGTTCATCTCTGGAGGATGTAAAAAACTAAACCGCATAAAAATTTCTGGTTTTAAAGAAGTTTGTATTCATCCACATACCAGCATTTCCCTCAGGTTTGGTCATTGTCACTTCTGTAGGTACGATGAAGGAATTCGAGTTGCGGAAATCTCAGACAGAAAGGATTGCATTCTAACAAAAACAGCATCCTACATGACTGAACTTCTCAGTCTGAGTAATAATCAAGAAAAGCTTATTGAACGTACCAAACTAGTTTAATTGTGCAATCTAGAGCACATGTTCAATAGCAGTGGATTTAAAAATTGTATGCGTGTATGCGAAGATATGTCGTTGTCCAGATTAAGGCAGTAGAACATTTCAAACGAGTTGTAAATTCATTCGTCAAGATAGATGTGAGCAAGATAGGTGTTTTCCTCTTTGGTACTTTTGTTGAAAACGAGTCCGAACTGAGTTCTTTAATTATTTCCTTGTCGTCAAGTATAATTTTTCTTCCTTTTGCACGAACATTCTTCAAGTAACTCTCAATAATTTTGATTATGCTTTCAAGGTTTAAATGATGGATTTTAAAATGCCAGATAAAGCATTCAAGAATTAAACTTAAGTGGAAATCATGAAAAGACGTCGTGTTGAATTGTTTTAGATTGTGAAGGTAGAACCCTCAAATTCGGCACAAGAGTTGACAGAGAATTGCAAAGAAATTGAAAAAGACGTTCTCAAAAGGTAATGAGATTATTTTGTTTGAATCGCTGACTGTGAGATTGCTCTCAGAACTTTTCGTCGAGAAGGAAAGTGTTGAATTAAGAATTCCAGATTTTGACGTTTTATTCCAGTACAATGCAAGTCCTTGTTCGGATAAACGGCAGAACGGGAGTTCAATCTCAAGAGGTTTAACAACGCAGAACATATTCCAAAGTAAGATTTTAGCGAGTGAAAGCAATGATTTCATATTATTACTGATAATGCATTTGCGTTGAAGTGTAGATGTCGAAAACTGGAAAAATATGAATGTCTTGCGCAAGTTTTGTTCGAAACGAATCCTTTGTCGTCATATTTGAGTAAGTCGTTATTCAGTCTAGATTTAAATTCTTCGTCCAAAGTTGACGTTTTATTCTCTAAAGTGTTGACCATGAAATCGTCTTCCAATTGGGCCGGAATTTGCCACTTCATTACATAATTTCGAGTAGAATCCAGGCTTTGTCTTCATCCATGAGCATCCGGGAAACGATAAATCTTCTTTTATTCGAGTTTTGACCTTTGTCTTATATGCCGGTAAGTTTACTTTTGTTATGTTTGACCAAAATGTCGCTAGTTTCTTCCTTTTCTTGATAGATCTTGTTTTAATGGACGCGCGTTCTCTTTTAAGTCGTCGTTTCGTCTTTTTCGTTATTTTTGACGTGATTCGACCTCTTTCGTTCGTCATAAAGCTTAGTTCTTCATTTAGAACCCTCTCTTCAGGTACATTGTTGATTCTTTTATAGTTTTTGTTTGACATGGACATAAATCTTTTGAATGCAAGTCGGATTTGCGCGGTAATTCCTAAAACATCGACTTTTTTGTGGAACGGTTCCTGTTTATTTCGTTTGGACGACTTCAAATTTGCAGAGATGTTGAAGACATTTGTTCCGATTTAGGAGCTGTTTCCGGTATTTGAATTAAAACAGTTCGTTGCGATAAAATAGGTTTTATAAGTTGGATTGCTGGTAATGTCGTCTTGATTTCCTCTTCCAGTTGAATGCGAATACGCTAACAAACGCGATAGAGTTGAAGACCATTTATTGTTCCTAATGGACAACCAAATCTCTCGGTGAGGATTAGCATAGGACGCGAACGATCCGGTTTTGTATCCCGCGCAAGTAAACCAATTCGGTACATTCCAGAACTCGGTTTTTGATTGATTATTTTGACATATTTCGTTGTGTAGAGTGGCGTTTTTATCAGAACGCGGATTTTGGAATTCAACCGTTGTCCTTGACAGTTTCCGCGATAGGGATGCGATTTGGAAGGGGAAGGTACTCGATTGGGAGAGAAATACCAGTACGAGAATGAATCCGATTAAGCAAAATAAATTAACAGCTTGTTTAACATCTCTAGATTTGTTGGATCATCTTTTTCACGAAGAAACCCTTTAGCGGTTCGCATTCGCGTTTCCAGTTTTAATTGTTTGATCATTGAAGTTTCTTTCTTTCCGGTAACGTTGTAGTCGTATTTTCTTTTTATGGCGAAATTCTGATACAAGTTCAGCAAACGCGACAATAGCAGAAACTTCGGAGCCATGTTCGGTGTTTCTCCTGGAGGATAATTATTAAAGAAAAATCTTTTAAATGGACGATCCCTCGTTGGTTTAAATAGTCAGTCGTTCCTCGCGTATCCATATAGAATGTTAATTTCGATTAAAAACCCATTAGATGTCGAATATAAAATCAAAGGTAATCCGGAAGAAGAAATCGTCGGTAAGAAAATGGACAAAAATACGCCGAACACGAGTAATAATTTATTGAGAGTAGAAATCCAGTTTATAGCTGCAGTATTCGTATCGCCATTGTTTGTCTTGACGTTTTGTAAATAAGTAGCCGAGGCATAAGCATAAGTAGGTTCTTCCAGTATATCTTTATTTTTGGATGTTTTTGAAGACGCTTTCTTCCTTAGATATTTTGTGTTTCCAAATTCACTGGACTCATTTACGCCGTATTGCGCGTAATGATGCGATCCGCAGTTAGAAGGAAATTTGGATTCAGAACCGGTCAAGGCATGAGTTCTAAGATTGGTAGACTCATTTCCATTCACGTTTGAGCATTTGAGCTTATTCTCGTTTATTGGTGTAACAATGAGCGTGGGCATTGTGCTCAATGGTTGTGAAGTAATCTTCCTCGGAAAGACTGATGGTTTTAAATTTGAGAAGGATGCAAGTCCCAATAGGAGTGAAAGTGTAGAACTGATAACCAAGTAAGTGGCGATTTCTTTGTGTACGCTTGAACAAAGTGCGGTAAGATGATCTTCCGTTTCATTAAATTCTATTTGTTTAAGTGTCAAACTTTCTTTGTCAGAGTCAGTCCCGTTGGTGTAAACGGATGCTGAAGTGTTTGGTTGCTTGGTTGACGAAGATGACGAGTTGGGAAGTAAAACAGACTCAGAATCCGATGAGAGAACAGGGGGGTTTAAATAGAAAGCAGTAAGCGTTGTTTCATTTTTAGCAGGAGCAGAATTAATGATTAAAAATCTCATCCCCTCAAATCCGATGTCTCTACACACATAAATCCACGTAGAAAGATTTGGTGAAGAGAAATGACTTCCTTTCAAGTTCGTTGTTAGGTTTACGTAGATGCATTTGTTCTGAAAGGTAGATATTTCCCGAATATATGCATTTTCAAAATGGTCATGCTTGAACCAGTTTTTCAAAAGTATCGTTGATAAGGCTGAGTGATTAAATGTACTGGCGACAAGATTTAACAAAAGGTGTTCAAAAACAGATGATCCCCCTCAGAGAAGTCGCGTCAGTGAATTTCTTGCTGATGTTTTCTCCAGATAGTAGCAAGCGGTGATCATATTCCAGAGGTGCAAGAAGTGCTAAGACGGAGCTGTCAAGTGTTGTATTTTGGAACCTTGAGCCGATGGAAATATATGGTATGGAATTAAAGGCGTTGATGGTTTGGTCTTTCAAAAAGAATATTTTCAAGAGAGACTTCATCGGGATGCGCGCGGCGAGATGAAATTAGACGACGGGTTGAATTTCCAAGTTTTCATGATACGTGGTGTCGAAAGTGAGCATAGATAGAATCGTGGAAATAACCAGTCAAACACGGATCACAAAAGATGGTTAGTTGACCGAGAGAGAATATTCCGTGAATATTTATGCAGAACAACATCGTGTCATTTGTTGATCTGTTGACAAGATCTGTGAAGGTGGGTTCCATACTTATTTCACCTGTTGGTTTGAAGAAAGATTGATTTTGTGGAAGCAAGGGTGAAAAACTTAGGAATCGAGGATCTTCATGCAACGTCATAGAAGTGGGAGTTGGCATGGATGGCTTAACGATGTTGGAAATTTGATTTTTCGAAAATAGTTCCCTCAAGAAACATTTCGATGGACTATACACGTCGAGATCAAATTTAAGAACAGGCTGAGTTCCCAAGATTTGACTAGTATTTGATTTAACTTTAGGTTCCAGATTCTCTGAGAGCAAACAGTGAAGATGGGATTTCGTAAAGCGACTTTGCATCTTTTGTTCGAGATACTCTAAAGACTGATGGGCGAAGAGCTCAGAAAAGGTGAGGTCCTTGTGATAATAATTCCAGTCTCATTCTGATTGATATCATGTTTCTCTAGTCAAGAATCATTCAGGGTAGCTTGAACACCTAGGTAGGAAAATTCATTTAGTCTCGAATCAGCTCCTAATTCTTGTAATCCCCTCAGAATCGATATCGGGCCTATACGATTTACAGCACTTTTCATAAGTTAAGGCAGGTGGCTGTCTTAATGAGAACAGGGTTTTTAAAATAATTAATAAGGAAAAGTTCAGTTAAAAACCTGTCAGTGCTAGATTAATATTATACAAAGCAATTGCAAAAGAGGGTCTATAATTATCTTGTATGGTTGTTGAGAAATACCTGTTTGAAAATGTGAATTTTATCATCTCACCCACCTTAACTTATGAAAAGCACTGTAAATTAAGGTTTGTGACTTCCAAGTTCTTAGAATGATGTTGAATACTATCATCTCATAATTCGTAGAGTGAGAGTGGTGGAATGTCATCATTGCATACACTCAAGATAAAGCAGTCATCCTTGTTCAATAGGGTTGTTGACATTGAGGACATGGTTTTCATTGAACCAGAAACATTAACATGGTTGTTGGGTTTATCCCCTCTGTCTGGACTTTCTCCTTCTTCCAAAGGTGTGGACAAATTCAAATTTTCACAAACATTTGAGGAAACAGAGGCTGACACAGGTTTGGGATTGACAATACAATATCAGATGTGTCAAGGTCGGTACCTTAGGGTTAATAGTCAGTCTAGTAGACAATGATTAGTATCAAGATTATTGAATAAGAGATAGACTGGGTTTGGTGATGTGGCCTCAACTTATGTGCTGTGCCCTCTTCCTAGACCCAAAGTGAATGTCCCCTATTTAAAGGTGACAATGACCAACTATAGTAGTCAACAGCATTGACAGACAAAGTCAAGGTTTACGATGAAGCAAAGAGTAGGAGTAAGACAAAGAAAAGACTTGTGTCATCAACAATCAAGACTGATGAGCTCGAGATAGTTGAACAGACAAAGTTAGAGAAAGATTAAAGAATGACAAAGAAGTGATAATAAGTTGTTTATTAGATATTGACCAAAGTCAATATCAAAACTGAGTCTACATTGTATTTACATGAGGGTTTATATACATGTGAGACTCAGGGAAAACATGTGATACATGAGTGTTGTTACAATCATTAGTAATTAGTGAAACAAATGAATGGAGAAGGTAACCCAAGGGGTTACCAGAGTGAAAGTATTTCCTGTGGGAAATACTGAGGAGTCCGAGGCAATCAGATTGGTGTTGAGTTGGTGTATCGAAGGTGTTGAGGTGGATTGAGGGTGTTGAGGATCAAAATGGAGTTTAATGAGTGAAGACAAGTATGGGGATAATGTGATATATCTGATCTTGGAAGATTATATGATACTTACATATAGTTGTGTGTCAGTTCATGAGAAGATGAATATTGGTGAATTCTGGATTTCACAATATTTTCAGACTTGATGACTGCAGTATCTTTAACTTCTGGTAAATAAGTGTCATTGTCATTATTTTCTTCATTTGAATTAGTGCATTCAGTATATGATCCTAGTTCTGTTGGAAGTGAACAAACAATATTTCTGATAGGTGGAAGAATTAAAGGAGGGCTGGGCACCACTGTTGGGTATGTCTTTCTTACTTGAGGTTTCAGAGAACTAGAGTTTCTGACATATGCATATATTGGAGAAGGAACTAGATGTGGATTCACAGTTGGGAATGTTCTTCTAATTTGAGGTTTTGAGAAATTCAGTGAAGGAATTGAATGGGGATTCACAGTTGGGAACATTCTTCTAATTTGTGGCCTCAAAGACACAAAGAGGGATGATCATAATTGACAATATATCTGAAGTATTAAAGGTTTTAAAATCCTTCCATGTCAAAACTTATTTAATAGATACTAGATAGACAACTTACTAACTTTAACCATACTAACTTATCTATAATATTAAGGTTTAAAGAATTTATTACAACTAGTCTAAATTATTCCAATTCTCATAACTTAGAAATTTTACTGTTTTTAAATGTTTAGTTGATTTCATATAAAATGTCAAAAGTAATTATTTATCTATGAGCCTGTAGAGACTATAACCTGTCTGAGAGGGTCTAATCATTAAACATAGAGTAAACAATCTGTTAATGTCACCTGCATTAACCTTCATGTAAGTTCTGAGACTGCATATACTTTAGATAAGATATTACCTATACTAATTCCTATATAAGTTCTGAGACTGTATATGCTTTAGATATGATATTGCCTATACTCACCTTATCTGTAATTTCTTGAGATCACATACACTTTGAATATGATATTACCCACACTTATCTTATCTATAACTTCTGAGATCACATACACTTTAGAGATAGTAGTACTCACATTGACTTCCATGTAACTTCTGAGATTGCATACACTTTAGATGTGATGACATCTATGGCCTATTTGTAAGTTCCAAGATCACATACACTTTAGATATGATATCACATCAACTTCCATGTAAGTTCCAAGATCACATATACTTTAGATATGATATTACCCACACTCACCTTATCTATAACTTTCGAGATTGCATATACTTTAGATATGGTAGTATCCACATCAACCCCTATATAAGTTCCAAGGTTACATACACTTTAAATATGGTAGTATCTGCACTCACCTTATCTGTATGTTTTGAGATAGCTTAAACATTGAAGCATGTATCCTTTTCTGATATAACCAAGTGTGATGAAATCTCTAGTTTTGTTATAATTTACCTTATCAAATAAATCTAATTTAGTTTTTTAAAATCTGAATCTAAGCTTCAGATTTGAAATGTATTTTAAAATTAGATTCTATATTCCAACATTAATGGAACATTCCAAATTAGAAGTCTTGGTCAGAATTTGGGAGTAATTCCAAACTGAGAAATTCCTGTGATGGTAACATAATCCCCTAAATCTTGAAAGAATATAATCTCCAATAAGTTCCCATTGAAAATATGGTCAACTAAATATCTTATTTTATATGTCTTTTTATATCTGTTTAATAATTACCAAATTTCTAAAATAGATATGTTATTAGATAGTTACACAGCTATTAGTATTAGATAACAATAACTATTTAAAAAACATGATAGGAGATTTACTGATATCTTATAAACAATCTATATTTGTGAAATTACAATCATCCCTCATGGTGGATTGTGCCATTGTATATGGCAGGTTGTCATGAACTGACACACGACTATATGTAAGTATCATGCAATCATTCATGATCGGATATATTGAAATTCCCCCGTACTCATCTTCACTCATAAAACCCCATTTCAATCCTTGACACCCTCGATCCACCCCAATACCTTTGATACACCGATTCAACACTGATCCAATTGCCTCGGACTCCTCGGTATTTCCCACAGGAAATACTCTCACTCCAGTAACCCCTTGGGTTACCTACTCCATTCATTCCTTTCACTGATTACTAATGATTGTAATGATGTTAATGTATCACATGCATAGCCTGAGTCCAGATGTATATAAACCTTCATGTAATTACATTGTAGACTCAGTTTTGATATCAACCTTGGTTGATATCTAATAAACAAACATTTATCTGTTCTTCGTCATTGCTTCATATCTTTCTTCTGACTTTAGTTGTCATTGTCTTGACCTCGACGGTCTCAACTGTTGACGACACTAAGCCACCTTTCTCTTTATCCATAACCTTTACTTTGGTCGATAACCTTGACTTACATTGTTCGTGTTGTTGACTACTATGGTCGACGTTGTCACCACTAAATTGGGGACATCCACGAAGTCTAGATAGAGGGCACAGCATATAAGCTGAGGCCGTGTCCCCAACTAGTCGAACTTCGATTCGATAATCTCTTTTGAGATTACCAAAGACAAGTAAGACAAACAACCCAAGGTATCTGACCTTAACACAGGTGGTTTGAGACAAAAATAAAGTATAAACCAAATAGTGTGAAAACATTGAAGTTCAAAACCCACTAATTGTAAGTTACCATGTAAATACTGCAGGGTACTGTGGGATACTGCCAAAACTGCACTGACTGCCGACACAACCCCTCATAATGGTAGCAAACTCCAGAATACCTCTGGAGTATACTGTTTTACCTCTCAATACTGTCAAATACCAGCAAATACCTGATCATACCTTGATTGAGTTTTGAGGATTATAGAAGTTATCTGGAAAAATTAGAAGTATACATGAGTAAGTATTTAGAGATGTCCTGAAGGAAAGTGAAGTATATGCTCTGATCACCAGAGGAACTCTGAGGAAGGTTCCCTCACCTGTAATACCTAGGAGTTCTGTGGATAAATAGAAGTATTTCGAAGTCATACTAGCATTACCTAAGTTTTCCTCAGTTTCATTCAGTGTGTCATGAACTGACACATGATCATTCATATGTAACACATAATCATTCATCATCGAATATATTGAACATTCCCCATACTCACCTTCACTCGTTATATTGCATTACTATGCTTCAACACCCTCAATCCACCTCGACACCTTCAATTCACCGACTCAACACTGATTCGATTGCCTCAGACTCCTCGGTATTTCCCACAGGAAATACTCTCACTCCAGTAACCCCTTGGGTTACCTTCTCCATTCATTTGTTTCACCAATTACTAATGATTGTAACGACATTCATGTATCACATGTCTTCCCTGAGTCTCATATGTATATAAACCTTCATGTAAATATGATGTAGACTCAGTTTTGATATCAACCTTGGTCAATATCTAATAAACAACCTATTATCTGTTCTTCTTCATTGCTCATTAATCTATCCCTGACTTCAGCTGTCGTCGACTCAACCTTGACGGTCTTGCTTGTCGTCGACACTAAGTTACATCTCTTAATCTACTCCTACTACAGTTGTTGACCTCGACTTCATCTGGTTCTATTGTTGGCTACTATAGTTGGCATTGTCACTATTAAATTGGGGACATACACCCAGGGTCTAGGAAGAGGGCACAGCATATAAGCTGAGGCCACATCCCCAACTCAGTTGAACTTCCAATCAATAATCTCGAAAGAGTTATCGATTGCAAGATCAACTACAAACCTAAGGTATCAGACCTTGACACAGTGTGAATACCTTTAAAGACTCAAAGTACCCAATGGGAAATTTAGTGCCACCAAATGTTACTTTGGCATCCTCCAATATCTTCAGGTTCTGTCATGGGATATTGTGGGTTACTCTTACATACTTCATCATACTTCACAACCCTCATGGTAACTACTACTTACCTTGGCATACTCAACCCATCACATTTTTTAGAACAATAAAGGGGTACTGGAGGTTTTTAAGGGATCATCAGGTAAACCACACCAAACCTCTCACTTTCACATAATTGTCTTTATTTTTGTCCCAAAACACCCATCATAATTGTGCTCAACATGCATCTCAACTCATAAACAGGCTTCCTGTCAAAATATTTGCATATGTTACAACCCAAGGTTCCAAGGTCATGAGGTTCAGGTGGAGTGAGTTTGCAAGGTGGGACTTGGCTTCAACTTATGTGTTGTGCCTTCCCAATATGCTCATCCTGGATTTGGACAGAGGTTCGGGGTAGGTTTGGGGCAGATTCAGACAAGAGGAGGATTCAGATGTGAGAGAGGAAGTCGAGAAGTTGATTCAATATCAGAACTGAAGAACTATGTATATGATGTGGGTTTATATATCTAGTGGACATGGTTAGTCAGCCTGGTGACATCATGGGTGTAATCTATACTATTAAAGTAAAGTACAGGGACAAAGTGTAAGCGAAGTTATGCGAGGTTGATAAGCAGAAGGAATCATATGGTTCATAGGTACAGATTACTAAAGGTCTGCATAGTTTGCATAAGGTTGATCACAAGTTTGGGGTTCAGAAAATGTGAAGAATGGAAAACAGTGAAGTTCAGTTCACAAGGTCAATACCGAGGTTTGCTTAGTTTGGGTGGTTCACATAATATAACAGCATATGTCGTTCGTCTTGTAAACTAACCAATGTATACAGGGACATTTTATATATGAGAGCTTTCATCTGTGGTTGTTTGAACCATTTGACTCAATTAAGAAATAGATAGAAGAAACCTCACACACCCTTTTATTCATGTACTTTCTCCAGTCATTCTATGTCTGCTAAACTGGATCTCACAACAAATACACATCAGTGCCCCAGTGTGTAACTAGACATATCTGGTTAGGATCTTTATCTAGTTTGCTTCCATCTGATTACACTTGTTGTCATGAACTGACACATGACTATACATAAGTATTACGTAATCTTTCAAGATCAGATATATCACATTATCCCCATACTTGTCTTCACTCATTAAACTCCATTTTGATCCTCAACACCCTCAATCCACCTCAACACCTTCGATACACCAACTCAACACCAATCTGATTGCCTCGGACTCCTCAGTATTTCCCACAGGAAATACTTTCACTCTGGTAACCCCTTGGGTTACCTTCTCCATTCATTTGTTTCACTAATTACTAATGATTGTAACAACACTCATGTATCACATGTTTTCCCTGAGTCTCACATGTATATAAACCCTCATGTAAATACAATGTAGACTCAGTTTTGATATTGACTTTGGTCAATATCTAATAAACAACTTATTATCACTTCTTTGTCATTCTTTAATCTTTCTCTAACTTTGTCTGTTCAACTATCTCGAGCTCATCAGTCTTGATTGTTGATGACACAAGTCTTTTCTTTGTCTTACTCCTACTCTTTGCTTCATCGTAAACCTTGACTTTGTCTGTCAATGCTGTTGACTACTATAGTTGGTCATTGTCACCTTTAAATAGGGGACATTCACTTTGGGTCTAGGAAGAGGGCACAGCACATAAGTTGAGGCCACATCACCAAACCCAGTCTATCTCTTATTCAATAATCTTGATACTAATCATTGTCTACTAGACTGACTATTAACCCTAAGGTACCGACCTTGACACTTGTTGTTAACACATTGGCCATGGAGTCATTAATTAGTACTCGGCTAGTTTTATTAGAAAATGGTTGTTAAATCGAATTTCATTCGCTTTCTCCATCCAGCATTATATTATGTATGCTGTGTTGTTTCCTGTGGTCTTAATTTGAATATTATACAGGTGAAATGTGGGAAACAAAGGCATCGATTAAACGATGTGCATCCAGGGAAGTCCACATATTTCAACTTAAGATGTGACAATAATATGCAAAGTAACTTTGGATCTTGTCCACCCACATCGTCAATTCAACCATTCAACAATCCTTATCAATCATAAATATGGAACTGACACAAACCATGAAACGACTTGTGATGAGTCTCGTCAAAGTCTCAGAGATGGAAATTGGGACAATGGAAGAAGATATGGAGGTCTTCAGGTGAGTTACCCCTAAATGATCTCTCTCCTCTGTGAGGTGAAATGTAGATGTAATACTATGGTCATCTTACAAAGGAGGGACGTGAGAAGTTTGCGAGCCTAATCGGTCCCTTTATCGAAATCACTACAGGCTGTCTCGTTCACCTGAAGAGATGTCTAAACGCGTTTCCTGACATAAGCCGACTGCCTGTGGAGCTCCTCACACATATCATCCATCGATCCCTTTGTTGTCAAATTAATCAAACGTTCAAAATCCGCTGAATTGGACGTAAAGTTATCCTTCAGTTCTGCCCGATCTCTGCCAATAATCGAACAGTTTCTCAGTACAAGAAGCAATCATATTCAAATGATATGGCTCGAGTCCCATAGTGCGACGGCGATCAAGTCAGCCTTTTCGGGAAAAGAATTTTCTTCGTTAAAAGGAATCACCCATCGCACCGAGTCTCCCACTAACGATGGCCTTGATGGCTTGGTTCCCTGTCTTGTCAGGTTGGATCATCTAGAGATACTTGAGTGTAATTTGTGGAGAGGTATTCCGATGGCTACAGTCCAGCGGCTGATGCCCGTATTCACTCGTCTCCGAAAGTTAAGCCTCACAATTTCTGACCCCATGGTGGTTCAATCTGTTTTGGAATGAAGCTGACAACATTGTGAATGCTAAAGACATTCTCTCCGACGACTTGCCACCTAACTATTTTCGTATCAAAATTATCTTGGATGACGGTGACGACGATGACAGGGGGGTGGAGGGAACATTATTTTCTCTCTTGCCTCGATTAACCGGCCTTTCCGAAATATACTTGATATCAAACATTCTCGTAGGAACAATGGATGAGTTGGCTATTCCTTTTAATGGAATCTTTACTAAAACTCCTACTCGTTCCCTTGAGAAATTAATCATTTCACATGGTCACGATATCACGGACTTCATTCAACGCCTTGGCGATACTTCTCTATGCCATCAAGTGAAACATATATCTTATACGGATATCTACTCCGACATCTCACCTGAAGATGTCGCGAGATTAGGTACGAGTATCGGGAAGCTATTGCTTGAATGCCTTCAAGTGCGACAAAAAGCATACGGCAACGTATTAAATTCTATTTTCTTGCCCCCCCTTCCCGAACGTTTTGCTCGGGAAGCTGAAGAGGTTGGTCACGACTATAAATATTGAGGTACTTTCCCTTTCATTGAGTACCATCATACGTTATTGATTGATAACCGCCTTAGACCCTTATGATGAGGAGCAGGACCACGCCGAGTTTCAGTGACGCTACTGGTAGTGATGCTAGTTTCAGTGATGATGACGAAGACTGAATATTGTAATGGCCGGCACACGACAAACAGATAACATAAACCCAATTTTTTGTCAATGGCGATCGCATTCTTTGAAATCGCGTAAATGCAAAATGCTGCGCAAGTATTACGTTTTTCTTGTTCTTCATATTTACGTCAGTTTTTGTTCGTTATGTATACGTATACCTCGTGAGGCAATATGCAATTCGAGATATACGTATATGTTGACGAAGCCTTCGGAATACATACCAAAATTGAGATGCATATATGATGATTTCTTCCTTCCTCGCTAGATCTAAATCCGATCCTTTCAGTGTGTAGTAAGACGAAGACACATCTATCTCTTTCTTTAATCGCCGAAAATATATACTGAGATAAAGTTTCTTTTACGTCGACGAGCGACGCGAATTGGAATATTAAATATATAAAATATTTGGTACACCAAAAACATCCAGTAGTTAAACCGAGAACTCTTGCCAAGGTAAACGCGTGCTTAGGGGGTTTTCTTACCTTCGTGAAAATATTGTTGTTGAGGCCATTCACAAATACAGAAAGACTCACCTGATCTACAAATAAAGTCTAGCGGTATGTGATTGATACATAAAGGTATTATATCTGGGAATACGTGTATTAAAGAGAAGCGGGTATTTACTATAAGGGGATATAGTCGTAAAATTTTCGTTACTGGATGGAACCTTGAAAGCAGAGATATAAAGGGAGTAGCATATGGAAAGAGGACAAAGAATTAAAAGGGGGAAAGGAAGAGAGGAAAGAAATATAAGGGAACTTCGGGAAATAGCAAGAACAAATATCCATCCTGAATGGGGAGGAGGTAGCATAGTGGGGACAACAGCCAAATTCAAGCCAAAGACAATCAAACGACAACAGGCTTATAATGAGAGAAGAAAGGAAACGGAAACACAGACAAAAAATAAACTTGTGGATGAAAGTAAAAAATTGCCAAAAAAAAAGGAGAGCGCGTGGGTGATCAAGAAAGCGTATGCACAATGATAGCAAGGATACAAAACTAAAATAAATATGTTACAAGGAAATAGGATAAAGTTAGATGGTAGTGTTTTCCTTTTGCCTTGAGGTATAAATCAACAGATGCGGTGGAAATGCTAGGTCGAGGTCGTTGCGTCAGGATCAATGCCATGCTGAGCTTCATATTCTAGTAAGCGTTTATAAGCTTCATCTTCGATAAAGATATCCGATTCGCCAGAAAATTTCGATTCTTTATGACACCCTGCGGCATGTTTCCACCAAAATAGTTCTCGGACCTTACAAGGAGAAGCATTTACCAACAAAATAACAAAGACGATCAAAACGTAATGACAAACCTTTAATTCACCGACTTTACAACCTTCCAGAGCAATCCATTGTTTACAATGATGACATTTTCCTTGTAAGATCTCTGACTTTTCATTTGATTGAGGTCGAGGCACTTGAACTACGCGATGGGAAAGCGGAGGCGAGAAGGGTTGGAAACGTGTCGCTGATATGCCTAAAAATTATGTCAATCTAAATTGCAGATTATATATATCGGGTAACAGATGTACCATGATAGTATTGCATATGATAGCTTATGAAAAGAAGTTAACTGATGTCCATTAAAAGAAAACGACCGCTCACTTATGTTGACTGGTCTTCGTATGGTTCCATTCCTGCCTACCTTCCCCTCCTCGACGTGGATCCTCAAAACAAATCGGACAGAGAGCCAATTTCTTTCCACCACTTCCTTTAGTGTAGCGGGGGGTGTATAGATCCCGAATATCTCTGGGGGGATTAAAGTTTCCCAAGGGACGTTTTGGATTGGTAATTAACTCGCTGCAGGGGGTACTTGTTAGCGTAAAAGACCTCATGAGAGGACTAAACTACCTTGGAACACCATCTAAAATGTATTTCTCCATATCTCCGAAAGAACTAGCCTTTTTGGAGGGTGATCCAGCTTCAGCGGTACCGTTTGTGGTATCAAACTGTAATATGAGAGGGTATCGTCTGTAGAATCCTGAATATCCTTCAATAAATGAGATCTCCGGTTCAAATGTGCGCGTTGGAACGGGTACAACAGGTTGTGATGGCTGTGCAGTACGATGATGTGGACGGGATATGGCAATATTAGTGGAACCCGCATTATCCTTTGCTTCAGAACCGCTTGAATTAGCCAAATCAAAGAAACCAGGTGGAGGGGAAGATTCCCTTCGTTTCGCACGTGTACCTCTTGCTGGTCTAGAAGATGATGAGGGTTGGGGTTTTTCGACGTTTGAGACTCCTCTCGACGGTTTAGACCTGGTTCTCGGAGTTCGAGGTTGCTTTATTCTGGAGCTGCTGCTCTGTTTGCTCGGGATAAATGTATCATCTTGGTCGTCTTCCGGTTCCGGTTCCGTGTCTTTGTCCTCTTCCGTGTCTTCGTTCTCTTCCGTGTCTTCGTTCTCTTCCGTGTCTTCGTCGTTTTCCGCGTCCTTGTCGTTTTCCACGTCCACTTTTAAAGATCTGTCATAAGGGATGAAAATGTTTCCATAACAATTGCCCATTCTTGTTCTTATGCGATGCCTAGTTGCCGAAACAATCGATCTTGCGGTTTCAAAGGACATACCTCTTGGGACGATCCAACCGTTAGGTAGTTGCTGCCTAGTCGCTGGGATGGTTGGCCTTGTTGTTCCTGAGGGAGTAGGTAATTTTTTTCCAGTAGGAGTATTATCCCGTTTAGGTTCCGTCCGTCTGCCTTCACTAAGACGTCGTGCACAACGTCTTTTGGGAGGTAATGGAGCAGCTATAGAGATAAGTCGAATATATAGTTGTGAACAAACATACAAAGAATAAGTAAACGAGAAAAACCCTACTATCAATGTGGTCAACCTCCTCAACCTCTTTGTCGTCATCACGTTTCCGCTTCCGTCTAGGTCGTCTCGTAGTCCGATCCGCATGCATATTACCGTCGTTTTTGGACTTTTCTTTATCAACATCTGTATCAATCAGCGTTACGCTCGATGATTCTGACAGTGCTTTGTTGACTGTGGGCACCTCCATGCGCGTCGTGATCTTAGCACAGCTTTGCCCACTTTGTTGTTGTACAACGCCGGTAACTGGCCGTTTCTCATTCTCGAAAACAATTGCATCAGGATCCACTTCTCCATCGGCATCTATGTCTTCTTCCGAACCATCCGCGTCTTTCTCTTCGTCCTCCGCTTCAGCGCCAGCTTCCGTTTTACGTTCCGCTCCGGCGCCACGGTCGCTTGTCTGTATAGGCGAGAACAAGGGCAAAAAAAGAAAGAAAGAAAGAAAAAAGACAGAGAGAATAAGGAAAGAGAAGGTTATAGTTTTTCTTTAAGTTTGAGAAGTAAAAACTTGCAAGAAAAAAGAATACTTGCCTTGCGTCGTTTAGCGGGTGACTGAGCTCGTGAGCTGGGTAAGGATGATCGGGCAACTGACTGCGCGCGCGAACTGTCAAACCTGTCGGGTTTCTCGAGAACACCACCAGAAGTTGTTGATGTCGCATTGTTTAACCCAGGAATAACACGCAACTGACCGTCCGCCTCCGCAATACGACGAACCATCCGTTTTGGTCTCTCCATGAGCAACGTAGGTGGGGCAGTCCTTCTCATAGCAAGTTTCTTCTTCTTCCTTCTCCTCTTATCCTTGTCATCTCCTTTTCCATCACTCATGTCACTATCACTTTCTCCATCCGCATTACCATTGCCATGCCAAACCAAACCCATACTACTGAAATCATTTTTTGCGTCACTGCGTGTCGCACCCTCCACCTCCAGCCTAGGACGTCCTGCTCGAGCCCACGAACGGTAGTTCCGTGGGACGCCTTTTACATCTGGGTCTCGTGCAATTAAGTCTGAGCAATATGGTGCGACATATGTTATAAGAGACTCGGGGAAGTATATGCGTGGCGGTGGAAACTGATGTCCCACGTCTGAAATTGACTCTGAATCTGTCGTATCTTCGTTGATATATTCTATATTCGAGGTTTTGAAGATAAATCTGGGATAGGTATCAGGCGGTGGTAAGGCATATGCGTTAAGCTGGGGTGTGGCTGTTGAGGTCGGGTCGTGCGCTTGCGTTGGTGGCCGCGTGGTCATCGTCGTCTGGGGTTTTGGGCTCTGGTCGTCAACAATTTCTGACTCTTCATGCGTTTGTTCATGTTCTTTTTCTTCATCTCTGACATTTGAAATGCGTACTTGGATGGATGGGGTTCGGTGGTCGGAGTAGTAGGTGAAAGGGGTTCGTGTTAATGTGATGGGCGTTGACGATAAAGGAGAAGGAAAACGTGATGTGGATAATAAAGGAGGCATAAATGTCGTCGTCGAAGTTGACAACTCCTTCTGCGATGCGCATATATGCATCGAGGAAAGCATTGAGGGGAGTGGCGAACAGGAGTGATTGAAAGAAAAGAGAACCCTTGTGATGGGTTGGGTGTGACAAGCGCTAAACCCCAGTTTTTTTCGCAAGTTGCCGCGGCTTAATGTGTTGTGTGTGTATGTGGTATTCAAAAAGGCAAACAAAGCCGTTCGCCGCGTGGCATTGCCATATTTTGTCTCCTTCGTCCACCTCAACAAAAAAACGAGGTTTTTCGGAGCTTTTTTTTTGCAGATTAAGAAATACTTGCAAGTCAACCTTTTTCTCCGGCAGCGCTTGGAGCCTCGAACGGCGCGGTGAAACTGCCGAAGCAAACAGCCTGACTGGGTTATAAAAACGTCTTGTACAGAATCCCCTTTGGGACTCATCGATGAGCCAGGTCAAATATGGTATCTGTTCGTGGTATATGCGTGTTTGTGGCTAACAACTGAAACTTCTGGCAAACTACCACTAGCTCGGTAGGCGTTGCAAGCAACGTTTAACTTAAACCCTTCCAACTCGTATATATAAACTCAAGTTAGGACCGCGAAACTTCAATTAATTTTATGTAAAATGTAAAACTTCTTAATCACGCCATCTGAATGTCAATTGAAATCACAATTAAAATCTCGTGTCAACACCTTTTGGATCAAGCGCAATCAGACAGGTCCTTATTAGTTGAACCTTTGTAATACATAGCTATAAGCACCTCAGATTCCTCTTAAGTGCCTAAAATATAGCACATAGAAATAATTTAATTATCCGAGCTTCACATTTGAGTGTGCGCTGGTATCCATGTCTACTGGAAGATCCAAATCACTCCGGCTCGGTGCATTATCACCAAAGACCTAAGATTATTAGAACAAGAAGAGAAGAATACAACATACTCTATCGTACAAACATTTCAAGTTTCTAATTATCAGACACTTTTTTACTGGGGGACTAGCAGAATCAAATCAGTAACCCGGCTTATACTTTATGACGACGAAAAACTACGAACCAGGAGGATAATCAATCTCATCAAGGTACCATGCACCTGTATAATGCAATGTTAAATAACTCTCATGACAGTCTAATCCCAATAGAACACCTACGATCACCCACTTCATCTCTCTCCGGAATGGTCCAGCCATTTCCTAACCAATAGAAACGATTATGTGTTTTATCAGCTGATTCATAATTGAAATCCTCCCAACGAGGATTTCCGAACACTTTCAGTGCATGGAGAGTCGATCCTGTCGAAGAGATGTTCTGTAAATGAATGGGAATAATGGGAGGGCATGTTATCACCTGGCCATAATCCAGCAATACGACCCTCTTCTTTTCCCATCTTATACCAGGAACGGCATTTCACAGAATAGACAGTCTGAGTAAGGTTAGGTTGATCATTGTGAAGATATCATCAAATAAACTGCACGAACTTGTTGGAAATACGTCTTGCGGTTATGTCAGTCAATCAGTCACTTCACTACGGGGGTATAAAGATCATCATACCTTGCTATATTCATCAAAATCTTCCACAGCTTCTTTCTTTACTTCCACAAACTTCAACCTCTCACGTTGTAATTTGGTTACAATCTTCAAAAGATAGTCGATTTCCTTCTCAATAAGGACTAGTAATGAACCTGACCCAACAGCCGAGTTGGGTCCAAGTGCGTAAAACCTATAGAAAACACGTGAGACGTTTTATTGTAGGGACCTACTGATGACGCTATACCAATTGGGGAAACCGTCCGTTGCGACACTAAGATAATTCACAGGGAAATCTTTCCATTTATCTTGTAAATCAACGCCATTCCTGCCTTTAATGGAACATCGAGGTCTGTATGTCGTATCATAACCTTAATAGCAGTTAGTGTAACTTTTTGTCGAAGATATATACATATCACAAACCTGTTGCACATACAATGATATCGAAGGCTCGATGTTGACCATCAATAGTTTCAATGCCTTCAGGAGTTATCCTCGCAATATTTTCAGTTACAAACTCAACCTACAGTTAACCGTTTAGAGAAAGTATAATTTTATGTTTTGGAATGATAAGCAACGTACATTGTCTTCACATAAGGCTTCCAGGTACCCGGGGCCGGGTGTCAAACGACGGCAGGCAACAGGAAAATCAGGTATCACTATAAGTATATCGCATAAATGATCAGAATGTGGAATATAATAAAACCAACAGTGTTCCGCAATCCAAGGCTTCTTAGCTAGTTTTCTTAACATGGCTTCCCGGAAGACCGCAGCTGCGGCGTGCTGGATAGGATGACCGCGCTGTGTACTCCCATGCACAGCCTAGAAAATAATAATAAATCAGACGATGTCTAAACGTGACTTTTCTTAAAAAAGTTAACATTAAGTTCATCTTCGAGGTCATGCCTGAATTTAGTGTAATATTCCGTATTCTCGAATTCTTTCATTTCAGGTTCGGTAAAGTAGTCTAAAACTTATAAGGAACATATTTCTCGGACTGGCGTGTTTTTTTCGAACTCACGAGTTTCTCCGCCAGGATTACGTATTGATATTTCTCTAGATGCGAAAGGTGCTGAAATCCCTGATAAACAAATATAATATTCAAGCTGCTGCGAATAATATTATACAAAAACAAGAACGTACAAGTCTTTCCTCGGACAAAATTGGACACTTTGGCGGCTTTAGGTTGAAGTGCTGGGACAATTTGAATAGCGCTTGACCCCTAAAGAGTATTAGTTCCACCTTAACTCCAAACACGTGCCAGGACACGTACAACACCAATGACCGCAACGGTCTTTCCTTCCCATGCCTCCTTTTCCAAAGTCCATTTCGCAGAATGGACAAGGGTTCCCTCGAAGTCGTGCAAACCAGGTATATCCGGCCAATTCCAATTTGATAAACCACCAGTACAATTTAACACGACATCCACGGCGTCTGAAACTTCCCCATCTGGAGTAGTGAGCTTGAGTAACCATTTCCCATTTTCTTCGTCCCATTCCGCGCCAGATAGTTCATGTTGGAGTTTAACGTACTTTTCGACATGGTATTTGCTTGCTGTCTTTTGGAGGTAGGCGAGAATTTCATGACCTGGAGCGTAAAATGATGACCAGCGAGTCTGTTGGTGTTATGACAGTTGAGTAAATAGATAGCTTAAGAACGCAGATTCACATTAGGCTCGAATGTAAGTTGATACTATCGTATGAGTCAAGCCAAATACACCGAAAGTTGGGAACAAAGACATACTGAATGAGATGGTATATCACAAGCTAATCCCTACGGACGACCATCAGCAAATTAGTCAGATCATACAACTAAGATCACAATTTACCGGATAGCGATTAACATACCTATCACAGATGATCAGTATAGCTACCAAACAAACGTTTACAAGCTTACCAAGTCCCCCCAATGCCACTTTCGCGTTCATATATCACCAACTCAAAGTTCTTAAGCCTCTGCGGAATTCTGATACCAGCAAGGATCCCACTATAACCAGCACCGATAACAGCGATACGTACTGGTCGATATTCGTCAATGGCGAAATCTCCTAGCTGATAGCTGATGTCTGGGTGGTTTATCACCCCATTTATGTGGACGCCGTTGACAGCAGTAGAATGCGTTTGGATCGGTTCAGTAGTCATTGGGGACTGATGAAGACAAAAGATGGGTGCGAATGTGACAGAAAGGAGACCTTTTTTCAGGTTTTTGAACTTGACCGTAAGGCACTACTTTTAAGATTGAACCTTAGGGAAGATATTTGAGCCATAGATTCTTGTGACAGTGGACCTATCTAGAGGAGTTCTATGGGAAACATTTCCTATAGAAGTAAGGTCCGAGGGTTTTCCACGGTTTGCACTCCAACGCCTCTCACGCCTGTAGTTTTGCCAAGCAACCGTATCATTTCCTTGTTGTCTAATGGCAGAAGAAAAGAGTGGAAGGACAGGAAATCGCTTGGGTAAATCATGAGATTTTGGGTAGAGTTGACTGAGGTTGGGAAACGGAGAACGACGGCGACCGATAACCGTGTGACCGTAGCAAATTTAGTCGGTCGCTTATCGTGATCTGCTGCCTGGTGCCACGTGCAATTTGGTTTTCACACTAAATTCTATCAAATTGATTCGCTCAAGAGTCATTTTATGTGTATCAAACTCTAGGGAAATCTTTTTTTTAATTGCTTCTTCTTTATTAGCTCCCAAAGATCGGTGGTTACAGAAGACTTTGTTAGGAAGATGATACCCATAGTTTGGAACCATTTCCTTCAAAAAGGAATGATGAGCTATATAGGAGCGACCAGATTAGGAAAGATGTGCTACGTCTCATTGACATAGTTCGAAGAAAAATGAGTACGTAACTAGGAGTTATTCGAGGACCTCGTTCTGCTGCGGATTGTACATAATACGCCAAGCTCCAAGTACGTGTGAACCATTATAGATGTCACAGTGTTTCAAACGTATTTTAAAATTCCTTTTGCAGCTCCAGTTATTTGATCACGGGATTCGTTAATTTGGTCCTTATTAGCCTTGAGTCCGTCCCGACTCCCGACCACTTGCTTCAATAAAACTGCAGGTTTTTTGACATCACTCATGCGATCGTTCTTTTTGCAAAATCCACATCTGACTTTAGTTTATAAGAGGTAGAGGCCGACGCGTTCACCATATACGGTGCTTTAATGTCGTTTTTTCTTGTTTGCTCGATTTCATTCGCTTGAAGGCTTTCCTGGTTTGACCTATTATGGAGGAAGGCCGTTCCCCGACTTCCTTAACGTTGCTATCCAGCGCTTCTTACACACGTAACATCTCAAATAAGTAAATTAAATGATTTGTTATCTAAATAAGCACTTATCTTTGATGAAGAATCTCAGTGTTGATATCCCTCAACGATGATTACCGATGATAGCAGTCAAACTCCCGAACACAACTAATGTCAAGCGACGATTCCGTATAGCACAATGAGTTATACTACATTGAATCTCGATCTTTTCTTCGATGTCAGAGTAGGGAAGTTCAAACGTTATCTGAATTGGATGAGAAGGTATATACATAGATTCTTATCGAGTCGATTCCTGACAATAGGCTTCAAACGTTCTGAAAGGATTTGTTGGTCAGAGCATATTATCGCCTTAGTCAAAACCCGGCACGTACTGAAAAACCATCCTTGATTCAACAATAACAACCTTTGTACCTAGTTTTCGCAATTCATTCAACCAAGTTTCTGATAAAGGGGGACAGTTCCCCCCAAAAGCGATGAATTGTAATTTGTGCGCAGATACTTTCTGCCGTGATTGAAGACATTCCGCCAACGATCTCCCAATAATTTCTGCGTAATTCTCAGGATTATTGAGTCTCGTCGTAGTCGCATAACATAAATACCTCAGCCGAGGAACAAGAGAAGTGTTGTTCAAGATGTGAATGAAGTCCAGTAAACTATTATCATGTTCAATAATCAGCTTCTGAACGGAGAATATGTGGGTCATAATATTTTTAAGACAGAAGGCGTGATGGGGTTGGATGCCAGGGAGAAAGTATAACTCGGTAAGACTGGTTAATCGAGGCAACAACCAGGATAATCCTGGTTTCAAGAAATCGGTGAATTCCTCCCGATGTAATTGAAGGCGAAAATATTCAGATGGAATTGTATTGGAATCAATGTCGAACCTGAAAAAGCCCTCAGGATCGATACCATAGTTGAAGGAGTGTTCGTCGGTGTTTGTTGACGAAAAGAACTCGTAGTGCAAACGACGCTTTAATGCCAAAATAGAATATCGACTAAAGTGGGCAGGAGAAAATTGATTAGGAGGACCCAAAACATACAAACACCTCATGGATGAAAAGTTGTAATCCTCTAGAATTGAACAATCCGGAGTAATAATCGAGTACCTGCCCATGGCGGTATCTAAACACGATAGCTTGGGGGCGCGAAAGTACTTCAATAACGGTATTTGACTTGCTGATAAAAACCGTAATTCAGGTAAGATTATACAGTGACCCGTTCCCGAACTGAATGAGACACATGGGGCTGCCATCAGCCGTAGAGTTTGTAGTTTGGTATTGCCGCATAGCAAAAAAAGTAGAGACTCGACGGATGCAGGTGCGGTTTGGGGGTGTAGTTCAAGCCGTAAATTTTTAAGACGACTAAATATCTGTGCCAACTGATCCAATCGAATACCGTTGGTGATATTCAAAATGCAGTCAAGTGTTTCCAGATGATCCGACGAGACAAGAACAGGGAGCAGTTGAATGAAAATTTCGCAGGGATTCGAGGAGCGATCCAGAACAAAAACTCGTAGTGAAGGGAAGTGACCGTTTGATAAAATCAACCTGGTTAAGCTCTCGGCTGAACCGTTTCCGTGGAGACGAAGTGTACGTATACGGGAGCCCTGTTTTGTAAAAAGGTTTTCAAGAACTGATAAGAACTCGGGAGGATCATCCCGAATTATAACGTCTAGCCTTGCAGACTTCGAACGTCTGAGAATCTCGTGAAAGAATAGGAGTGGTACATGTTGAACCAACGTCCAAAAATTGGGGGTTTGAATGATCACTGTTTGCCAGTGATGACAGACTCCCATGTAGGATACATAAGGATATTTTCTTTTGGTTATGCAAGGCTTTGCAAGGAGTAGGATATGTATCAATAGTTCTACCGGAAGTTTGTTAATGGGTACGAGCATGTTAAGACGCGTTTTGAGCCGGGCAAGATGTCCTGTGGCGACCACAATCATGTGTTCGAGTAGTTCGCGTTCATCTGAGTTCTGAGATTGAACACTCAAGAGTATACACTTAAAGATATTTGAGAAAGATTTAAGTAGAAAAAAATGGTACCTTATATCATCGATATTAATTTTTGAAGATGGATGTATAATCTGATTCGATCTGTAAGCCTCTTCGACGATTCTGTGGCCGCCCCTATCCTGTTTGTTGTCAACGGCGACACCAAGTTCTTCCATCTTCTCTATCAATGTCATATCGATCAACGGTGTGGTTGACTGCTGCTATCACAAAAATATGGCGACACAGCCTGGACCTCATTTCCCGGCGAAAGCTGACCGTACGCCGCGACGGCACGACCAAAGCTTGCGTTTGCGATTGTAATAATACTTAGACTTTTAAATCGACAAATGCTGGTTAAATTAAAGTTATTTATACGCACTGTTAAATGTGTTAATTATTGGACCAGGGGAATCAACACTATGAACAAAGATACCTATTTACATCCAAGTTATAAAATAATGGTCGTATAATCATGAGATTGTATTCGAACAAAATAATTATGAAGTTTCTTTCACCGTTATGTCTTATGATCAAAAAACCACGCGGAATCTCGGGATGACAACAAATGTATACTTTTCGGTTTCCGCTCTGTGAGAAAACGTTATGTAAAGGATTAGAGGGAACGGTAGTTCTAAATCTCGATCCTGGGGGAAGATGGACCAAAGCGCGACCAATGTCCCGATGATTAGACTGGGTTGATTGGACAAACAATGAGTGCCGTACCTGGACGGAGCACATGAGCATGAATAAATTAAAGGACATCTAAACGGACACAATAGATTTGGTAGGGGGACAAACACGAAAAATAGTATTTAAAAGAGGGGGGATTTGCGTTTTGTATTGAAACTTCATCCTCAATCGTGCACCTGTACTTCTTCCTACATCTTAATTATGTCTTCCGGCCTTTACATGAACACCAACCAATCAACCGTTGCCAATGCGGCGTTAGATGAACCAGGTTATAGTGAAACATCTAATGGTGTGTTTATTTATCATCCACCTCCCAATCCTTTTTCATGGTGTTCGTGTTTAGAAAATAAAAGGGTTCGCAGAAGTCGTCCATACATCACTCAGGATGACATTAACCCCACTCATCTACATTGCGGACATCTGTCAAAAGAAAAGTCGCCCGCAAATCCTATCCAATCTGGTCAAAATAACGAAGCGAAGCCACGTCGCAAAGGAGAAAAAAGGTCGAGTACGTCGACGAGACTCGAGGAGGGTAGACAGAGTAGGCATGAAGAGAACTCCAAACTCGGTACTGACGAAGACACGTGGAAATGGTTGTTAAAGGTTGAGAAGGATTACGTTGAAACAATCGCAGATGCGACAACGGAATTACAGAACCGGATTTATACCGACGGGATCAATGAGGACGATGAGGACGACGAAAGAGAGTACAAATACTATCATTGTCGCCCAAGGTCCGAGGTTTCTCCTCTGCGAATTCCACCTTCAGAACCATGGTTTGCAGCTTGCTACACGGATTATCGGGAGTCGTATTCGTCCTCTGAATCGGGAAATGACGAGGAGGAGGCTAGTGAGCTCGAAAATGACTTAGAGCTTGAAGCTGTTGATACAAAGACGATGTCTTCGCCGGATTTGCCATGTACGACCTGTGGTAAAGAGGCATGTGAATGTACCGCGGCGCTCCTGTTAGGAATGACAAGTACATGTTTGTCTGGAGATAAAGATTGCACGACTTCAAATAAATAGAGTGCTTAATCAAACCCACTTACCTTGTCACAATATTAAATGACAAACTTGTTTTGTTCGGTTCATGTTCCACCCGACAAGATAGCTTGCGTTTCGCCGAAACTGGGAGTATGGATAAATAACGTTTCAAATATTGTAAACCATTATACCACTGTCTGTTGGAAACTTTATCAACGTTAACCCGACCGATACGGAGGGACTACATATTGAGACATGTCGAGCATGTGCAATGGGAGCTACTAGCAGTGTAGCCAATAGACGCTTATATAATTACTCAGTGGGCGTTAGTTCGGATGTTCCCGACGGCAGAACAGTAACGTTCGCAACCAACCTTGTTCATAACTTGAACCTTGGCCAATTCCGACAATCTTGTTAAGGCACATATGACATTGTCAAAATGGTGGAAAAGAATCTAAAGGGAAAATAATCAAAGATGTCTCCTGAACAGGCTGGCGGCCCTGCTGCACGCCCCGGATCTAACATGACCTGCCTTAGGTGTGTAGGGTGTTTTATTCACTCTTTACTTTAAACTAACTATGATTTTGATATCATGGTAATTATAATACAATAGCTCTGAATTCATGTATAAAAGACAACAGAACTCGCTTCTCCCAATAAATAAACTCCCAATGGAACTTCTTTCACATATCATTCGTATTACAGATCCTCCTCCAGATCGCAGCTGCGCTTCTCAATCCATATTAGATGATGATAATGATGGATCGCGACACTACGTGGTATTCACATGAGTTTGCTACCACTGGCGATCAGTTCTTACCCAAACCGCGAACCTTTGGACATCAATCGCACTCAAATTGATAGACAAATCCATCGATCCATTTATCCATGAAATTCTCGAACGCTCAAAGTCAGCTAAATTACAACTTAATTTATTCATCAAATCTACTCGGTTTCTATCTGTGCTTGATGATTTCCTTGTCAAAGGCGACCGTATTCAAACTTTAAAATTGCGCGAGGATCCGCATGACCTTGAAGAAGATATCGATTATGTCTTTAAAGACAAACACTTTCCTTCGTTACAACATGCTGACTATAACTTTTCATATTATCAGAAGTCCGCCTCGGCCCTACTACTTGCCACCACTACTTCAGATCGCCTAGAGACACTCAAATGCCAGCTCAGGCTGGCCTTCCAGTGGATATCATTGATAGACTAGCGTCAAAATTTCATCGGATTCAAAAATTAAACCTCAGTATTCCTTACAATGAGATCAATGATTTTTCCCCCGGTCCACATAACTTCAAATTGCGTACTCTACGAGTTTGGGGAGCTAGTCCTTCAACATCGCTCATTTTCCCCACCCCCATGATCTCTCCAGACTTACAACACCTACAAATCTTTACTTGAAGCCATCCAGGCGCCCAACCTGTCATGCTTAGATATAGAAGACTGTAATGCCCGGGTTAATTTCAATAATGCGGTTTGTAAAATTTTAGAAAAGAAGATTTTTGAGGAACGAAACATGACATTATTCGAACCCATGATATATTAGTTTATTTTTCCAGTGACAGCTCTCGTGCCTAGATTCTGCAATTCTTTAAGCCAAATATCCGGTAAAGGACAACGGCACCTAAGAGCGATGAACTCCAACCTAGGTATGGACGTAGAAACTTTCTGTTGCAATTGAAGACATCCTGTCAATTCTTTTTCAACGTTCTCCATATAGTCAGGACCTTTGAAATCAAGATCACGACCACTTGTATAATATGGATATTTCAGTCAAGGGAATATGGACGAATTGTGGAAAAGGCGAATAAAGCTCAGAAATGTATCAATGTGGTCAATAACGAGTTTTTGAACAGAAGGTATCCGTCGACGGGGAAGTATTTCTTCAAGTCTGAGATAAATTTGATCCCATTTATCTTCTGAGCCGGAATAAACATTGTAAGGGATGAAATATAATTCTTTGAGACTGGTCAATTGAGGCAACATCGAGGCCGGTAAGGATCCCAGAGAGGTTTCAAACGCATCCTCATACTCGAACTTCAGGTGGAAGTAGTCGCGCGGGAATTTGTCTGAAAAAATGTCGATATTATACCTAGGAAGGATCGTGTCAATATCTTCAAGAATAAGAGAATGACGATAGGGGTTTTCGGTGTTTGTTGAAAACTAGGATTTGTCATGTAAAGAAACCTTTGATCCCAAAATACGGTGTTCTCCAAGGAAAATTCTGCAGGGCCAGGACACAAGATGTACAAATACCTGATGGACAAGAAATTGAATTCTTCAGGAATTGGATAGTTAGAGGTAACGAACAGAGGGTGGATACATCCAATATGGCAAGCTTGGGAGTCCGAAAATACTCTAACAGAGACGAGTTATGTAAAAGTCGATAGAAACGATAATTCTGGGATGTTTGTTTGACCAATTCCTAAATCACTTGGAATATCATCTGTATCAAGCCGTAAATTTTGTAACATTGTGCTATTACCCAGCAGGGACTGAATAAGCTGACTGAGATTTTTGAGACGACGAAATATAGGCGTCAAGTGATTTACAGGAATATTGTCAATCAAAGTGCATTCAAGTGTTTCCAGATGGTGAGGAAGCAAGGACGAATAGTAATGGGTATAAAGAATCGCATGAAAAGGAATGAGAATTTAAGGCAAGGCCTCGTAATGAAGGAAAATAGGGGGTTTCACGCTAGTAAATTCGCCTTAAATTCGCATTGAATTCCATCAATAACTCCTTCCTGAATTCTTGGAGTTAACCAGCGATTCCAGACCGAGTTCAGACCGAGCTTGGCCAACGTGAAACCCCCCCTCTCGGCAATTCCACTTCTAACTCACAGTATCAGTTCACAAGATTAGATAGAGATAATATAACTATAGTTGTGCCTTAAACATTCTTATAAATCCTTAGTCACGTTACAAGTTCATACTTTGACTTCATTATTCTGAGCAATGGCTTCTCTATACAATGGCTGATAAAAGCTAATAAACTGAGGATAATTGAACTACACCCCATGCAACCAAAAAAAGACCACTGAGGAACCGGGTTTGTCACTTTTTGTGATGACCAAGAAAAAGAATAATTTCTTTTAAAAAATAAATTATATTTTTAAATTTAGGCGGAATACAGTAAGAGTTAGCCGAGCAGAGTTTTTGATCAAAGCGCGAAAGCAGCTCTGAGCTGCTTTTGCACCGAACTCGAAGCTGAACTCCAAAAACCGAATTTCGGAGAATTCCGAGGACGAGTTCAAGACAGAGTTTGACACCGAATTTAGCTGGAGTTTATGTCGGAATTTATCGACGTGAAACCCCCTAATGTTTGCTGGATAGAATGAACCAGGCTCTCGTCTAATTTGGGGTGTGATAATAAAAGTTGCAGTGTACGAATACGATGGCTCCTTTCCTCGAAAAGGTTCTGAAGCGCTGGTATGTAAAACGTAAACTACTATAATACAATGAAATTGAACAAGACAGAGTTTAGCAGACTTCTAAATTATATTCAACAGTAGTGTCAGTAATACATTGTATGACGTCATGGCTCTGCTTAATTCAACTGATTTTGTTCTGGACTTGTATTGTTTAAATGCTTTATTGAAAGTTGAAAGGCCCAAGCCTGTATGCTCCTTCACAGTTCCCGAATAAATATTCCAGTATTACATACACTCAATTAACATATTGCACGCACTGTTTTTCAGAAACGCCATCATTGTGCGGGATCTCCAGTGTTGCTCACTCGTACTCGAGCATAAAAATGGGGCAAAGATCAAAGTGTAAAAGCTGTTTGGGGATAAAATTCTGCTCATGTTACATGACCGGAATTTGACCCATGCCACTCCCTAATCTCGAAACCTCTTTAGGACGTAAGGTCATGGTTGACCACGAGCTCAATGGAGGAACAAGTTTGAAATTGGGATACGGTTTGAAGTTCATCATGTTCTCTCAGTGTACCAAGAAATTGCGTCATATTCGGACACAAGAAACAAGACCGAGACAAGACAAGACAAGAAAAGATAGAACATACTTCAGCGGACACAAGAAAATGGTACTACTTCAACAAGTTCTTTATGAAAATTCATCCCTATATCTAATGATCGCGGGTGAAAGTTGTCGGGGTTGATGGACTCGGAGCTTTCACAGTCTAAGGACCAAGTAATCAGGCCTAAATTTCCTTATCCACTCCAAACGATTATATATCATCAAAACTCAATCAATTAAAGAAGTTTGGCTTCTTATTTACATGGGATGCCGGTCCTATAATGAGAAGAAGAACACAATAATAATAATTCGTTATGCTACTTACTGCCCTTTGTTGACCTCTCCCTTACGTGTACGTTTATTCGATGGATAAGGTAATTGCGCTCGGAACAGATTAATAATACAGGTGCCCTAAGTTTTCCTAATATATACCATATCCTAATACACAACGTACGAAGGGTAATTTAACTCCGATGATAGATCTAATCAAGCAAATAACGATTTGTTTTGGAGTAAGATCCCGTAAACCTCCTGGATGTATAACTTAAAGGTAAGCTAAGCTCTGGTTTATATTAATTAATCCTCCTCGCTGTTTACATACTAAACTCAGAAGCGACAAGTATATCACAAACTAGCCTTGCTAGATATATCAACGAAAGCTGTTGATTAACTGCCACCACATAAACGACGCCTGTTATTAGGTCACATCTAACAATCATTAGTTAAAAACTTTGGTAAGACGTTGGGTAACAAAGTGATGAGAGAGATTTCAGTCCATCAAGCACTAGTCCGGTCTGGTATCGGAGGAAGTTGTACCTGAGAGGTTTATCGGCACCTTCAAAGTTGTGACGGCCCTGTTTGCCGATGTTCCTCTATGCTCCTTGAGCGCCGCGGTTCACGGATCTTACATCACCCTCTTTGCATAATTATCAAGGCCACGAGACTCTAGTCACACTCTCTACAGTCCCATCCCTTTATTTTTAGTCAGCTAATACGTAAAGAATGTGATGTCTTGTCATTTCCATCCATAATCTGAAATAAACCCCTATAATCCGAGACCAGTCAAACTTCGGGCTCCTCACCGTTTCTTGAATTGTTTTGGGTCGTCCGTTTTGATCGTATCTGGCTCTGGGATGCCAAGTTGGAAAGGGTAAAACAGTACTCCTCGTAAAAAACCAACTCGTTACGGCGCGCGGACTAGAGGCATTATGGCGGCACTGTTTCTTTTTTGCCGATGTCTACCCTAATCCCACGGAACAAGTAATCCACTCAGCCACTATTCCGTGATTAGTAATTCTCTGGGTATCCTTTATAAAGGGGTATGTGCGTTCGGTTGCTCCCTAGCTCCCTCCCTTTACATGAGTTCTGTGGCCGATCTAAATATCGAGGGCACGTTTCTTCCCAAGAAGGCTTCCGATGCTGCTATAACATTAAGAAGCTTGGATGATTCGTCTCTTCCTAAAAAGACGTCTGATGCCGCAATAACGCTAAGGCATAATGACAATCCGTCTCTTGTAAAAAAGCTTTCTGATGTCGCTATAACCTTACCGAATGACAATTTTTCTGGTTTCGATTTAACAGAGACCCTTACGAACAGGCGGGAAATGTCAGTTGTAGAAAAGACAAACTCGCGTGAGGATGATGATGGGTGGTTGACTGCTCCAGAGAATCCATTGAACTGGACTTTTCGAAGAAAGTGGAAAAACGTTCTAATTGTAAGCCTTTATACATTCGTCAGGTAAGTGTTAATATCATTATTAACCTAAATCCAATTACTGAAATACTTTATTTTTATTCAGCCCTTTAGCATCAAGCATGATGGCACCTGCACTACCCGCAATTGCTGATCATTTCCACATCACAAATCCAACCATTATCGCCCTCACATTAAGCATATATCTTTTAGCATACGCTCTTGGTCCTTTAGTAATATCACCTCTGTCCGAAATATATGGCCGTCTATGGGTCCTTCATATCTCAAATATTGCATTTGTTATCTTTTGCCTTACAGCTATCTTTGCACCGAATACGGCTGCTCTAATAATATTTCGATTTCTTGGTGGGTAACCCCTTTTTTGTTGTCTTTACTTCTCGTCGTTATATTTGGATTGACACGTTCTCTATAATTTAGCCGGATTGGGAGGTTCAACTGCCGTTGCGATAGGAGGAAGTGTTGTGGGAGATATGTTTGTGGGAGAAGCTCGTGGGACGGCTATGTCGATTTATAGCTTAGGTCCGCTAGTCGGTCCTGGATTGGGCCCCGTAATAGGTAATCCGCAACTTAGAATCCTCGTGATTTTCCTCTGTTTTTAATACGGTTTTTATAGGGGGGTTCGTCGTTGAAAGTATAGGATTTAGATGGATCTTCATCCTTCTCACCCTATGTGGTGCCTCCGCGTCCCTCATTGGCATACCGCTTTTTGAAGAGACATATGACCCCGTAGTTCATCGTCGTTATTTAGCTACCAGAGATATTGAAAGCAGAAACGGAACCGAGAAAATCCTATCAGAATCTCAACTACCAAAACAATCGGCATTTGACACTCTTAAAGCCAACATATCACGACCTTTCATACTTTTAACAAGAAGCTTAATCTGTTTCATGCTTTCATTATACATGGCATTGTAAGACCACCATTTTTGTTTCCAATTCATTTCAGAGTTAACCCTGTATTGTCTTTTTTCCCTAGAATTTATGGATATTTGTACCTTATATACACCACATTCCCCGATCTATTTAGTGGCACCTACGGGTGGAGTCCCGGTCTTTCCGGTCTTGCATACTTGGGTGGCGGGTTTGGATTTATCTTTGCTACACTTGTCGGAGCACCAATGTTATCAAAATCATATAGGGTGGTAAGTAAACAAATCTATCGATATATGATACCTAAAACCCATATTTTTTAAGCTCACCGAAAGGAATAACGGAGTGCCTAAACCAGAATTTCGAATACCAGTCATGTTCCTTGGTAGTATCCTAGTTCCCGTCGGTTTACTCTGGTATGGTTGGTCAGCACAAGCCAGACTGATCTGGATTATGCCCATCATTGGAACAGCACTCTTCGTACGTACTACCTACTTCATCTTAAAACCTTGTCATTAACGTTACCTTAAAGGGAGCGGGTCTGATGTTCGTTTTCATCCCTCTCCAACTTTACCTAGTCGATGCTTTTACATATTCCGCATCGGCATTAGGAGCAGCATCCGTCTTACGAGCCTTTTTCGGTTTCGCATTCCCGCTATTTGGGGAACAAATGTTTAATTCTCTCGGTATTGGAGGAGGAAATTCATTATTGGCTGGATTGGCGATTTTGACGGGTATACCGTTCCCGATTTTTTTATGGTTTAAAGGCGAGCAGGTTAGGTTGAGAAATCCTCTGAATCGGTGAAGATCTTGTCACAGTTGAGAGTGTGTTTTTAACGGACACATTGACCCAGATAATAGATTCGAGTATTTAATTATCAAGTGACCGTATATATAGAGAGTTCTGTCGACGAACGAAGAACCCGCGCGCTCCGTGCCTTGTAATTTGTAAATCGTGCTTGTCATCGGTGGACGCCGGACGGGCCGGTCGGAACCCCAGCGTGTACTTCCACCCACAAACTTTCACATTATCACATACCAACTGCATACCAACTCCCCCTAATCCTACAGTTCTAAGGTATTCCATTTAAAGGCTGTTAAATTTACGAAATTTGTCAAAGAGTCCTTTTAAGGCCCAAACCGAAATCGAAATTGTGCCGCGTCAGATTGGAATCAGAGTATTCAATTTCAATGATATCAGGATTTAGGTGAATGTCTTTACTACCCTGTTGTACTAAACAACTGACGTTATGATAAGAGAGAAAACAGTCAAATATTCGACAGGAGGCGCTGGAAAGGTTATCTCTCGATATGTAGTCTCCGGATCTGTGTTCTCAGTAAAATTTGAAAACCATGATGGGAAGTCTTCATTGGGGACAATTACTACCCTATGCACTACATGTCCTCTTTGAAATCATGAAAGAGTATCAGACACCCCTCCGCGTTGAACTATATCTTTCTAGGACATTCTCCTCGCCCACTAGCTGCTTGGGGCTGATGAACTGCAGAAGTTAGGCACGGTGATTGTGCTCAAAGTGGTTTTCTTTTCTTTGTCCGCCTTTGTCCTGTGTCAGAATGTCCTCAAATGCTCTGCTTATATGAGCTGGCCAATTTTACGAGTGGGACGAATCATCTGGTGAAGAGTAATAGTTACGTATCGTTAAACGAGAATTGTAGAGCATGGACACCACAATTGAACAAACAAATTCCGGGTCCATACATTAACCCCCCCGCGGAAAGAATCCTGGTTCTTGCTTCTCCTGGCAGTGCATTACCGACTAGATTATTACATTTATGCCTGTCATCGGATTGACTCTTTTGCTGTTGGTATGTAATACTGGAATATGTTAATCGTTATCTGATGATCTCGACGTCTCTTGCATCCAATACAATCATTTTTCCTGCAGGATGAGAGCCAGGAGAATAGTAGGAACCTTTGACTCTCCCCTTTTTGCCCCCCAAACATTGTCCCATTCAATGGATAGAACGCCCGAGAATTCGGACGTGAAGGGGACAAACAAATAGTGGACAACGGTCCCAATTTTGGGAGGGCTGGACGAGGCATGATGTGTTTAAATACGCCCTTCAAATGTCAAACGGAGTTCAGTGACTCCCCGATTACATTCACTTCTTTTGGAAAACGCTTCGGTATTACCCCTATGTTCAAACAACTTCAAGCAATTCACGATAACATCAAAGAAGGTCTCAAGGAAAATGCGACTGTGGGAAACGTTGATGGTAGTAGGCGAGTTCATCAGTTGATTCTTTCCTCTTTGGAAATAATGGTTATGAAACTATAGCCTCGATGATACAGAAGACTACCAAACGCTCCAACAAGCAATCCAGAGTTATGTCAAGGATACTATGGATTACACTATCAAGTTAAAATCACATTTAAACGCGCTTTTGCCTATAAACAAACTTCCTGTCGAGCTTCTCATCAATATTCTCCTTCTTACAGATCCACCCCACATAGAAAAATTACATTCCTACATTCAACTCTCATCGGTCTGCAGCCATTGGCGCTCAGTGGTTGTACAATCCGCCGACTTTTGGAGATCGATGACACTTTGCTTTACAACGAGGCCTTTACACCCTCTTATTCACGAAATCCTCGCGCGATCCAAATCGGCTACATTGGACATTAGAATACGAGTGGACTGTACCCTTTACCTACGCCTGCTTGAAGACATACTTGAAAAGGAAAGCTATCGCATCGATACACTATGCCTTCGAACCAGACATGCGGGTCCAATTAAATTGTTCGGAGGAAGAAAATGTTTCCCTTTGTTACGTCGGGTGATTTCTCAAATAGATGGTCAGGATTCGTGTCCTGGTTTATTACCCATCGTTATGGCGTCGCATCATCATCTGGAAGTACTCGACTGTAATTTTAACATTACCGCTGATACGCTCAATCACCTATCGCCCGTACTCGTTCGTACTTCAAACTTAAGAATTCATATCTCCACAACGACAGAACTTCAGTCCTTGCTTGACGTTCTATGCCAGAACGTCAAATTACGGTCTTTACAACTACGTATCGAGATCTCGACTCCATTCACTGCTTCCAAACTCACGATTTTACCGGAAGTAGAATTTCTATCAACCGACGATGTCTGTTTACTTGCATGTGTGCAAACACCAAAATTATCAAGTCTAAACCTGGACTGTTTCTTTCCAATAACTCTCAATAATCCAGTTTTTGAGGGTTTCGATTTTTCATTGATCAGATATTTACATATCTACCACTCAAAACTCCCTCGTACCGAGTATTCAATAGTCGCATTGGGGCGGCCCGTGTATCCTAAATCAGGCCGTTCGATAAATTCTGTGGATTTCATCGAAAAAATCCGCCTTATTCAAGACACTGAAGACTTTGTCGATAAATTTGAAGATACCCTTTCCGACGGTTGGCCTCGTGGATGCTTTCGAGTTAAATGTCATGCCAGAAGATTTGATCGGATGATGATTCCAGGACTATCTTTCTTTTTCCCTCGAATGCCCAATCTCTCGGAATTATGGTTAGCGACAAACAGTCTACCAGAGTATGATGTTCCCCTTGAACAATTCCTCGCTCTGTTGCCTTCCCTTGAAAAATTGGTGGTGTTATATGATCGTGACTTGGACGATCTCATTGATCTTCTAAGGAACATTTATGTATGCCCTCGGCTGACTCACATATCATATACAATCTCGGAGTTTTATGGTTGCAGCCAGGAAGAACTTGAGACAGTCGCTGGAGAGGTTGGAGAATCCTTGACACGGGCCGTCGAAGAGCGACGTAGAGCATACGATGATGCGTTGCGGTACATAGCTCTCGAAGGATGCCCACCTCTACCCGACTTTCGGGTTAAGAAACTACAGCTTCTAGGCACAACCGTCGTCACCGCGAAGAATATCGAAGTAATTTTTTTCTGGTTTTCGTTCCCCCGATATTGTACTGACATTATATTTCTCTTTTAGACCCTTCTGAAGCGGCGTAAATACTCTGCAAGTGATGACGACGCCTGGTAAATTGTAGGATTGTGATTTTAAACTTACACATTCAAAACGAACTCTTAAGAATGTAAAAACGTCTCATGTATATAAATATTTTTCCCAGATGAAGCATCACGGGTTTTGATGTTATTATCAAATATACATAGATTGAAAAGTTCAGACTCAGATATGTAGGTCAGAAGTGTATGTATATACCCTATTACGACGGAGCGGAAGTTTTCCATACGATAGACAAACAATCCGTAGCATCCTCGATAGATGTGTGTAACAATTTCTACTACCAGGCTGCAGTTGCAAGCATACATAAGTTATAAGCATACAACGTATAATAACGAAAAGGTCTAGTTTTCCCGAGTTATTCCTGCCATTTCTCAGACAAAAAACTATAGATTCTACGTTTCTAACTCTTTTCCCAGACCTGGACCCTGATACGGTCCGAGAATCACATCACTGATACGGATTACGTTGCTACGGGCACTACAACTTTAGTTTCGGGTTGTTGTTGATTCGATTGTGGGATGGTAAGTTTTCATTAAGACACGGTTTGGGGCCGTTTGCCACGATCCGGCCACCTTCGTCACATTCGGCCAAATCCGAGTCACGGTAGACTGATAGTAAACGCGCTAAGAACAGTGCCACGCCTTTACCGCTATCTCCAATCCGTATTTACTAAATCTTAAGCTTAAACATCATGGAGCTCGAAGCGGCTCAAACTACGATTAGAAATGCGATCGACGAAGCTGTTGGAACACAAACGATACTTGAAATCGTTTCGAGCATGGACGAATGGGGGTATCGTGGTCCCCTCCTTTTCCGTGCGAATCCATACTAAGACTCGGATTTTTTCTTAGTTTAGGAGTCAGGGAACGTGAATTACTTGAACAGTCGATAGGTGAATATGCACGAGTCACTGCACATCACCTCATCAGGTTAAAAATGCGCCAAAACATGCTCGTCGCTATCAACAGACTTCCTATCGAACTTTTCACATGTATCATCCTTTTCGCCAAACTACCTATGAATCATATGAAACATCCTTTTATTCGTTACACTTGGGTCTGTCATCATTGGCGATCTGTGCTCATTCAAGACCCACAGTTTTGGACATCGTTGCAAATCCGACTTAAATCAAAACATCACGTCATAAAGCCATCCATTCATGAACTTCTCCGGCGGTCAAACACTGCTAAATTAAACGCCGAAATATCGATCAAATCCCTCCAACCCGATGTGCAATCGACGATTGAAGACCTTATCGCTAAGGAAAGCAAGCGTATCCACAGGCTATGGCTTTCGGCCGATGAACGAAAACTTATCGAATCCGTCTTCTCAAAATCATGCTTTTCTTCGTTAAAAGCAGTCACTTATGTTGGTCGGAGCCGTGGCCTCACCGCTTTACTACCCGTTCTTGTTGCTTCGAAACAATTAGATACTCTTCAGTGCACGTTAGGACTCAACTTCTCACTCAAGGAGACGAAGGAGCTAAGGCCCGTATTCAATCGTCTCCGGAATTTGAGCCTTATTATATATCTGCCCGAAACCCTCCTCTCCGTATTGCACGCACTACATAACAACAATCTGCTACGAGAACTACAGCTCACAGTACATGGATCCGATGAAAGTAAACTTAATGAGACAAGGTTGCCGGAGCTGCGGTCCTTGTTTGTTAGCTCATCGTGGATTATAGAGAATTTTCGAACGCCCAAGCTTTCTGGCCTAAGTGTAGGATGTTCTTCGGTGGCCAGGCTTAATTTCCTAAACTATCCCGTTTTCGAGGAGTTTGACCTCTCATCAATCAAGTGCTTATACATCTTGGATCCTATCAATCGCCGGAGTGTACATGTAATTGGGGTAATTAACGCTATCCATGCCTTACAATTGTTCTCAAGAAAAAGCAAAGGCTTTGCCGAAAACATACTCTTTTTCGATGACATTAAAGCAAGATTCACTGTCGCCGATATCACCTTGCAAAGCCTTCCACGAGATTACTTTAACATCGAACTTCCTTTCAGCCAAATATCAGACAAAGTACTTGAACAGGCACTATCATTGATTTTACCTCGCTTAACACGGCTTACGGAACTATATCTCTTGTCCCATACCTTAACGGGACCCGGTGAAATCCCTTTGGCTGAAATTTTGAGTCGGAATCCTAACGTCGAAAAGTTAACCGTTCAATATGGAAACGGGCTAATACAAGACTTCATCCGACTTTTAAGCAATCCTTCTGTCTGCCCTCGGTTAAAACATCTATCTTATACACTTTCCCGTTCAGCATCTAGACTACATGAAGATATGGAACACTTTGTAGAAAGTGATGTTGGAAAGGTTTTGATAGAGTGCCTTCAATCTCGTCGAAAGGTACTGGGAGAAACATTGGAATTCGTCGCTCTTGGGAACTGTCCACCCCTGTCGGATGGTTGTCTCAAGGAGCTACAAAGCCTAGGTACGACGGTCGTCATCGACAAAGAATGCTGAGGTAGGCATCTTTTCCTTTAACCTGTTTCATGATGTTAGACGATGGTCTCTTCTACTCAAGGCTTTGCAGCGGGAATCAAAAATGGAGCAGACTAAGACAAAAGTCGTCGAGGAGCAATTGTAGCCGAATTCTCAGGAAGAAGTAATACGTTGGGATATATTAGCAGCAGTGGGTTTGCATATTCATATGATGAGATTCGAAAAAAATAGTTTTTTTAATCAGCTGTTGCGTTGTCGTGACAGTTGAACCGCGCCGTAAACAGAATATGGAGCAGAGGCGCAGGAACAAAGAATATTCATACAAAAACAAAAAGCGATCAATGAAAGGACCAAATAAAGGTTTTCAACATACATTCACAGAGTGAGTGTTGTTGAAAGGACATTGTGTGCTAGGGGATGAATTATATACAGAACCACTCGGTGACTCATACTTGCAAATCGCAAAACCAAGATATAAAGCCGTATAAAGACATGTTTCAACAAAGGGCTAGAAAGTGAATGAAGCATAATATTCCAAAGCTACACTGAGCAATTATTCAAAAGAACTTGAACAAAGATTTTGTCGATGCGATACCTTTGAAACCCTAGCACGACGGTTCCTAGTAATACAACATGAATAGCCATTACAACCTAGGGGTTTGAAGTTTGCACCAGAGTTTGGTAAAATTGCAGGGCTTACATGACGTTCAATTTCCGACGACGCGCGATAGCGGATTGTCGGCCAAAACGTGAATTTTCATCCACCAAATCATCTATGGCTATCCACAATCAGATGCCATTGATACAAAGTTTAGAACAAATTGGAATCATTCATGGAAAGATTCGAAAAGCCTTCAAAACTGTCAAAGAAGCTTTCCAAACCATTCAAATCGGAGTGGAAACAGCGTTGAATGTGGATGATTTTAAGTATCTTACACTGGAGCCTGTCGCCATTGGCGATCTGTAATCATCCATAATGCAGACTTTTGGACGTCGCTAATTCAGCCTGCATCAGACCCGTTTGTCCACCAAGCTCTTCGCCGTTCCAAGTCGGCTGGATTGGACATTATAGTCCGTGATGACTATTCTCTTCTTAATTTGTATCAGCAATCCAAAATCTTTTTCGCGGAAGAGAGCCATCGTAGTCGTACGCTGCGATTTTTACTATTATATTGGACGAGAGCCTGGTTCAATTGTTTTTATCCAGCCTTAGGTGATGGTTTCGACCTTTTCTTCCCATCGCTACCCATCCCTTCTTCGGACCGTCTGGAAACACTTAAATGCACTTTGGAATGACAGTATTCTATTGGATCTGAATCAGCTGACACCTATATTTCGTCGTCTCAAAACATTTAGATCTCAGTTTATCTTCTTCCACTGTCCCTGCACTTGCACTTGCGCTTGTTCAGTCTGAATCTCTGCTGAGTAACAGCACAACGTTACAAATTTTACGGCTTGTCACAAGTATTCCAAGTGGTTTAGCAATCGGTCGAAAAATCATATCCGGATTACAATTTCTATCAATCTTCAGATCACCTTTGATGGAGTACTTTCAGACTCCCAAATTGTCAAGTTTAGACGCATATTGGGGGTACCCTCGGGTCGTTACTTCCGACTATCCAATTCTCAAAGAATTATATTTTTCATCCATCAGGTATTTGTACATCGTACGTCGTAGCTACGCAGAATATCCCTTTGCTGAGCACTGTATTTTGGAATCAAAGGTTTCTCTACATGACAAATCCTGCTTTTCAACAAACACCGAAAACTTCTATCACCATTCTCTCGTTCATAAGGATACCAACACTCTTCCCAATGGGTATGATATCAACATTTTTTTGGATAAATTCCCGCGTGACTACTTTTGCTTGAAGTTTCAAGGCGAGGAGTTATTCAACATCGCCCTGGAGCCCATACTCTCTTCGATGTTATCTCAATTGACCAGTCTCAAAAAATTATATTTCTTTCCTTACCTTTTTTTTCCAGCTCACAACATAAATGGGATCAAATTTATCTCAGACGTGACGAAATAATTCGCTGGATACCTTCCATCCAAAAACTCGCTATTTACCATATTAATACATTTCTGAACTTCATTCTCCTTTTCCGCAATTCGTATCTACTCCCTCGACTGAAATATCCATTTTATACGGGTGGTATTGAACTGCAGATCCTGATTATATGGAGAACGTTGGGAAAGAATTGACAGAATGTCTTTCAACCACGGCAGAGTTTCTGCACATGAGTTGGAGTTTATCGCCCTTAATTCCCGTTCTCCTTTACCGGATATTTGGCTCAATGAACTGCGAAACCTAGGAGCGAGGATTTTCACTGGAAAATATATTGGTATGTCATGGGTTTGGGTAATGCCGTGTTTTGTTCCTCACCAGTATTCTACTCTAGAACGTTCCAAACTTCATTGGTGTCTTCACCGTGTCAATACTTAAACTACTTATTTTTATCCCAATATCCGGGCCCTTCAATATGTAAATACCTCATTATTAGACAATGAAGGGCCCATGTCACCACTTCTTATTCACAGGGATTCGTGTTCGTCAAAATAGTTTAACAACCGCTTAACAAGACCAAGTCCGACGGGCTTACTTTATCTCAATGTATTTCTAAAATATTACATGACTAAAAAAACCTTTCTTTCTCAATGATCACCGTTGTACCCAGGTCTTGCAGCTCCTTGAAATAACCATCCGATAGGGGTGGACAGTTTCCAAAAGCGACAAATTCCAATGTTTCATCCAACACCTTCCGGAGACATTGAAGACACTCAGCCAAAACCTTTCCAACATCAAAATGTTCCATATCTTTGTGTAGATTGGGTGCTGAACGGGAGCGATGTGTATACGACAGATGTTTTAACCGAGGACAAACGGAAGGGTTGCTTAAGACCTGGATCAAATCTTGTATTAGCCAGTCAGCTTTTTGAACGACCTACTTTTCGACTTTAGGAATCCGACTAAGAATTTCGCCTAAACCAAATTCCGTTAAGGCACCAGACAATAGATACAGTTCCGTAAGACTTGTTAAGCGGGGTAGAATCAATAATAATGCCGGCTGGAACACCTTGTTCAATATTTCGTGGGAAGGAGATTTCATGTCAAAATAGTCTAGTGGATAGCCTTGCAAGGTAATATCGGCAACGGTAAATTTTTCTTGAATATTGTTGTTGAAAACGATTCTGTCTTCAGTAAAACCTCTGGTTTTTCTTGAAAACAATTGTGGGGGATGTATAGGATCGAGGACTCCAATCACATGTATGCCGCAATCATTGTTCCTTCGGAGTTTATGTAGAACGAAGGGACCACTACTGGAGGAATGAAGAACTGGTATAGGCACAACTGGGACAAGGTCCGAGGTGTACAGGCACTTGATCGAGGAAAGGTCGAACTCCTCGAAAATAGGATACTTTAAGAAGTCAAGCACCGGAGAACATTCTACATTTAGGCCAGAGAGCTTAGGCGTTTGGAATTTTTCTAGAATCCATGACGTGTTAACAAACAAGGGCTGCAGTTCTGGCAAATTTATCTCATTAGCGACATTTCTTTCGTCGCTTTTACTACTATCATCGCCTTCGTGTACTATGAGCTGCAGTTCTCGTAGTTCATTGTTGTTATGTAGTGCGTGTAACACAGATAGGAGGGTTTCCAGCAGATAAATAGTAAGGCTCAGGCTCCGAAGACGACTGAATACGGGCGTTAGCTCACTCGTCTGCTCCAGTGAGAAGTTGATTCCCAACGTGCACTGAAGGGTATCTAACTGATTTGAAGCAGCAATAACGGGTAGCAGCGAGACCACGACTCCGACCGACATAAGTGACTGCTCTTAACGAACAAAAACTTGATTTGGAGAAGACGGAATGAATAAGGTTTTGATCATTGGCGGAGAGCCATAGTCTGTCAATACGCTTGCTCTCTTTATCGATGAGGTCTTTAATAGTCGACTGTACATCGGGTTGGAGAGATTTAATTGATATTTCAGCATTTAGTTTAGCGGCATCTGACCGTCGGAGAAGTTCGTTAATAATTGGGTCCATGACGTGGTCTTCTGATTCAAGTTGGACTTGAAACAATGTCCGAAACTGCGGGACTTGAATGAGTACAGATCGCCAATGGTGACAGACCCAGGTGTAATGTATAAAAGGATGTTTGATATAAGGAAATTTGATATCATCCATACGTAATTTGGCAAAAAGGATGATACTTGTAAAAAGTTCGACAGGGGGTCTGTTGATGGCGACAAGCATGTTTTGACGTATTTTCGACATAATGGGATGTGTGGTGGCATTTATATCGTCACAACTGGCTGATCAAATACTTCACGTCCCTCTACAACTTCTAAGCTAGAAACACCCAATATTCAGCATAGATTCAAAGGAAATGACGACACGATACCCCAATTCATTTTTAGGCATTGTGTGTATCCTAACAGCTTCCTCGAGGATATTTCCAAGTGAAGCTTGGGTTTTATAATAAGTCATGACGTTAGTCTAGATTAGTGATGACGATGACGATGAAGGTCATATTTGTAAGTCTTACGTAATAGGAGAAAACTTCACACATCTGCGCCAACCTCAACCCAATCGTATGAACATTGATGGGCCGTAATCAAGTGCCTGAGATTTCTACGAAGGAGATCAAAAACGTTTTTGAGACTTTTCAAAAGGAAATAACAGCTCTTAAGCTGTCGGATATGGATCTCTCTAGGTAACGTGACACTTTATAGTTTTTCTTAAAGTTGGTTTGTAACTTCTTTCCGCAGTTCTCAAAGGAGACGCGCACTGCTAGATCGGATGATTGAGGTTGCCGGGAATTATCTCATTGATTAAAAAAAAGTGCAAATATGCTCGTGCCCGTCAATCGACTTCCTGTGGAACTCTTTACATATATCATTTATCTTACCCGGACGTCGAGAAAGCTCCATCCTTATTCTTATGTATCCTTTTCCCATGTTTGTCACTATTGGAGATCAGTGCTCCTTCAAGATCCCAAGTTTTAGACATTCATTCGGCTCACTCAATCCCGTTCATTGGGCTCTATGAACCCATTCGTTCACGAGTTTCTCAAACGTTCCAAGTTGGCTGGACTGAACGTTAGTCTGAGAACAGGTGCATTTCGTCCAGAGTCTCTATCATCACTTGAAAACATTTTTACCAAAGAGGGTAACCGCATCTGTAGAATATGGGTTTCGGGAGGTCATCAAGGAAGTACAGATCAGGTCCTTTTGGGCAAAAGTTCCACTTCGTTACAAGGGATAGCATTCGAAGATCTCATAGGTAATGAAGAATTTGACAGCGGTTTAATTAGCTTGATACCCACCCTTCGTGCTTCTCCTCATTTGGTGACGCTTCAATGCTCTATATGGCCCAAAATTCCTCAAGATGTGATCCATCAACTGGCACCGATTTTCAGTGGCCTCCGGAATCTAAACCTTAATTTCACTCTCAGTAGCCCAGACATTATTCGACCAGTACTTGACTTATTACATGACAATGTCAAATTACAAAACCTGCAAATCAAAATTGATGGCGATCCATATTTAACATACGATACCCCCAATTTGACTACCTTGCCGGAATTGCAGTTTCTATCAACTGATAATGGATCCCTCGTAAAACAGTTTCGGGCACCGAAATTATCGTGTTTGAGTGCGAACTGCACTTCTCTTGCCACTTTGAACTACCTTAATCATCTGTTTCCGGAGGAATTTGATTTCTCATCATTCAAATATCTATATGTCTTGAATGTGTACTCCCATCTACAACATATCTCTTTAAACTGTTCTGTTTTGGGATCAAAGGGCCGCTTACATGTTGAACCCTCGCTCCCAACCGAAACTGAGTACTTTGTTGACACGACACTCTCTCCTACTGAGAAAAAAAAGTTGCTTTACGAACGACCTTTCCCCATTAAAGATATTCTTGTTGATATATGTCCGCGGGACCGCTTTTGCCTTCAGCTTCAGGACGATGCATTTGGCCAGATGCTACAACCATTATTATCCTTGATCCTGCCTCGCTCAACAAACGTCATCGAACTATACCTATTTCCCATTATTTCAGAAATGTCTGACATTATAACCAGGGTTCCTCCTTCAGTTGAAAAGTTGATCATTCAAAATGGTGGTAACTTAATCGACTCCATTCGTTTCTTAACCGATACTTCTTTTTGCCCTCGTTTGAAGCATCTGTCGTACAAGAATTGTATTATAACTAAAGATCTCCCAGGTTATCCTGACGACGTAGGGAGAACATTGACAGAATGCCTTTGATCTCGACAGGAAGTTTGTGTGGGGCTGAAATTCGTTGCATTAGGAAATTGTCCTCCTATACCAGACGTTTGGCTGAAGGAAATAAAAGGACTAGGAACGAAGGTTGTTACCAAAAATAAGGTGTTATTCTTTTCATTTTCTTTCCAAAGGATGTTAGAATATGATACCTTTCTGTCAGAATCCCAAGAAATGAACAAAGTCTCATTCTAAATTAATATGTTTCTTTTGGATTTCGTTATTTACGTGCGATTGATTTACCATCCGGTTGACCTTTGAACATCCCCAAATTCTTGAAACTCTCAGTTCTGTTTTTTATTTATTTCTTACGATATATGATACCACTTTGTATTTTAAAATAACGGTCTGAAATGGTTGTGTATCAAAGCAGTCCGAGTTCTTCAAGAAGAACATATTAGACTTCTGTGAAACGGGGCCGACTACCCAAGAACGAGACTTACTGAGAACTCTGAGTAACATCGACGTGCGTATACAATGAAAACAGATGGAATTTAATGGCATAATCCTAACCTATCAATACATATGTCCCTCAATGGTTTGAGAAATGATGTTTTTTGGTGTCCTTGGAAACTTGGCTGCAGGGAATGGAGTCAAAGACCTGATGTTTTTGCGTTTCCCTGTGTGATCGTTCGTATTTGAGCTTTAGACAATCACAACATGACCCGAAGAGTTCTGTGGCTTTATCTCATTCACATTAAGAGACTGCAATCGGCACAAATCCCAGCTCTATCTTGTACGAGAGTGAACAGCTCCCATTTTCGAGTTTCGCAAGGGAGATGGTGGTGCATCAGTTTAATTCAATCTGTTGAAAGTTACCATTAATGGTTTCTGAATCAAAAGAAGTTAATACCTTTTATTGTGATGAATTCCAATGCACCTCAAAATACATCGTCTGTAAGCATTGTATCAACCTTTCCGGAGTTCCATGCCAGCGGATAAAACTCTAGACAAATGGGTTAGTACTGTTGTGTTTGCTTTCCCGAAGGGTGTAAGAATGAGATTGGTACCTACGAGCCCGTCTTAGGAGTCGGGACCAATCATTGTTCACGTGACCGTGACTGTTGTGACTCGGAGTCCGGACAGACGAGCCGTTAATCCCCCCTAAAAATCATCCCCTAGGGCGCCTAACGGTCATTTAATTTGCCTCCGTTATAAGGGACCGGTCAATTAAATACACTACATGCACGTCGTTCATTGGTTGTTCGCTGATTCTTTACCATACAAGTCATTTGTTCCAAGACATAAAAAAATGTTTTTAGAGATTCCATTGTTTCAATTGGATTATTTGTTTTGAAATATATAATGTATATATATGAACAAGAAAAATAAATACATTTTTAAACAACAGATTGAAAATAAATCACCAATTACCACCACAGAATCAACAGTGCTTTCAAAATTTAATATGCTTTATACTTTAAGACTGTTGTTATCTTTGAATTGTAATTTTAGGAACTGCAGCACTATAAGTAAAAAGCAAATTTATTATCAGAGTGGTCAGAGCTTTCATATCCCAGAATATATATATGATTCATCTGAAAGCTCTTCACCTCAAAACAATGCACACAAATCATTATAGTACTTGAGAGAGAATTTGTGTTAACTCTAGGATTATGTAGCTAATAGTTACTACATAAGGCAGATCACTTTAATTGAACCAGTTTCAACTGCCCGGGGAAACAAGTCAAAAAACAAGCTTACACTGCACACCTCAAACCTGCAGACTCAAGAGAGAAGTCACAGAGACTACCACTACACCATGACAGTACTTATGATTTTGCGACTCAACTCAGCCTATATAGGATAATTGGGTGTTGAGCATGCTCGTGTAAAAAATTTACCTCCAACTATACTTTGGTGTCAAGGTCTGATACCTTAGGTTTGTAGTTGATCTTGCAATCAATAACTCTTTCGAGATTATTGATTGGAAGTTTGACTGAGTCGGGGACGTGGCCTCAGCTTATATGCTGTGCCCTCTTCCTAGACCCCAAGTGTATGTCCCCAATTTAATGGTGACAATGCCGACTATAGTAGTCAACAATAGAATCAGATGATGTCAAGGTCAATGACTACAGTAGGAGTAATATTGAGAGATGTAGCTTAGTGTCAACAATGAGCGAGACTGTCAAGGTCAAGTTGATGACAGCTGAAGTCAGAAAGATTAATGAGTGACGAAGAAGAACTGATAATAGTTTGTTTATTAGATATCGACCAAGGTCAATATCAAAACTGAGTCTACATCATATTTACAAGAGGGTTTATATACATGTGAGACTCAGGGAAAACATATGATACATGAGTATCATTACAATCATTAGTAATTGGTGAAACGAATGTATGGAGAAGGTAACCCAAGGGGTTACCAGAGTGAAAGTATTTCCTGTGGAAAATACTGAGGAGTCCGAGGCAATCGAATCGGTGTTGAGTTGGTGAATCGAAGGTGTCAAGGTGGATCGAGGGTGTCAAAGTGTAATAATGAGTGAAGACGAGTATGGGGAAACTTCAATATATCCAATAATGAATGATTATGTGTTATGTACAAATGATTGTGTGTCTGTTCATGACATTTGGTAATAACATTTGAGGAAATTCATTATATCAAGTATATTCAACCTAGATTGATTCTTCTACCAGTGGTGTATGCATTGAAAGTAATATTGACTGGTCCCCTTATAACGGAGGCAAATTAAATAGCCATTGTAACACCTTTTGGAAAATTTTTGATTATTTTCACCATTTTCCTTATATTCTCTAAAAACTAAAAACATTTAAAAATGTAATAACACTTTTCTTTCCCTCATCCCCTTCACCCCCTCATGTTCTGGGAATGTGATTTCTATGATTGAGATGATATTGTTGACCGGCAGTTTCACCCTGACCACCTTCTCCCCTCACCCTCTCCTACATACTTGTCGGAGGACGAAGCAGAATATGATACCCCTTATCCCATTCCTAAGGGTTCCGACTTCCTTCCCATCCTATATCCAACTCAACCCAGCTATCATCCATTCCAAATGGAACTCCGATTATACGTTGATCTCGGAGAAAAGTTCAATATTAGGATAAGTCTCACTACTGCATGGCCAGCCCAAACGCCCACAAAGACTTACCATAAGGAGTTAGAAGACTTGGAAGTAATAGAAACCCTGCACTATGCCAAACCTATTGTAATCCGAGGATTTCAAGGAGCCTTTGTTATCGAAAATAGTTACAGCCTAAGGAAATGTTGCCCTTACACCCCTATTAAAATCACAAAGATGATCGCACACCAAAAGTATGGATCCCAATTCATTCACATCACCTTTAATGTTCCCTCTTCGGCATTTTGGACCTTTAGTGACATGCAAGACTACCCCTGAGAACAAATCCAGCTGTCGGAGCCCAAAAGGGCTTCATATAACCAACAACCTCCAGAAACCCCATGATCACTCATCAAACCTCCACACCGCCATCTCACCTTAACCACAAAACTCCAAAAATGTTCTCCTTTAGCGTAACTACACAAAACACTTCAACTAATTCTAGTACCTCTTCTTCCTATACCTCCCGATTTCACTATCAACCTCCATTTGAATCAGACACGGATGATCAAGCCCCTACTTGTCCTACTACTCCTCTCCCTTCTCCTATTGAAGACCTTGAAATGGAAGTTCGTGTATATCGAAGCTCAAGTAGCCAACTCCCAATCAATCCTGACACCCTATGGCCTCAATACCCGCTCATGTCCAAAGATGTATCAACTAGAAGTAAGGTTTCGAATCTCGGTCTCCCCAAAACCATCAAGTATGGAGATGCCATCACAATAATATGTTTTGAGGGGCAATATCACATTAACCATTTCTTCACTGTCTCACACTGCGCCCCTCCTTATCAAGTTATTCAAGTCATTGCAACCACTAGTTTAGGATTCGCCTTCGAGCACATTGGTTTTGATGTACCTTATGAACATGTACAACCATACTCCTCCCTTCCTTATCATTCTCGCTACGTCTTCATCCCTGTTGAAGAACTTTTCCTCATGCCACCCTGCCTATATCCAGAAGATCGTTTCTATTCCTTCTTCCCTGCGCCAACCCCACTACCCACGCCACTGATAAACAAAGTACTCTGAAAAATCAGATCCTACACCATCAGAATGCTCAAGGGAAAGAATCAGAGTCTGGCTGAAGAAAAGCATCTAGAAGAAGGGCTGAGAAAGTTCCAGAACCACTCGGTAGTTGGATGGTAACATCGTGAGAGAAATTTTCCTTAATCAAACATTCTTTTGTTCTTTGCCTATGAGTCCTTCCGTCTTGCTCCTCTCTTGCACAAAATTATTCACTTTGTCTCTTTCACCCATTTTTCCCTTACCATATTTCTCTTTTCTTGGAAAAACCCAAAAACTCCTTTTAAAAATATTTTTCCTCATTTTAAAATGATAATTATCCAACTTTGTATAAAACTCTCGTGGTAGTTTAAAATAAAAACAAGTTTTACCAATCCCTCTAAAGTGCAGGATAAGTGACAGTTTCTAAAGTGTCTCTAACATCTAAGTCTTTTCCACTATTAGCAAAGTGCTGATAGTTGGTCTGTTCCTAACGGTTTCTATCGTCAATTGGTTTCTAACATCAAGTAGTTTCTAATGTCAAGAGGTTTCTATCGTTGAATTGGTCTCTAACATCCCCTCGTCCTTATTCTCGTCACCTTTTACATCTATTACAATCAACATACAAACTTCCCTCTTCTTAAACACCTTCCACCCCTTCTCTATATTTCTGCGGCAAAGCTTGACTTATTAAGAACCAAGGCCTCATTAAACAAAATATCATTTGTATATACTGAACTGGTTTTAGTTTAGTATACGACACCATTAGATGCTCTGGGGGATGATTTTTAGGGGGAAATAATGTCTCATTCCAGACACATTCGGAAAATCTTTCATTCATCAATCATATGGCTTTCACAGCTGGTTTCGAGCCAGTTCAATCTCAAGCTAGTCATACGTCGCTCAGAAAAGTTGATGGAATGCTAACCAAAATTGTAACGGAAACTGTGTCCCCGAGAGTGGAGGAAGAAGGAGACAATGCCAGGTAATTCCTTTGAACTTTCTCTCTCCTAACTAATCAATTTTAAAAATTGACCATGTAGTCGAGACATTAGGAACCAATATAAATGTGTTCAACTGGCCATTGATAATTGCACCAAGGTAACTGCAGACCACCTTAGCACACTCAGGGAGTGTCTGAATACACTCATCACCATAAACAGACTTCCTCTCGAGCTTTTCACGTATATCATTCTTCTCGCTGGTCCACATAGAACTCGATACAAAAGACACTCTTATATATTTTACACATCGGTCTGCCATCATTGGCGATCAGTTCTCATCGAAAGCCCAATCTTTTGGACAAACATTTATGTGAAGAGGAAAAATGATCCCTTTATTCAAGAACTTTGCCAGCGATCTAGATCTTCACCATTAGACATTACAATAGCATCACACTCAGATCCACGTCGAAGACGCCTACCACATCTTGAAGATCTTTTAGCCAAGGAGCATCATCGTATTCGCAGAATATGTGTCGAGTCCCACACCGCGCACTTGATTACATTACTTTCAGACATCCAATTCCCGGTGCTGAAAGGATTTTCGTATAATTTTTTTGGTACTGATAATCTTGTTGACATGGTACCTCACCTTGCTGCCTGGGACCGTCTTGAGACACTTCAATGCACCTTGTTATATGATGTTTCACCAGATGTGATCAACCAGCTGGCATCCATATTCAATCGCCTCAGGAAATTACACCTCGCTGTTGGAACATCCCCGCTTTTGCAATTTGCGCTTGGCTTACTACACAATAGCGTCAATTTACAAGACCTGAAAATTCACACACACTTCGTGGACAACATACACTACTTAACATCTACTCAGACCACTCTTCCGGCATTGCAATTTCTATCGACAAATAACTTAGTTTTATTGGAATATATCCTGGCCCCGAAACTATCCAGTCTAAACATCACGTGCTTTGCTTCAACTGCAGTAACCATTCCCGAGATGCTTAATGTCTCATCTATCAAATATTTATATATAATTGACTCTTCCGTCAAACAGTCTGGAATTATTATTATCGGATCCAAGGAGTGCACACACCCAGAACCCTCACCTTCCAAAAAGAGCTTTGTCCAGAGCATTAGCTCTGTCGACCATGACCTTCTTTATGGTCCTGACTTACGGGACTGTTTTCGTTTGCAATTCAACTCGTCGAAATTACTCGGTGCGGTAATTGAAACAACATTATACTCACTTCTACCTCAAATGAAGGAGATTAGGAATATATACTTATTGAGCCCTAGTATAATGAAGTATAAGGGATTGTTTGAAAAACTTTTGGCTCTCGCTCCTTCCGTTGAGAAATTGGTCACTGAATATGGAGATAAATGTACGTTGACGGATTTAATTCCCTTTCTAACCAACACCTCCCTATGCCCTCAATTGAAGAATCTTTCTTTTGTGACTGGCCCATATGCATCGGATGTTAAACCACGGAAAGATGTTGAAAAATATTCAAACGATATCAGACAAACGCTGACACAATGCCTTTTATCACGACGTGAAGTGCATGGCAACGAGTTGAAATACATTTCACTGCATCAGTGTCCACCTTTACCAGTTAATTGGTGTGAGGAATTACGAACGTTGGGGGTGACAGTCATTACCATAGAAGGTGTTGAAATGAGTCTTTTTTTTGGTACCACCTCTTGACTAATATGCTTCCTTAGGACATTGTAAGGGACAGCGAAGATGGCGACGATGATGACGAGGAAGAGGATGGGGATGAAGGGGAAAGGGAAGACGGTGAAAATCATTAATTGTTCCACCCTACGATTCAGTTGTGTCATGTATTAATAGTCTATCGTTTCATTTCTGTGAATCGCAGTGTACGGTATTTATCATCAGACGGAACGAGTAAAAGTATCCTCTGAAAGTACTTCAAACATACTGTAAAGTCTTTCGAGCTAATTTGGGGCACTGAAGTAATATCGGCCATCTACCAACTCTATTCTGCCCCAACGTTTCGGGGTATGGGTACGTTGACAACTGGCACCGGTGACATGCCAAAATTCGCACTTTCGTTTTAAAGGATTGTCATTGGCAGTCAAAGTGGTTTTGGGGCTTTAATTAGAGTGTAGCTATTTAAATTTTCAGTAATATTTGTTACGTACGAATTTCATACAAAATCCAAGTGATAGTTGCGTCGTTACAAACAAATACAAATACTTGGGTCACGGGTTACGAAAGGTTCGGAGTTTCAGACCTTAACGAAACTTTAATCGCCCACTCATCTTGCTCTTATCATACAATATTGATATGGAACATCCCGATGCTCATCAGACTAAAATCAGGAAAGCCAAAAAAGGTTCTCTCAAAACACAAATTATTATTGGATCCGCGTCAACCATCATCACCCGGAGGTAAACAACCTGATTGTTCTGTCTCTGAGAAGTTAATCTTGCTTTGAAATTGTAGATCCCGACCTGGTACATCTAAACACGATGTCAAGGATAATATAGCTAGCGTCATTACATCGAAAATTTACACAAATTCGCTCGTGTTCATAAATAGACTTCCCATCGAACTTTTTACACATATCATTCGTCTCACGGGCTCATTGAAGTTCGATGTATTGCGCGAATATATACCTTACACTTGGGTTTGTCACCACTGGCGATCAGTCCTTATTCAAACCACGAGCTTTTGGACATCGATTCAACTTTATTTCAAAAAGAAACCCATAAACCCATTTATCAACGAACTCCTTGCATGTTCTAAAACAGCTAAATTGGACGTCGGAATATGCGTCACTTCTACCCAGTTTATATCCATGCTCAACGGTTTTTTCGTTGAAGAGAGCAGTCGCATTGACACACTATATCTGGAACTCAACATAAATGACCCGGATTTAGTTAGGCTGATCTTTGATGGCAAACAATTCCCTCTGTTACGACAAGCGATGTATTATTGGAGTCGGACACCAAAAATTGGTACTCTTTTCACCGTCTTTAATTCGAATTGTCTGGAGATATTTCAATGTGATCTACGCGATATCCCAATGAAGACAATTACTCAACTAGGACCGGTACTCGGTCATATCTGAAAATTAAATCTTGATATCCGTTCCGCCACTATTCTACGATTTGTACTGGACTCGCTACACAACAATTCCAAATTACAATACCTAAATCTGGACACAAATATATTTCCTCAGCCCGAGCTCTCCAGCCAAATACTCTTACCAGAATTGCAATTTCTATCCTTGACTGATGCTTCCATACTCCAAGGTATTCGAGCTCCTAAACTCGTAAGTTTAGATGCGCCATGGTCCTCAATTCCGCTTCCTTCCAACGTTCCAGCTCTTGAGGATTTTGACTTTTTATCGATACGTTATCTGCATATCTTCAGTTTGGGAGGCATTCCACATTCTATCCTTGGGCTAAACGAGTCCATACACACCTTATCCGTGTCTCCTGTAAAACCCAAGGACTTCTGGCAAAATCTCTTCCTCATTCGAGATATTGAAAAGAGGCTGAATAGGAAAAACATACTCTTCAGCACTTTTCCGCCTGGTTGTTTTCGCTTCGAGTTTCTTTTAATTCCACCATTTTCGCAGGCATTGGAATTCGCATCAACCTCGATTTTACCTCGAATGACAGGGGTTTTGGAGTTATGTATAGCCTCTGAAAATCTTTTAAAGGATAAGAAAGTATTTCATATTGATAAAATCCTTGCCCAGTTCCCCATCCTCGAAAAATTAACCGTTCTACACGGCGGCATACTAAAGGAGCTCATTCGGCTCCTGTGCAATACTTCTCTGTCCTCGGCTGAAACACCTGTCTTGTTTCGCTCCACACCCTGGACTTATTTTACGAGAAGAACTGGAAATTTTAGCCGAACAAATCGGAGAACAGTTGACAGAATGTGTTCAACTGCGACGGAAAATATATGGTGATAACGTGCTGACGCACGTTTTTCTTGGAACATTTCCTCCATTACCAGATACCTGGCTCAAAAAATTGCGAACCATGGGTACAACTGTGGAGACAGAAAAAGATATAGAAGTAAATTTTATCTTTTTTTAATCGATTACACGATGGTACTATTGACTGTCTCTTGTAGAGCATTATAAACACCACTGGAGACTCTTCTGATCCGGCTGAGTTTTTAGGGTTTGACGACTCTTCCGATGAAGGCTTCTAAATAATAACGGTGTCAATGGGTGATATAACTATCGCTTCGAGATATGTAAATATATGATATTGATTACATGCAACATAAGACAGAATTGTCCCAGGGTGAGGTAAGAGGTTTGTTGGATGGACCAGATGAATTGGACGTCTGCTCTTTTCACTCTCGTCAATACTATTAATATTGACAATCAAGATCCGCTGAACGGCGTGTCTTACCCGGACTAATGCACCACATTCCTCAAGGAAAGTTCAGTTTAGAATGATTAGCCGTCCAGTTGACTCGATCATCATCGTCGTATATAACGGATTTCAATAAAGTTCTCGGTATGTGAAGTAAAGTTAAAGCCAATCCGAATGGCCAGCATTTTGAAATTATGCTTGATATTATAAACTTTAATAGCTCCAGTTGGCTGAGGAGAGTATTTACAAAACTTCACTGAGCAGTGGGAAGTTCATTCAGCGTACGTGGATTACTCCTATTCGTTCGGCCAATTCCGGGTCATGATGCTGTGACAGTTACATTTGTCCTACGTCTGTTCATTACATTATCCTTATCCATGACATCAAAAACTCTCGGTACAGAACAACTCATTGAAAAAGTCATTGAAGATATACAAGAATAGTAGCAATGTTAAGCGTAACTGATTGGAGGTGTTTACTTATTCTCTCTCGATTAGGGGATCCCTAATAAGGTTGCTTTATCAGTTTACCCGCCCGAACAGAACACGAATTACTTGAACGGAAGATCGCTGACTACATTAACCTCACCGCCAGGCACTTAATTAGGCTAAAAACACATCAGAACATGCTCGTCAGCACCAAGAAACTTCCTGTTGAACTTTTTACACGTATCATTTTTTTCGCCGAACCCCCTGAACATCGTCGGCATCATTTTATACATTACACCTGGGTCTGTCACCATTGGAGATCTGTGATTATTCAAGATCGAGATTCTTGGACATTGTTTTCTCTTGGAATCAAGGAGAATAGTATAAATCCATTCTATTACGAACTTCTCGAACGATCTAAGTCTGCTGGATTGAACGCTGAGATAACGATTGGTTTTTTCAACCGCGATTTAGTGCCTGAGCTCGCAAACCTTATCACTGAAGCCAGCGAACGAATCGACAGACTATGGCTCTCGTTTTGTGATGTATCATTAGCTCACTCGCTTTTTTCGAACAAACCCTTGTCCAATCTCCGGGCACTTGCACACTCTGATGAATGTTTCGAAAGTTTTATACCGATTCGCGAGGCCTCGTACTAATTAGAAATCCTTCGCTGCACTTTGTACAATTTCCAAATCGCTGATGTGCACTGTTTAAGCCCTTTACTGTCCCGTCTCCGGTGTATAAGCATAGCTATTTATTCACACCAAATTCTCGAATCTGTGCTTCTCATGCTATTTACCAGTGATGTCTTAGAAGAACTACAACTTGTATTACCAGGGCGCTCAGATGTAATCGACTTGTCCAGTCAGATCACCTTGCCGGAGGTGCAATATTTGGGTGTTGAGTCCTCAAACGTACTGAAAAATCTCCGAGTCCCCAAACTATCTGCTTTAGACACAGCCTGCGAATCCTTACTTCCATTTCTCAAGTACTCGGTTTTTGAGGAATTCAATCTTTCGTCTATCAAGTGTTTATACACCCTGGGTCCCAAGGGAAGTCACTCCCCCCATCCCCGTTCTATCCTCGGAGCGAGCAAACCGATCCATGGTGAACGCTTATTCTCGATGAAAACTGAAGATTTTGCCAAAGACATGATATTTCTTGAAACTGCCGAAGAAATTTTCAAGCTGGAGGACATAACCTTATATAGTCCCGAGCCAGACTTTTTCCATATCAAAATTACCAAAAACAACTTGTCTGACAAGGCACCGGACGCGCTGTCATTGATTCTCCCGCGATTGACAAATCTCACAGAACTGTAATTAGTATCTTCTGAACTTGTCAGGACTAAGTATGATGAAATTCTTACTTGGATCCCTAACGTTGAAAAGCTGATCATTCGATATGGTGGTGGACTAGAAGACTTCATCCGTCTACTATCCAATCCTTCTCTCTGTCCTAAACTGAAACACCTTCATTTCACAATTTTTCGACCGTCTCCCAAATCACACGAAGAGCTAAAACTATTGGCAGAAACCATTGGAAAAATCTTAACGGAATGCCTTCAATCTCGCCATAAAGTACCCGGTAACCAGTTGGAGTTCATCGCTTTTGGATATTGTCCACCTCTACCAGACACTTGGCTTCAAAAGTTGAAAAACTTTGACACGACAGTTGTCACCGCAAAGGATTTCAAAGTAATATAATTATTCTTAAATTTTCATCCCCAGTCATATGTTTAAATTTTAACCGGGAACCTCTTTTTTTAGGGCCTTATGGCCAAGAAACATCCATGCTTTAAGCAATCCTTTCGTCTGTCTTCGGTTCAAACATCATAGTCGACATCTAGACTACACAAAAACATAGAACAATTTGATCTTGGAAATGTTTTGATAGAGTACCTTCAATCCCGTCGGGAGGTACTGGGTAAAATATTGGAATCTGTTGCTCTTGGAATGGTTGTCTCAAGGAGCTGCAAAGCCTGGCCACGAGCACATTTCTGGTTTTATGTACTTATCCTAGATAGAGAAGTGATTACATCGAAGAATCAGTAAGCTAGATCATTATTTGCGTCCCTTGAGTTTCAAAATACTGTCATTCGGCGATGTCCGAGTTGTGTCGTCCTGCACGTGATAGTAACATGTGATCGGTATTTGCCGTTTAACGTTTACTCTTTACCCACCTACTATAATGACACTATGGAGCAATCTGAAAATATTCGAGCAGCAGTGAAGAACGCAGCTAATCAAGATCAAGCTGTTGGAACACAGAAAAAACTTGAAATTGTATCAAACATCAATAATTGGGGGTACTTATCGCAATTCATTTTCACGCTATCAACCTGTACTGAAAGTTTAGAATCTTCGTAGTTTGGGGGCCAAAATGGAACGCGAATTGTCCGAACAATCGATAAGCAACCACGTCAGTACTACCACGAACCACCTTACCAGCCTGAAAACCTATCAAAATATGCTCGTAACCATTAACAGACTTCCAGTAGAACTTTTCACATGTATTATCACATTCGCTGAGCTGCCTACGGATCGTTTCAGGCACCCTTTTCTACTGTATACATGGGTTTGTCATCATTGGCGATCGATAATCATTGAGGACTCAGACTTTTGGACATTGTTTCGGCTTCAACTCATACCAACTCATCCCACAATAGATCCGTTTTCTCGCGAACTTCTCCGGCGTTCCAAATCTGCCAAGTTGGATAGTGCGTTAACTATCAAATCTCCCCAGTCAACATCAACGCTCGAAGATTTAATCACTCAAGAAAGCAGCCGTATCGTCAGGCTATGGCTTTCTACGGATCAACCAAAGTTAATTCAGACAGTTTTTTTAAATAAATCCTTTTCAATGTTACAAGCATTTACACACGCTGGTCGGAGTCACACTCTCATCGCCTTATTACCCCTTCTCATTTCTGCGAACCAGCTGAGCGCGTTTCAATGCACCCTAGGTGTCACTTTTTCAGCCAATGATTTGAATCAGCTGATACCAGTGTTCAGTCGTCTCCGGAGCTTATCCCTCTATATTCATACCCCTGAAATTTTTCAATCTGTCCTTCTCTTGTTACATGATAACGCCAAACTACAAGACCTACAGCTCGAAATGCACAACAAGAGGGGAACTGATGCCCCCGGTCAGATAATCCTACCGGAATTGCAGTTCCTATCCATTAATTTCTCATCCGTATTGGAAAATTTCCGAACTCCCAAACTGTCCGCCTTAGATGTAACCTGTTCTCGTCTCTTCGACCTTTTAGGGTATCCTATTTTTAAGGACTTCAAATTTTCACCAATCCGGTGTTTGTACGTTTTGGATTCCCTAAATTCCCGGGGTATACATTCATTCATTGGATTGCATGAATGTTTTCATGCTGAATTCTTGTTTTCAACAAAAACCGAAGGTTTCACTGACGATACCGTCTTCCTTGAAGATGTTGAAGATGTTTTCAAGGTTACCGACATCAGCCTACACTATTCGCCACGGGAATATTTCAATATCAAATTCTGCTCCGACGACATAACTGGGGTGTTGGAACGGGCACTATCACCCATTCTGTCTCAACTCAAAAATATCACGGAACTATATTTACTGTCTCGCGTCTCAACGGGACTGAATGGAATTCCCTTTGAAGAAATTATCACTCGAACTCCTAATGTTGAAAAATTGGTCGTTCAATATGGTGATAAACTAAAAGATTTTATTCACCTTATACGCAATCCCTCTATTTTCCCTGAGCTGAAACACATCTCTTACACCATTTCTTATTCGGTATCCCTACTATATGAACTTGTTGAAAGTTTCGCGGATGATATTGGAAAATCTCTCATCGAGTGTCTGCAATCGCGTCAAAAAACACACGGGAACAAGTTGAAGTTCATCGCCCTTGGAAACTGTCCTCCTTTACCGGATATTTGGCTAGAGGAGCTGCAAAAACTAGGCACTACGGTTATAACTGAAAAGAATGTCAATGTAGGTTTTCCAGGTTACTTGTAGTCATCGTGTTAATCGACGGTTCTCTTCTAGAGCCTTGGCCCTTGCGACCAGGAGCAATCATAAACCGGAATTCGAAAGCGATCCGATGGTGGAAACGGGAAGGAACGATCTTATTTATCAACGGTTTGATCTATTATCTAGTTAACGATTCTTGGATGGTACGCACGGTCCTATACTAGCACCTGCGTTGTATACCCCGTAATACTATAAATTTGGTTAAAGAACGGTATACCGTATCCCAAGAGACTTAGTATCTAGAAAAACTGAGCATCTAGTTCCTTTTACATGTGGGTGTTCCATCACACATTAGCGATCCAGTTCGTCTTAGCGAGTACGACGAAACAGTATACGCATTGGTAAAAAAGGGTGAGTACATGTTACATAACAATCTGACTGTGAGTTGCAAATGGTGTCGAAATTCCTTAAACAATCAAATTAATCAAAGCTCGGCTTTAGAACACCGTGCACAACGACAAGTTAACAAGAAACCTACTCTGATCCTTATCGCCCATCCTTTCTAACAAATGTTGCCTCTTCAGAAACTCATCGTAGACGAGACCAGTGTTGAGATTGCGTTCACGGATAGCGGAGCTCCCTCACAAACACCTTACATTACCATAATTGCGGTGCATGGAATGTGCTTTTCTGGAGGTCAGTGTTGCTTCTACCAGTTATTTGATAACTTATCTGTTTCATCCAGCAATATTTCAAAAAACTCAAGAACTTGCACCCAGAAAAAGCATCCGATTTGTAGCCATCAATCGTCGCAACTATCCTGGATCAACACCTTTCACGGCTTCTGAGCTTGAGGTTCTCACTCAAGGTTCAGAAGAGGAAAAGACTGCTTGGTTAGATGCACGTGGTCATGAAATTGCCAACTTCATCGTTAGATTCATTGAGAAGGAAAATATACCCCCTGTAACTGGCAAGACAGGTGGTGTTATCCTGCTGGGATGGTCTGTTGGAGTAGGAGAGGCAAATGCAACTATTGCAGCTGCGGATTCGCTCCCTACCCCAGTACGCTCCATATTTACAAAGTATTTAAGGTCTTTAATTCTTCATGGTAAGCGACTGATATCCCTATGAACTGGACACTTTACGTTATTGGTTTATTTTTGTAGAAGGTGCTCCTATTATGTTAGGACTTCCCATGCCCGAAAAGAACTGGGCACCATTTTTAGTTGATAGTATTCCTCCCGAGTTTCGACTTCCAGTCTTTGGTCAATGGGTGACTTCCTATTTCAAACACGGTGATTTGAATTCAAGAGACCTCAATGTCCTTTCTTATGTGCTACCTAGCACGCACCGAGTCCCTACGATCTTCAACATATCGGCACCGGAACAGAAAAGCACTATATTTGATGGAGTGGAAGGGTCATATGAAGGCATTTACACCTTTCGTTTCGGAAACCAGTTGAATAAAGTATATCGCAAAGCTTTATTTGACACCTCTACGAGAGATCTATTTCCTCACCTGAAAACTTCATTTTTGGCGGGCACGGAGACAGCTTCATTCGGAATTGCAGGGTTATGGAGTATTCAACAAGACTGTGAAAAGAGTAAGAATGCATCAATTAAATTGAAGTTAGCTCCGGAATGCAACCATTTCGTGCGTTTTTGAGTATTATAATATCTTGGGGCCCTCTTAACCAATATACTAGGTGCAATGGGATGATCCTGCACTAGCACTTAGCCTCTATTTGGAATGTTCGGGTCTTTGATATGGTTTGGAAGATTGGCTCAAACTGATTTGCGTCCAAACTCGTGGAGTCCACCAATTAGTGTCATCAAAGTTCACGCTGCATCGGAGTCAGATGCACAGTTCCAGGTCATGAATATAAGTATTTGTATTTCGCAATTTTGAATCGATGGTGAATTACTAAGTTCGTTCAAAAAAAAATCTTCATACCTAACTCTGAATTTCCATGGCCTCTTCGACCTATTTAGACTCGTTAAGTACTTGCAAGATGGAAATGAGATGGATCCATGGACTACACAATCAGATTTCATTTATGGCTCGGCGTTACTATCATTGCAACTCCCAATTAATACAAACTATCTCAAGTAACAGACGAACGCGTATGTTATCGAATCAACGGTCATGGGTTACATACATATGCATACTACGTGATCAGTATAAGCTCGGCATCAGCTTTTCTTCCTTTGTTCCCCTTCCCTGCCCCCTGTTGTGGTTGACCCGGCCCTTTCTCCCAGCACTACCCCTCTAAATGTTGTGCTTTGCTTCCGTTTTCTGTCGGATGCGCAGTGCTCTAATAGCGTTGCTCGTTCCTCACATCATTTTTGGATCCTTTGTCTCTCTCCAAGTGTTTATGTTGGACAATTAATGTCTTATATATAACTCCGTCTCCCTATGTCTGGGAATTGAGAAATCACCGTATTCCCCGGCCTTGCAACCACCCCTTTGTACACATTTCTCTATTGTGATACAATTAAACCTCCGCCGGCTCGGTATAAATACGATTGTATCCACAATCTGCTCCAGCCTCAAGTTATTCCTCTATCGTCAACCCGCAGGCCCTGTCCCTCAATGGATATGTGTTACAAAAAGATTTCATGACGCTTCAGTTGTCTTCCACTGTGTCTCACTCCCGTTTATATTTTGGCTGTCTAGATAGAGGAGGGTTTCATTTGAGCATTATTCATTGGGTTTCAAAAGAGAGTAACGTACCCAAGTAGTGGTCGAGCTATGCCTGGCCCGAGAGGTTCGGTGTGGGGTGGTCGTCAACCGACCTAAGCTGAAGATGAGCAGAGTTATTCAGTTCTGGAACACCAGAAGTAGGATAATGGTTAATAACCAGATAAAAGTTCAGACCGGAGCGAACATAAAAGATACACGGCCGCCCAATAGGTAACCCATTCTAACATAGAAAAATTGAAATCGGCACGGCCGATAATTGGTGTGAAGATAACATTCGACCACTTCATATGCTGCGATATAACATTAGGACGGGGCGACAGTAGATATAAGATAAAAGAACTTACATGGGTTAAAGGCACCAAAAACCCAATTCGTGAAGGTCGTAATGGCGAGAAAAGGGCAATCGTCTTGCGGTACACAAATCATATACCTGAGAGAAGGATTAGAGAAAAAAGTAACAAAGAGCGACGGGTAAAGTACATACCTAAGCCAATGTTTCTGTGCCCTCGTATGTGAGGCGAGGCCTATTTTGATGTCGGGGAACTGAATGAATTAATTAGATGCTGGTAGGAAGTGAATTTCATATCAAAGGTGTGTTAATGAATTCGTATAGATCGGCGCCGGCGAACGCTCAAGGAGATAAGACGAGATCCACCACCATTTTCGCCATCGGTTCATTAATTCCCAGGAGATCCCGCTCCCTAACTTTAGGCCAAACGACATTGAGCACTCGCTCGCTAGTTTCCAGGAGATGTTGTGCAAGTGTCATGACGTTGTTGATTGGGGGGAATCTTTTTGAATAGATGAGAAACCCCGGTGCTGGGATGTTAAAGTTAGCGCTACGAATCCTCGTAGCTTGCGTCCTCAACCTCAACTACGGGTTTCGAAGGAACGAATTTGTCCATGACTGTCAAATTGAGATTGAGAACAAAAAGAAATAAATTTTGTACATACATGCAATGGTCATTTGATTCTTTCGCTCGTGTTCTAACAATGCCATCCTCCTAAGACGACAACGTGAATCAGGTTCCACCACAACAAAAACGCGTCAAGTGGTGTTATACGCTCCTGTCGCTTCTTGTAAACTGGAAGATGGCCTCGAGCCGGTATCGGTCTAATCGCTCTCGTCGCGTAAATGTTGGCACCCGTCTGAATTGGTAAGGTCCGCAAAGACTGAACCTGGAGGAGGGATGATCAAGTGACCTGGTGTTGCAAAGACGGTTTGAGCGTAGGTTTGCATAATCCTTAATTGAATAAGATGAGGACTGGTAATGATGTTGAATGTTAAACGTTGAATGGGTTATGGTTGGAAAGAATCTGAAGACCACGGGAGCATGGGACACAGTGCCACAGTGAGATCCGTATGTGCTGTGCAGGAGAACAACGGAGACCTCTGAGTTGTCCACTTTTCATACTACTTTCTTTGACCAACGACTATTTCTCCATAAGGCTATTTATGAGGGTTTGATTTGTGAACAGTGTCGACGCGCGCGTCATGGCCAATAAGATTCAGCCACGTTCTGAAGAAAAAAATGTCACAAAGTCACATGATGATGCGCTATGACTCTTTTCAGTTGAACGTCTGGCATCTGCACTGAAATTTGACAGTTTATGTCGCTAATTGCTGCCATTGATTCACCGAAAATATGCTTTTTCTAAAGGCCTCCAACTCAAGTTAGAAACTTGATTGGGGAATAATAACAATGTCCTGTTTTTTTGATCATCCTGGGTAGGTCTGTAGACTTGAAGCTTGAAGCTTGATGTCAGTTATACTAACTCATACACAATGGCTTGCGGTGTATCAATTTGTTCACTTCTCCGGTGTGCCCTCATCCTCAGTGTCTTTAATTTCAGTCTTTACTCAGCTTTAACTTTTAGTGTTTCCGCTATTTCACCATGTACTCTTAAGGGCCAAGATACCTTATCAGACTCGTTTATCATTAATATAAGTCTTAAGCTATTGCACAGAATGGACGTGTTTGGCTTTCAATCATCTAGTGTGGAGTAATCGGGAAACAATCGTAAAAACGCCGCTTCGATAAGGACGCCCCAAACCACAGCAACGCTGTGTGGAATTGCACAAATTGTTTATCAAATCGGGAATGGTCGGATATGCGCAGCTTCAAAAGAGTTCCGCAAGCTATGAAAAACAAAAAGAGATATGGGAAAGGAAGACTATGTTTGTATATGTTTACATTGGAAATTCAACTTATGTTAACTCGCTTCTCTAGTACCACTCAGATTGTCATTATTCTTTACCTGTTATAGCACCCCAAGTGACATAAGATTGTTTGAGGAAAGACAAGACTTGTACGTTCTTCTCGGTTTGTCAAAGCTCAAGCGCTCTTTTCATGTTTATATTTTGCTAGGAGAGATAGCAATACCGAGACGAACCCAAAGAGTATTACGAACGCATTACCTTGGAGATAACTTAAATATAACCTTCCGCCTTTTTTGAATACTCTTTTGTGTTTTTTTAGCCAGCTTTGACAAAACTTCGCGGAGGGCAACTTTAGCGTGCCGAAAGGATGTGTACTACTTCAAAAAAAGAAAACATGATGGAATACTGTTAGCACGTATTCTCTTCATGTTAATATATCCGGATCTGCCCGTCTGACATTTCCGTCAAGTATTACTTTCAGTTCAGTTCAGGCTTCGGCGGCATGCTTGAGGCGCAATATCGGACGGATATCGGCTTTCTATGGTCCGGTTGTTATCTTCTCGTCAAACTCGAACTGGAGGAATCAAATGATCGAGCTCGGGCTTTCTTTATCAAATTTTTAGGTGGCGTGAGCGGATTTGCCGGTTGGCAGTTCTTGATTTAGATATTGGGGTACATAGGCTACGCGTAAATCTATGAAGCGACTTTGAGGGTAGTTACTACAGGTGAGACTTGATGTTCGTGAAATCAATACCCTAAGGTTATAAAAAGGTTTTTGAACGTACAGAAGAGAGGTCCTAGGTCCAGGTTGGGATTCAATAAACCAGCATCGTTTAAGGAAAGGGCCCTCCTGTAGACTGGCAGGTCTAGACACATTTGTTGGTACAGAGTTGGAATTGAAATGTCAGGAAACGTTTGACGACAGGAACCCGATCTGTCAATTAGTGATATTTCTGACAGTGAGTAACACTTCTATGACTATCTCTGGTCAAGTCGCGGTAACTGACTCATCCCTGCAGACCATCTTTTTTCATCAACATCACGACCTTGTGACCTCTGGAGGTGGACCGAAGTCGAGTGCACCCGTATTAGTCGGGACTTAAACATGTCCGGCGTTTGAAAGATCTCGTTTATCCAACGATATAGAGACACATTTGCAAAACGAACGAATAGGGAATAGTTGTAATTGCGAAGGATTCCCGTGCCATTAATTGTACGACAGGCGTGGGAGAATTCCATTCAGTTCACCTCCAGATAGATCCCGGAGGCAGCTTCGTTTTTTCCTCCTCATCACTTCTTGATCCTCTTTGAATAAGAAGAATATGTTCGCTATTTTAGACCGCCTTTCAGGTAATATATTCACATCTCACGGGAGAAGGGTCATTCAAATGCTCTTCTTTCTTGATTCTGATTGAATGAGAAGACGTTCGCTACTTTGACAACGCCTTTGGAGCAATATATTCACACCCACGGCATTCAAATGTCAAAACATGGTAGCAAAAGTGCATAAAATGGCATTCTCTTTGAAACTCCAATCATCCCCTTCTCCCCTTATTCTTCTCGAACAACGATGTGTCTTGGAGAAAACTCAGCAAACCACGCCGTTCATTATGTGAACGCACAACTCACTGCACTCTGGGAAAACTCTGTTGAATGTACAGAACATGCAGGAAAGAACCTTAAACCTCTCGATCGCATCCGATACGACTTTGCTCTCAGAGAGTTTCACGTCGGTAGCACGCAACGTAGCAAGACAACGGGTGAACCCGAGTTGATGTTCAGTGCCATTTTTGACCGCCCTCGTATCGAGTTCATCTGTAATCACGAGGCCGTGTTATATTTGAAAATAAAAGAAGGTCACTTCAATCGCGATTTTGCAAAGTCGAACGACCCGACTTTCACACCAACTCGGTATGTTTTTCATTTATATTTTTCAAATTTAAATGAAATTGACCAAATTTATCCATTTTTGACAGATCTCGGAATGTACAAGTTAAGGATCTAGAACTTGCGTTCCGTTTGGATTTCAGCTTGAATACAATCAAGGGAACTACGGCTCACATTGGAAACGGGGCACACCTAATTCAATTATTAGTATTGAACGTGGCTTGTAAGCTCACATAACATTTTTGAAATATCTATACTCGCATTTCTTATTCTTTTGTTTTCAGCTGGCACACTTGCTTCAAAGGTTGATATTACAGACGCTAAAAATGCTCTCTCATTCTACCTCAAAGGGTACCTCGACTTCTTGCGTCAAGCGGGCCATCACGTTTACTTCTCTCTTCCCGATTTCGATGACGATGGCCATCAAGTCCAAGTGGAGTTCTCTTTACTTCCTCATTTTATCCGAAATATCGAGCATGAAATCACTGAAATCTTCGGTGTCTCCTTGGACTCCATTAACGAGACATTGTCGGCAAGATGGTTAAAAAATATCATGGAAGCCGAAGATGAGGATGTATCGACTCATAATAAGGAATCTATTTGTTTAGCAGAGTATAGAAGTACTTGGACAACAATCGGAGACAGGAAGGATATTCAATTCTGGATCAAGTTTGGTGCGCCCAAGGTCAAGATCTTATGTAAGAAGGAGGCGATTTTGTCGTTTACGGTTGAAGAATTATTAGTGTTTGACGGGAATGATTTCACGGTGTAAGCTCTGAGCTGGCTATCTCCTCTCTTTTTCCCTGTTCTCATGGATGTTTTGTAGCGCACCCAAGCACACTTACAAGAACTGGGAAATCGCGACAGTCGTTCATCTCATCAAAAAAGTCGAAGGCAGCATTACCAGGGTTGAGATTGACTTAAAATGTAAGTCTTACCTTATCGATTTACTCCTTACTTATTTTTGAAAACCAGCCCTCCGCGTCTGCGAACCTCTCTGTATCTTCACCGAATTCGATCTAAACATCAGTTGGGCAGCAACACTTAAAGCGACCATCTTTGAATTCTTCCAGATTCACTATACTACTATCCTCGAAAAGGTTTCGGTGCACATTGTTTGGTCTCACGATGATAAGCCGAGCGGACATGGATTACCTGGTTGGCCATTTGGGTTGCCCGATATACCCCGTTTGCCACATCTTGGATTTGGTCTTCCAGGAATACCCGCACTACCGGGTTTGCCAGGTCTTCCAACTATACCTGGTACTCCCGGGCCAAGCACATCCAAACCTCGCGGACCTACCATACCTGGTGTTCCACAACCTCCCGCTTCCGTTCCCGACACTCCAGCCCCCATCGAAGTTGGAGGAGACATCATTCTCAAAGAAACCAATTCTGGCGAATACGACTTCCTCCAAGTTATCTCCGTTACAGGTATCGTCGAACACTTCAAGAACCTCTGGCAATCGTACAAGACAAACACGGAAGCTTACGCACAATGTTTGGTTAAATGGTCTTACGAAGAAGAATTCAAAGCTTCCTTTGGAGCGATTAACATCAAATTTTTGTCTGGAGAGAAAGCGATGGTATGGATTCATTTGGAGGATTGTTGGTTGAAGAGTTTGAAGGGCGATAAACACGCCGAATTCATGGATTGGAGTATTGCTTTTGAGGTTAGTTTGAAGGTTTTGGAGCATGAGAAGGTCGTCAAGAAGAGTTCGTCATGGTTTGAGAGGTTCAAGGAGAGCATCGCGTGGAAGTTGCATGGTCACCAGGAGTCAAGAACGTTACATCATCTAGGATTGGATTTCTCAAGTATGTACTCATCCATACCGTTTTTATTCACACATTAAAGTTCATTTTTCCAGCTGCTAAATTCATCTACGATAAATCCAAATTCGAAGGTCTTCAACTTGGTAGTCGTACTGCTGTAGGCTTCATCCGTGCTGCCGTCCACTATCTCACCAAATATTACTTTACCGACCTCACGAATCATGGACATCACATTCTGTACAGCACACCCGTTTGGAAATCGGGTTCAAAACCACCATCAGGAGCATTGACCAGCTTGTCCTTTCAGGTCTACTCGAAATACACTTACACGCGTGAGACGGTCGATTTTTCGAACGCGGTCCTCATCCTCCTTGGAATGACAAATTTCAGAAAACATCCTAAAGGACATTTAGAATATAGCAGTGAATGGGTTATTGGATCGGAAGGTGTCGTCAGCGCCGGAACCGTGTGCTTATCCCGTCAAGTGTTCTTTGAAGACCGGTTACTCAAGTCTCTTGCGAGCGTTAATGGAACCAGCACGATCGTACCGAACTTTTGTCCGAGTAGTAATGATGCATCCGCTGCCATCTTCACAGGATCTGGTGCTGGTGAAAGCGAATGGGGATTGGCGTTGGCGACATGGGCTCAAAGGACATGTGTTAGAAGGAAAGCCGGTAAATGTGATTGGAAGGTTAACACGAATAAGGAAGAAAGTGACTACAAGTGGGAGTATGTTGATAAATGGACTTATGAGCACGAAAACTCCCTAGAGGCTGGAAAGAATGGCGCGTATAATATTTCTTGTGAGTTGTCTATTTTTCTTTGTGACGTCTCGGACTCAACTGGTTTCTAGGCCACACTAAGAACTTTTTATCCTTCCCACCTTCACACGATGGATCACTTGATATCGTACTCAAGGGTAGCGTTCATGTTAACTTGTCATTCAAAGGTGACAAGAGCTGGATGTATGCAGTATTATCTTCATTAACGTTTTCGAAACTCAACCATCTTTCAGCACAAGCCTCGAAGCGCCCTGGTCATCCAACCTCTCCTTCAAATCTCTTCCAGGTGGAAGTGGAATGTCTATCGAAGTCACAGGCGACTCTAACCCCAACTTTAAAACTATTTCAACTGACGTTCCCCTTGATCAACTCTTCGACGTCAAAGCACTGCACAGTCTTCCTCGTGTCGAGTTAGGAAGTCTTGCTTCAGAACTTCGTCAATCATTCGGAGGAGTTTGGGAACATTGCTTCTTAGGATCTGGTGCTTTATCACTTTGCAACCCGATCTTTAACAAAAACGGAGATATATTGTTCGAACTTCGGCCATATACCCCATTGACGCAGACACAAATTGTGACCAGGCCTTCTGTTGCACGATCGGACACTTCAAAGTCAAAGAAAACCTCCTGTATGTTTTATTTCTTCTTGGGACTTTTTTGTATTAACCTTGTTTCCATAGTTTTGCGTCGTGTCGGGCAAGTTATCGGTGATGTCCTAGATGACGGAAAGCTCAACCAAAGCAACAAGCCTAATGGGACCATTAACTCCGAAAAAGATATCGTCTTGACATCAAAAGTGGAGAGTACCGTCAAGACTGAAGTCGGCAATGCTTCTCCCGCCCCAGTCCCCCAAACCATCTAAGTCAGGGTCATATAAACTGCTTTTATAACCCTTTTTCTTACGGGACGATGTTTAAGTCCTGTGCATGTCAATTCTGTATTCATCAGTAAAATAAGAATATGCATATAACTGTATAATAAGATTTTTTTTGAAAAAAAAGTTTGATCAAACAAGGTTTACACTTGCCTTACTACGGTTCAATGTGCATTGCCAGCCGCCACGCCACGCCCTCAATCACTGATATGTGCAATTTCCTCTCTGGTCAAGTATTCCGTTTATGTAAGTGACAGCTCCAAATCTTTCCGTCTTTCCGTCTCCAAAATCATACCCTTCACGAATTATGGTTTGTTTGTCGCAAGTGGGTATGTAGCGCTAACGTATTTCAATTCTTTTATTTGCCAAGGAAATACGATGCCCATCCGAATCTCCTTTTGCAATCCCGAAACTATCAAAAAATCGAAAATCTGCCGCCGACGGTGATGGCAAACGGGTCTTTTTTTACAGTAGCATGACACTAACATCTAAAGCCATCGGCAAGCAGTTATCTCAGAAAAGTAAAACTATCGATATCGTCCATAGGCTTGTTAGTAGGACTAGGCTAGGAGGCATTTGAACTTGTTTAGTGTTGTTTGGCCCGTGTAAAATGCTTTACGAGTCTGTGAAGTCGGTGACCCAACTTCAACGAAGCAACGAGGAAAAAGACTTAAAGAAAGCTCAAGAAGTGAGTGTTGTAAGTCTTCTTTATTACGAAGCCTAAAGAACTATCTACAGAATACAGGTTTATATAGTGTTCTAGACTCAAGTATTTTAAAACAAATAAATAAATAAAGAGTTAGTTACCAAAAAAAACCTCACCCGAATATCAAAAAGCCCACGATTATCCATGAATAAAACAGGAACGTCATGGGTTCTATTGTGAAGTTTAACTTGCCAAATGCTAGTCATCGAGGTGAGTGTGTTAATAGCATTGCTGGGATCACAAACAAAGTGACATTGAAGGCGATAGAAGAGCAGTGAAGACGATATGATGGTTGTTAAGTCCTCGGTCCCGTTTATGGTATCGATTTTTCTGGAGTTGATATTGTATCTTATATAAGAAAGAACGGATTTGAAAGAGAAGTCTTCAGATGTGATCTTTACTGGGTCCCAAATACTGTACGGCTTAAAGTCCTCTCCATCGACATGGTCTCTTAAACTTTCATCGGGTACCGCAAGAAAATGTTCATTAATAGCAGGTGAATTGGCTTTGGCAGCTGGATGGAAGTACCCAAAACATCGAGTCCCATCTACGACTTCAAATAACATATATGATAGTTCAAGAACATCCAGAACAAAGGCTGTCAGGTTAACTTCGCCCACATCGCGCTTGTGAAACACGGAAGGTGTTAGCATAGTCTTGTGTTCCGAGAATACGAGAAAAGCATCATGTTCTTTGCTTTCGATACAGACCCCCCAAACAGATTCGTACCCATCGAGCTTTCCGGATTGAACATAAATATCAGGAAAAAAGCATCGTAATCGTAACCGATATAAGAGATCAGCGGATGAGACGGTATCACTAAGTTCGACATGTCCTTGTTCCCTTTCTTCTGGAGTTATATTGACAGGAAGACGACACTTATAGTAAGACCTCGTGGCTTTATTGAACTTTAATCCAATTCCTAAGAAAGAACCATGTTGAATCTCCTCGGTGACGGATGTCCAGGTAGAATGGATCTTTTCGTAAAGTGGATTTGCATGCACTTCGTTGTGAATAAGGATAAGGATTTCTGCTGGTAACCTTTTGTCTGCTGGTTGAGATTTGTTGAGGTGATGTAAAATGTGCATAGTTTCATCTGATGTTGGTCGAGGAGAGATGGAGGATGCGATGGGGACTCTGAAGACATACTTATAATCATGGGACATTATGGCAGTTAGGAAGACGTTCTTCGATACGCATAATGAGCGCCAAGCAAATTGGTGGTGCTGCCATTTTGATTGCGGTGTGCCCTCCCAAACTGCGCGTGAAAATTTTTCATTTGAAAAATGCCATTTTTAGAGTTAACCCTCGATATCTAGAACTAGTTCAATTAATAAATTTTGTTCATAAAAATGCATTTACCCTTAATAAATAAGAAAAATCATATTTCTCATGAAGGTTTTCTTTTCGAGCTTCACATGCGGAGTTGTGGAGTCACATAGGTGTGACCGCACGAACGAAAAGACTAAAGTAAAAAACCATTATTATTTCAATCGTACTTTAAGTTCAAGTTCCCCTCAGCAAAATTCATAATTTTTGGTTTATGTTCCCGGTACAACAATAATTACAACAAGTGAGTTAAAAAATGGAACGAACCTTGTAAAAGACTTTCACAAAAATCAACAAAAATTGACTTTTTTGACCTCTTTTCATCATAATGACAAGCAAGCTGCCCACTCGATTCAAGTTTAATCCCACACAGTAATTTGAAGTCATAATCTTGATTTTTTCAGTTTGATTTTGAGTTTTACAGTTCAAATATATTTTTGCTCAGTTATATTTTTATACATTAGTATTTTACATTCAGTTTTGTTTTACATTCAGTTTTGTTTTACATTCAGTTTCATTTTATATTTAGTTTGGTTTTTATGTTTTATATTTTCTACAATCTTGAATCTGTCTGTGAATCATTCATTCAATTACAATGGTTCCAATATTCCATTTTATATTTAGTTATATTAGTTTTTTTACATTTAGTCATATTTTACATTTTTGTTTTTTTATGTTCTTGTCATGATCCATGACACATAACCATAAACATGTTTTATGTAGAGCATATTTCTCTCCCTTGCATGCCATGCACTCCCAGATCTCCCATGTACAAATAATAACACCTGTACTACCCTGTAAACATTCGTAGACCCTGATTCCCCAATCTGTGACAAATCCCATTTGTGTATTTTCATGTTTCATGTAAACATAATTGTGACCATCTATTTAATTATATTTCACATCCTGCCTAAATCATTCTTTCCATTTGTCACAACTCATGACACACCATTATAAACACCCATATTCGAACCATAAGCATGATACATGCAAAGTATATTTGTATTTCTCATACTCTCATACCTCCCACTTGTAGACAGCAAAATCCATATCACCCTGTAATTCCCATAAACCCTGATTTCCTGATATATGACAAACCCCATTTGCATATATTCACATAAGGATAACCCTTGCCATCCATTCAATTCCATTTCACATTTTATCTGAACCATTCTTCCTGTTACTGATGACAATATTTTGGTTTTCCTTTGTTCTCAATCCATCCTTTCTATTTAGTTCAAATTATATAAGTAGAATAGAAAAAGATGTATTTTGCTTTAGTCTAAAATCAACTTAGATTTACTATCAAGTTCTCTTTGTCAAATTAACTCCTCATCTGCCACCTATTCTAAGTGAGAGCTTTGTCTCTTACATTAACCTCATTGTATTCACTTGTAATCTCTGTAACGTTTACATATCCATACTCGTAGTTGGGACACACATCTGACTTTGTAAGCACAGCATATTAGCTGAGGCTAAAGTCCTACCCCATAATCCCACTCATACTTGGACATAGTACTCTTGTAGTCATTCGTATTCAATGTAAACTCCTGATCTTGACACTATTACCAATAATCATTTCCCCTTTGTTCTTAATCTATCATTTCATTTAGTTAAAATTGTATAAAGTAGAATACAAAAAAAGATGTAATTTTCTTTAGTCTGAAATTGAATGAATATATCCTTACAATCATATTTCAATTGATAGAAACTCTCCTCATGTCTCTGTTACCAACCTCTATCTCATTTTATTCCCATGGTCATTGTAGAGAACTGCAAGTTAAGTATTCTCAGACTCAGACAAATATCTGAATTTGTAGAGGTCATTGTCTAACTTCCATACTCAGTCATACTCACCTGTACCACTTCCATAGTGACTTGTACCCTTCATAGATTACCAATGTTGACAGTTTTACAGGTTTTTAAATAGTTCAGAATTTATAGTGTTCTATTTTCTGTTTTGTTTTCAAATTTACATTCTATATCTATATGTTATGTCTTTATTTTCTATTTTCATGTTCCATGTTTGTTATATTTCTTGTTTCCACTTTTTTTAAAAATCATCAATAGAAGATGTGCACTCATTGTACTTTGTTATAATTTACATTTGAAAGTGTGGACATTTTCAGAAAGGTCAAAGTTGGAATTTATTTTTTCAAGGTTATAAAATTGATTTCACTGGGAGCATAGCATGATTTTCCTATATGAGAAAACATTAAGTAAACAGTGAGAATATATAAATTTTTCATAGAGTTTTCTAAACAATTTAAATTTCAAGGAAATTTGAAGTTTATCCAATGTTTTTATCATTTTTCTGAGAAAACAATAAGAAAAAACTAGTTTTCCCAAGATTTGAATGACTGGGAAAATTGATTGAAAACTTTATACTATTTCAGGATTTATTCAATGTTTTCTCATATAAGGAAATCATGCTATGCCTGCAGTGTTTGGAACTCAAGAATTAGATTTCATAATTATTTTGAAACCGAGTTAAAGTGAATTTCACAGATTAGAATTTACAGGTTGATTTTTGTTCACAATAGTTTACAGTTAGTTTTAATTTACAATTTACAGTTTCATAAGGTATAAGGTATAATAAATTTATTAGTCAAGGTTGCACATATATTCTCTCATTTGTCACAGTAGATACCCCCAGTTGCAAACTTGGACTGGCCAAGAATTGAACCCATGAGTTGAACCCATGAGCAATCCTAGAGCCAGCCGAAGATGCTACCATTGCACTACCCACCACCACAATGAAGAGAGAAGGAGGATGACCAAGACTGCTTACGTTAATTTACAGCTAATTATGACCAAGCCACCCACAGACACCATGCCTGGCCAACTCTTTAGTAGATTGATGAATGACATTATGTGAAAACCACTAATTAAGCTAGTTCTAAATATCAGCAGTCAACTAGAAAATTTAACCTCTTTTAAAATCCTAAAAATCACACTTGGTGTTACTGGGTGCCCAACAGCTAAATATTGCATAATAACATGGATTCTTTGTATGACATCCTTATAGCAGGTAGTTTGGGACAAAAATAAAGTATAAACCAAATAATGTGAAAATATTGAAGTTCAAAACAGGCTAATTGTAAGTTACTGCATAGATCCCGCAGTATATTGCAGGATACTGCCAAAATTGTAGTGATTGCTGACATAACTTCTCCTAACTTCAGAATACCTCCGGAATACACTATTTTGCCTCTTGATACCATCAAATACTGGCAAATACCTGACTGTACCAAGATTAACCCCTGAGAATTATAGAGGTTATCTGAAAAAATTAGAAGTAGATACAAGTAACTATTGGATGTGATTTAGAGGTTTCCTGAGGTAAAGCAAAGTATATATTCCAATCACCAAAGGAAGAATAGATACTGGTTTTCTCACTTGTAATACTTAAGAGTCCTATGAGTAATTAGAGGTAATTCAGAGGTATACTAATAGTACCTAAGTTTTCTTCAATTTCATCTCACATGATTACCTTTAAAAACTTTAGGTAGTTGAGGGGAATATTTGGTATTACCAAACATTGCTTCGGTACCCTTTAATGTCCCCGGGTTTCACGCGGTCCCCGGCGGGGTACCGTGGGATACTCTTACGTACTTTACTGAACTTCGCAATCCTCTGGGAATTCACTGCTTACCTTGGCATACTCAAACAATACCCGGCATTCCTCCAAATATTGAAGGGGTACTGAGACTTTGTAAGAAATAATCAGGTAAACTGCATCAGACTGTGCCCAAGTTTACACTTTGACAGAATTTGTCTTTATTTTTGTCCCAAAACGCCCGTCATACATCCTCGCTCATCTATCAAACGCCTTATGCTCCATCCGAGGTACAGGACAGCCAATTTGTGCGAGGCTCGGAAAGAATGTTAATAATCAAAATCGTATATGAAAGCTGAAGTTTCCAGGTAAAGATCTATATTCTGGCGGCGCGTCATACAAAAGAAACACTTGCGACATTAAGGAAGACAAATAAAGCAAGCTAAAATTAAGTAAGATACTACAACTGAGTAAAATAAAGGAACGAAATCAAAGTGTTTTGCTTCGTGTAGAGTGGTTTCTACCCTTACATACATTACAATGGCAATATGGAAAAGCCTCTAAGAATAGAATATTTGTCAGAAACACATACGGAATGTCCGAAAAAAAAATCAAATTACATTTGGGAAGGAGACCATATAGGACCAAATATTGCATATTGAGGAACGAAGTGGCTGATAGTGTTTATAGGCCCACACACTAGGAGGCTCTAAGACAAGCGGTCAATTAAATTTAAAGCCGTCGTTACCAAATAAGCAAAGACATACTTCGACATCTTTTGCTGTAACGACCATCGCCCCTAACATTTGTGCTTCTTTAAGCCAAGTGTCTGGTAGAGGAGGACACTTGTACAGCGCAATGTCCTTCAACCTGGCCCCATGAGTTTTGTGTCGCGACTGAAGACATTCTGTAAGCGTTTTCCCAACATCTTCTGCCCAAGCCTCAATTGGTTTTCGTAAATAAAAGGTGTCCAAGCGACTTGAAGTGACAAAAGAGAGATACTTCAGCCGAGGACATAAAGAAGGATCACTGAGAGTATGAATGAAGTCGGTCAATGCAGGACGACTGTAATCGTAATGAAGAACTAGTTTTTGAGCTTTAGCTTTAGAAAGGATTTTATCAATAGGTCCATTATGGCCCAATAGAGAATGCGGTAAGTATAGTTCTTCGAGGTTCTCCATCCGAGATAGAAGCAAACGTAATGTTGTCCCTAGCACGCCAATCATTGTCCCCGGGTAATAAAATGCGTAACGGAAACAGTCACGAGGAAATGAGTTGTAAAACATGTCGTTAGAGAAAACTCTTTCGATAGATTCCAGTTGTAGAAGGAATGATATCTTCGTGACCTTCAACGAAACCTTTGGTGTGTGTCGGTGTTAAGAGTTCGGCTTCGAAAATGCGTTCCTTTGAGCCAATCATATAACTTCCTGTCCATACTTGCATACAATACAAATATTTGATTGAAGAAAAATCAAATGACTCAGGAAACGTTTCAGGAACCTCGTCACCATAAATTATCTCGAAACTCGACAATTTAGGAGCAAAGACGCTCTCTGAGAAGGGGGGGTTATCAGTTGAAAGGTATCGTAACTCTGGCAAATTCAACCGTTCTGTGAAATTCATCATCCATTTATGTCGAAAAACGACTCGTAGGTTTTGCAGGCTGACAGTATTGTGCAATAAATCGAACAGAGGGGCGAAGTCACCCCCACGGAACGTTGAAATATCAAGGTGTAAGTTCCGGATACGACTGAATATGGGAACAAGCCGATTAATCACATCCTCTGTAGTACTGCGTGGCAAGTTACATTGGAGAGTCTCCAGACGGTTGGATGAAAGAAGGACGGGAAGAAAACCTTTCAAGTCGTGGTTATCGGTCATAAAAGAAAGCTTTGTTAAGGCTGGGAAACGTTTGTCCGAAATCAATTGAACTAGATGTTCCTTCTGGACTCGGACTGCAAGCCGGAGTATGCGTATACGACCACTCTCCTTGGCGAAAATAGCTCCCATATCTGACGGTAATTGTTTACAATAGGTTGGTAGTGTTACATACAGTTCACAAGCTTTGGACCTTCGAAGAAGTTCGTGGATAAATGGCTGCGTGGGGCCGTGGCGTTTTCCGGATGCAAGTTCAATCGATGTCCAAAAATTTGGAGTTTGAATGAGGATTGATCGCCAGTGACTACAAACCCAAGTGTATGATAAGTAGAATGGGTTGGGTTTTCTTTGAAAAACATCCGCAAACGGATCCAGCGGATCCAGGAGAAACATGATATGTGTGAAGAGCTCAACAGGAAGCCGGTTTATGGGTGCGAGTAAGTTCAACTTCCTTAAATGCCTTGTCGTGACCTCAACATCGTTATCAACATTCTGTTCAACTGATAAATCTTTGCCACCACTACAGCTATATAAAGAAGTAAGTTCAAGCGCAAATTTAATTTTGACAGGGAAGAAGAAAAACAAGTACGTCAATTGATCTGTAATTAGGAATTTAGTTTGAATCCTTGTTTGCGACTGAAGAACTTCTTTGGAAGCCTCATATTGGGTCTCGAATTGGTCCAAAGAAGTAGTTGCCATCAGAAACTCTCAACCGTTGTTCTGAACTGTAAAAAGGGGGAGGGAAGGTTTCAAGCGCGAATGTCACATGTCACGGTTGTGGAAGAATTAGTAAGCTAACGCTGAAGTTTCGTTACTCGTACAGGATTTATGATAAATAGAGAAGAATTATTAATTATTATATTCGAGAGCACCTGCGTAAACGTTACTTATGAAAACCTGATAGACCTACCCATGTATTTCAGCCGTTGCTATGCCTAATTGTCAAGTGAAGTACAGTTTTATTTCATTAATAAATTCTTTCCAGATCTTACAGCACTTCACGACGTACGTCGAGTCCAAGAAATCCAATCAAAATATGCTATTTAACGCAAGGTCCTAAGGGGGGGGGGATCTTTAATTTATGTAGAGATATCACAGGAAGCAATACTCACCCCATTTGATGTACCTGTATCCTCTAAAGAGGTACCAAAACTTCTTGAAAAATGGGGTAATAAAGCACCTTGCCGTGCAAGGAAATCAGCCGCCTCATTTCCGACTATCCCAACATGACCACGGACATGTTGAAATTTTACGGGTTGTCCATGTTGAGCACGTTCGTCCAATAGTTCTGAGAGATAGACGATGAGTTCCTTGTTTTTGACAACCTGTCCATTCGCTGTCTTCCACCCTCTGCTCTTCCAGTTTGCCAACCAGTCCCGTATACCTATTTATAACGACCATCGTTCATGTACGTAAAAGACAGCCTCGGGAAACACGTACAGGATATCGAATATGAAGAATCGGTCTTGATCAAAAGAGGCGTCTTGGTAATCATATGCGTTTCAAGTACTCTTATAATAGCCTAAATAAATAGGAATAGGTTTAAACATTCCACATTATAGCGGATTGTAATTCACTATCAATTCTGCCCGATTATTCGTTTGATCGCCTGGACATCGCTCCGATATGTTTCTATTTGAGAAAAAGTAGAATCATTATAACTGTAGCCTATTCATAAGACTTGCCTTGGATCATTGTCTCCCCACCATACACCTATCCCAGCAACAGCACCTGTTTGCCCATTATTTGAACAAGCCCCATCGGTATAAACTACCTCCCAACCGCTTTCGTCTACCTCGCCCTCCTTCTTTTCATTCAGCTTCTTCTTTTCGTGCCGTTTCTGAGAATATGTTTTCTTCACTAAAGGGTTGTCAATCGTTGCAGTTGTTGTTGACGATGAAGCTACGGTAGGGAGGGTATTACGAGACGGTCGGCTGGGTCCATAGTTAAGAAATGTCTCGGCTTCAGCAAAAGTCCGAAATTTCTTGAAGGCCGCTTTCGGGAAACCTTTGATTTGTTTTTCGCATTCTTCCCTTTAATCATCTTTTTCAGTTCATTTGCCCAGTTTTTCTTCGAGGAATGAATGAAACATGAATTACCAAGAATTGTAGATACCTGGATTTATACCTGCATGAACAGCGTAAAATTGACCGGCTTTAGGCATGGGTTTAGTTCGTTTAAAAATCGCCAGACGCAGACGTGCGTAGATACTCCGATTGTTGATGGCCAGTGTTGAGGGGAAGATGGCAAATGTGACAAAGAACAACAATCGTGACGACCACGTGATAATGCTTGCTCCGCATGCGCAAGCTGCCAGTGGATACCCATTACCATTGATCACATATTTTGATTCCTGTTCTTACATTATTTACAGACTCAATGCGCTCAGCGGTTTCCCTGTTACGTAGAAAGATAATAGCCTCATTCATTCATGGACGAAAATATCACGCATCCGCTTTACCTTCCATCATCTCTCCTCTTTCATCCGATTTTCAGGAAAAGGCAAAGAATATGGATGAATTAGTAAATGATTTGAAAACAAAGTTGGCACAATCTCGACGTGGAGGTAGCGAAAAAGCTCAAGCAAAAATGAAAGATAGCGGGAAACTATTGCCACGAGAACGGTACGTTTTGTCTGGTTCGTTTTTAATACTGCAGATTTCACCTTTTTTGCAGATTATCAAGTTTACTTGATCCTAGTACTCCATTCTTAGAACTATCACCTCTCGCCGCACACAATGTTTATGGTTCGGACGATATACCCGGCGCTGGTATTATTACTGGTATTGGCCGAATATCAGGTCGACAGTGTGTAGTGGTGGTCAACGATGCCACGGTTAAAGGAGGCAGTTATTATCCCTTGACGGTTTGACCGATCATCCTCACAACATTGCTTTTCTCTAAGTTTTCCTAGGTTAAGAAACACCTTCGGGCCCAAGAAGTTGCTAGAGAGAACGGTCTACCTTGTGTTTATTTAGGCAAGTAACGTTATGTATAGTAGTATTTGTAACTCTTATTTTTCTTGCAGTTGAATCGGGAGGTGCTTCATTACCCAACCAAGCAAATGTGCGTCCATTCAAGTCCTCGGGGGGACGTTGTTTTCTAATACCGTATTCAGGTATTCCCAGATAGAGATCATTTTGGGCGAATATTCTACAATATGGCATGTAGCTATCATTGTTTTTTATTTCTATTTTTATTAATCTACCAAAAGGCTCAAATGTCCGCTCTTGGTATTCCTCAGATCGCAGTCGTTCATGGAATAAGTGTTGCTGGTCAGTTTGTCTTACGGTCCGTAATATATATCTTCTAATCTATTTTGTAGGAGGTGCATACGTACCAGCCATGGCGGACGAAAATATCATAGTCGCAAACCAAGGTCGTATATTCCTCGCAGGTCCACCACTTGTACGAGCAGCCACAGGAGAACAAGTTGACGAAGAAACATTAGGTGGTGGAATGATGCATAGTTCAGAAAGTGGTGTGACAGATCATCTTGCGAGAGATGACGAAGAAGCTATTGCTATTGCAAGAGAATGTGTTGGAGATTTGGAACATGCTGGAAGTATGCCTGCTGAGGTACGAGCATTCCATATGCTCGTTATTCAGATTGGCCATTTAAATGTAATATGATGCCAGGCACCTTATGAACCTGAAGAACCGGTTTATTCTGCTTCTGATCTACACGGAATCGTAGGGACTGATATTCGTCAAGCTTTTGATATGCGCGAAGTCATTGCCAGGGTTGTCGATGGAAGCAAATTTAGAGAATTCAAACCCGATTATGGAACAACAATTGTTACAGTTCGTGTAACGATTTTTTTTTTCCATTCATAAAGAAACATTTTTTAGGGATTTGCCCGTATACATGGGTTTCCTGTCGGAATTATCGGAAATAATGGGATATTATTCTCCCCTTCTGCTTTGAAAGCGACTCATTTTATCGAACTTTGCTCTCAGAGAGGAATTCCGTTACTATTTCTAGTAAATGTCACAGGTTGGGTTTTTTAAATGAAAAGTTATTATTATTAATATTATTCATTTCTTCATAGGATATATGGTAGGATCCAAAGCCGAACGAGGCGGGATCGCCAAAGATGGGGCGAAAATGGTTCGAGCTGTAGCATGTGCTAATGTTCCCAAATTGACGGTTATTGTTGGAGGAAGCTTTGGGGCAGGAAATTATGGTAAATGTCCCGGTATCAGGTTTTGCTTCCGTTTTCCCTGACAGAAATTATACAGGGATGTGTGGTCGTGCCGTAGGTCTTTTTCTTTTTTCCCTATCGTTTAGAAGTTCAGGTTTGACGGAGAATTTATAGTATCAACCTCGTTTCCTTTGGATGTGGCCTGTCAGTTTTTATGAAAACCAACCCCTTGTGGATACGAACGCTGATCAAAATAAATATTACAGAATGCCAAAGTCTCAGTGATGGGTTCAGGTCAACTATCACAAGTAATGACGTCTGTTTCACGGTACGGCTCTTATCTTCCAACGTGTTTCTTTTCGCAATTTGATGTTGTTTTTTTTATTTATTTATTTTACCAAGTGATCCAACTCAGCACTCGGCCCTGAAACAAGAGATAGAAGAACAATCAACAGCCTATTATGCTACAGCTCGATTATGGGATGATGGAATTATATTGCCTACGGAGACGCGTGATACAGTTGGTTTGGGTTTAGCCGTATCCTATCCCTCTTTGAAAAGTGGTCGACGTGGACAAAGTTGGGAGGGTGCAGATAGAGGAATGGGTGTATTTAGGATGTAAGTAAACACGTGAAACAAGAGGCTGGCAATTCAAAGGGTGGGAGAAAGGTGTTTTTAAGGTGTATTGGGTAGCACGTGAGTGTAGATGTTTTTTGAAAAAAATCCCTCCTGAGATGCCGTTCAATTCAATCCATTAGGAACAAAAGGAAGTATAAACTTTAAACAGAAAAAAAACGTCATTATTCAATTAATATGAGAGCCCACTTTTTTTCTTGCACTTTTTCATTCCTTGGTTTTTGATTTGAGTGCCTTTGAATGCAAGTAATATGAAGAGAGCCTCGGACGAAAGTTTAATTTCCCTCGGAACCAAGCTTTTGCGGGAGGGCGAGGTGAGGTTGGATCTTCAATTAGCTAAGACTACTACCACCGAAAGGGGGATAGTGGATTGGTTTTTTTTTTAAAAAAAAAATATGAATATGCTAAAAAAAGAATTTTACAGGACTATCACCATCCCGTTCCTGACAAGACCCCCGGATTGCTCCTCCAAAGGTCAATGACCTTGAATGGATGCCGAGGCTTATGCCGCGGATTTACACTTCCCCCATTACATATATCCTTATATTTTGAATGAAGGTATGACACGTCAAGAGGATTTTCTTTTTACTTTTTTTTTTTTTTCAAATTGTTGATTTTAAAGTCCAAACGCCCTCTCCACCTGAAGAGTTTCCCGAGGCTTGGCCCGCCTGCTTTTGTCGCACTGCTTTGCTTTTTGATCAGATGGGCTTCATCGGATTCTAAACTATTTTCGAAACAATCTTGTAGGTTCCCCCAAATCTGGATAATCAACGAAGAAAAACAGTATGTCTTTTGTGATTTGTGTTTCGTCTTCTTCCTTTCGGTTGTTTTTGATAGGAAATGGATCACATGTGCATGTACAAGGCAAATGTTTATCTTATGCTTATGCCCTAGTGGAACTCCTGACGTGGTTCCTTTGGTACGGCTCTCGGATCCGATCAACCAGTTACTTGAGTAGTAAAAGAAGGGACAAATTAATTTTGCAGACTTCTAGACGGATTTACATATTAGCCTTCATGTCACGAAATCGAAGGTTCACGGAATAAGCAAACCCCTCAGATAGGGGCGGATTGGACGATAATCCATATTACCCTTACGTATTACGGATCGGTTTTGTGCGCTACCCAGAGCCGATGTCGTTTTTCCGTCTGCTTTATGTTCAACCTGGCTTGCAAAGCCTAGGTGTTTTACGAGAGCTTTAGGTCTCCGCTATCCGAAGATATAGCTTAAGGTGACAAAAAAATTGGTTTTCTACGTTACTACTGATAACAGTACCCGTCTCCAAGAGTCGCCTCAGTAAAACTACAACTATAAAATTATCCGATATTGGACGTATTTAAGAAGTATGTTAATTTATTGATATATTAATTCCTGGATCAAATCCCAAACTTGTAACTAAAAAGTGCTTAGTCAATGTTTTAAGGAATCAAGGTTGTACACAAACACTTCAAAAAACGTTCCTTTTCGCGTATCAGAAAATAAGATCCCATCGAACGTGTGGTTAGAATGATGATTAAAAGAGAAAACTTGAAGGGTTGTTTCTAGCTGGCCCTGTTGAAGTAAACTTTCTACAATACCCAAGTTACAGGTGGTAGAATAATCCGCCTGCGGTCGGAATTTTTAATTAGTATAAAGTACAACTTGATGAGACCGAGTTTCGTGAGAATGAATCTGTCCGAACGGCCGCTTGTTAGGTAGGTTAGTGCGGTGATTTCAGGAATTGATTGGAAATCTATTTGTTTGACATGATCAGGTTTACTTTTATAATGTTAATTTTAAAGGAAAAAACCGATCGAACAGGAGTTACAAGATCTCTCCCTTAGCATTAGCTGTCGTGGAAGGGTTGTACAAACATCATGCATCATAATCATAAGTAAGTACAGGATCTCCCTGGACGATTGTTGAATGTATTTTTAATCTATCATCATTGAACCTGTTTCTAGAAATGATTCTCTGGGGTAATAGATAGGATGGGACCTCGGAACTAGATCAAGTCAGCTACCAACATGATCAAAGACCGATCCTCGCTTGTTAGCTTATGAATAACTTCCTTCAAACCTTCCGGAAACCAATAGCAGAATATCCCATCTTTTTCGTGTCGATAATTTTATCTGAGTTGAAAAAAATTGTGTTGTTTTGGTGCCAAAAGCGCCCTTCCGATGTAAGCTATTTAGTATTCCGGATATGATTCGGACCGGAGGGCAAGGCAGATCAGGCAGATCAGGTTTAATGACAGAAAGTAATAAGGATCTGAGCGCAGTTTTGCAGGTTTGGTTACTGTCGAAGGGAATCTTTGAAATGTGTAGCTGTTAAAAGAAATCAGAATCAAATCCGAACACGCATGTACCTTGTGTGTGTGGGTAGAATAAACATAAACTTCGATCTTTTGAAGGGTCGAAAAAAGAAGATTTTCCTAACAAAGTATCGTCTCAATTTTGCTAGTATACGTCTTTAAGGAGATTGATCGCTCGTCAGAACTGCAAAGAACGACCTTCGAAATCAGCCCTAATTAAGGGATATAATAATATTGACTAGCATGATGTATTTAAGCTGAATCCCCGGGGATGAAATGGGGAAGAGAAGCAGCCAAGCTTACCCTTTTTTTTGGATTGTAAGCAAAGCAAAGGGGGTTTAATTGAAAAGTAAGTATTCAACGCGATCATTGGACGAACAACAAGGAGCCTCTTGTGATAGGATCAAAAGGGATCAAGACCGGAAGAGGACAAGTCCGATGAATTATTAAAAAGTATTTTAAAAAGTTAAGGAGGGCAGAAGCAACATACAATGCATCTTTAAAAGCGAAAAAAGGTTTTTTTTTTTCGATAAACAGTAGGAGAATTTATAGGAATCACAAAAGGGTTTAGTAGCGTAAACCACCGGGCGGGGTTAACAAATGACAGGACTAAAAATGGCAAGCGCCATGATATAATCACATGACTGATAAGACGGTGCCAGGGGGAAATGTTCATTATTACGTAAGATCAACCTATATCGCTCTTTTCCTTTTCTCTTTTCTGCACTCATCATCACCCTCTCCTTTCCCTCCCCCCCGCCTTCTCCTACTCATTCCGCCAGCCCTGCCGTTAGAAAGGAGTATGTTTTTTCTTCTTACTTTATGTCTTTTTTCTATAAAATGCTTACCATCTTTTTTAGTGTAAGTCGATGCCCATTTTATGCTAACTTATGACCAATTTCGTTCCTCTTTTTTCCTCCTCATAGACCGCCTGGATACTCGCGACCCTTTCCGGCCCCTACCACCCCGCTTTAAACTCTTGTTGTTTAACTAATTATCGTGCTCGCTGAGGTTTTATCTCGCGCACATATCAAGTTTGACAAAACCCCCTTCCTACCTACCTTCCGGCATCCGCTTGAGATTACTCGCGTAACCGGTCATTCATCATGTCTATATCAGTTAACATTCCTTCACCTTCTCCTCAAACTCCCTCTTCTCAGACTACTTCACCCACTTCTACCTCATCTCAAAGCAATCTTTCGAACAATGCCAACAACAACAACAACAACAATTTAACAGCAATCAACTCTTCTTCCTCCAAGGCCGCCCCCTCTGAGAACAATCCTCCAACGAAACGAAAAGCAAATCGTCGAGCAAATACCGCGGAACGTAGAGCAACTCATAATGCCGTTGAAAGACAACGTAGGGAGACTTTGAATAGTAGATTCTTGGTATGATTTTTTTTGTTTGGGTCATGCACGTGGGGGTCGGGCGTTGATTAGTTTTCTTTTTAGGATTTGGCCGCACTTCTTCCAAATCTAGCTACCGTCCGCCGCCCATCCAAATCTGCAATCGTTAATTCATCTATCGCTTTGATTCATTCCAACCGCCGTGCGCGTGCTCTTGCGGGAAGGGAACTTCGCGCCTTAGATGAAGAGGTATTTCGATAAGCTCAATTTCTTCCGGCCGTTACTCTTTCTTACCCTAGTCTCTTTAGGCTCTTGCTCTTCGCCGTGAAATCAACGAGTGGCGTGCTCGTGCGCGCACTAATCCGGCTCCGGGTCTTCCACATCTACCCCCCTTGCAATCACCCCAACGATCTCCTGAATTTTTGGCGCTTATTAGTGAAGCGACGAATATCGACGATAAGATTGTCGAAGAGGAAGAAAGAAGAGCCTATCTGCTTGCCGAAGGTGCCGCCAACGCCCCTGACGGTGATTATGATCCCGAAGACGGTGACGATGTCCATGGAGACTGGTCGGCATCTAGCCCTAGTGATACGATGAATGTACCCATTGCTTCTGTTCAATCGCAAACTCCAGCTCAATCTGAATGGCATACTGCTGCTGCACTTCAAATGCAATATGTTCGACAGGCTCAGGCTCAAGTCGCGATGCAACAAGCTCAAGCTCAAGCCCTGCAACAGGCTCAAATGCAGGCACAAACGATGGGTGTCCGCGTTAATAACGGGATTGGAAATGTTAATATGAATGCTGCGCTGATAGCGATGGGCATGCCTACTAACAACAATGGAAACAACAATTCTATTGGATCCCTTGGTGTAGGTCCTCTCAGTATGGCGAGTGTTAGTATGGGTCAGGGACAACCTCCGAATGCGCCCACTTGGAGCGCCCATCCCGCGTTCTCACATTCTAACCCACATACTCCCATTGATTCCCAATCCAATCCATTTGCATTCACCATGAGCGGTAATGGAATGCCGGATCTTTCCTTCCAAAGTCAACAACAACAATATCAGTCCGCCATGCATCAGAACTTCATCAATGGTTTTCATGGACACGGAATTCATCATCAGCGAACACCTCCTTCGACTTCTGGATCCGTTTCATCTGCGCATGAAGATGATCTAATTGGCAGCCCACGTAGTATTGGTTCCGGTCGAGGAAGTGGAAGCGTTGGAGGCAAAACTGGATCAGACAACGCTTCAGTCGCTAGTACGCCTTCCCCAGTCGTCCCTGGTCGTCAAATGAACCCAATCGGGAACAGAAACATGAACATGAACATGAACCCTGGTATGGCCGGTAACATCGGAAGCATGAAAACTGGCTGGGGATTAGTTGGCCCACATACTACGATGACGAACAGCATGATGGGTATGGGTGGCGGAGGCGGTATGGGTGTCGTTCCTGTCGCTGGAATGATGCTCTGAAAAGAAAAGAAAAACCGCTTTATGTCACGTCAAAAATCCATGCCTTTATCCTCATGTTGTTCTATTGCTTGTCCTCTCGTTATGTACCCTCAAACGCGCCGTCCTATGTGTACATCATGCATCATCTTTCCCTATTTATCTCAATGGTTTTGGTTCTTGTTGTTCGTTCTTCTGGCCTGTGCGCTTTCCTTTGTCGATGTTCTTTGGGCGGTCTCTCGTCGTTATCACTTGATTCTTTCTTTGAAGAAGACTCGCGGCTTGAAATTGTTACTCATCGCTGACGTTGTTCGCGGGTATTGATGGCCGTTTTTATTTCCTTTTTTATTTTGCCTTCAGGATATTGTCCCGAATGTTCCTGGTCTGTTTTTCCCTTCTTTTTGCCTGAATATACGCGCTGATACTACTATAGATCAATTTGTGTTAGTATATATATTTGAGTGGGCTTTACCCTAAACCCATCATATCTATATCTTGTGTTTGTTACCAAGTGTTGTTCAAAGGATCGTACAGACCCCGATCTTCTTGGTATATCTTGGTATATTGTTTTGTTTTTCTTTGAAACGTATTACTCCCATCTGTCGTTACGATATCCTTAAGTCTTTTCCAATCACATCCGAACCCCATTTGCTTCTCTTGTCAGTGCCTTCACCCTCACCCTCCTTTTTTATCTTTTTGTCTTTTATTCATCCATCTTGATCATCAACCAACGATAGTTCATGTAGCCTATCCTATTCACCCTACCCTTCTCACATCTCTCTCTTTCCTTTTTCTCTTTCCTCTCTTCTATCTTTACTTTTTTTTTAAATCTTGATCTCTTATTTCCCCTATCCCCTACGTTGTTGTGAAATCTTATATTGGGCATTCACCGCGTTTTTTCTACCCGCACCCTACAGGTAGTAGACATTTACCTGCTACAAATAGCGTACCTATGTCTCAGGCTCTGTGTTATTTCTTTTGTAGGCATCTGTTCACCTGTAGTGTTGAAGCAAAACGCAGTCTAAGTAGTTTTGATCACCCAGTACGGGGACACTCCACTTTATTTAGACGAAAAATTAGGTTTATGTTAGGTTGAGGTACATGTAATAAACATGTGTCTCCTTCCTTCTTTTGTAGAACATCATGTTGTAATAAAGATGATACCCTTTTTCAAACTTTTCAGCGGTTATATTCTTTGAATTAGATAACATCTAAAAGGTAACATCGTTGATTCTTTTTGATCAGAGATCAAATTTATATGCAATCCGGTAACCGGAGCTAGTCATTCCCCGTGTTGGTTGCTAAGTATTTGTCAGTATCTACAATTACAGTCAAAATTGCCCTTTATTTATTTAATTAAAGTTTGTCTACGTATTTCTTGAAATATTGGGGGTTCAACACACTAACAAGCCGGTGTTTCCTGAAACCTGCTTACGTCATCGCTTTCTCTTCTTCCCTCCCACCATGCCCAAAGTTGGCTCATCAACCGTTAATTGTCTTTTTGGTATCATAAAACCAAGTGGCCCAGGTAAATCATTCATTAGCGTTAAAAATACATGTCTATCTATATATCTAAACTCTCTAAGTACAGCATCCATGTCGGTAGTGAATTCGTTAAAACCACTCTTATCCTCATCCTCCTTATTTTATGCTGAGAATCTGAAATCCAAGAAGGGTGGTAATAGCAAAAAATTTAGTAAAAGATCTTTAAAGCATATGATTAAGATTGGCACTGGAGGGACTTTGGATCCCCTTGCGGATGGCGTTTTGGGTGAATTGCCTTTTTTGAAAAAAGTTTTATGGCTTTTTTTTGAAAACTTTTTTTGCCAGTTTTAGGTATTGGTGAGGGTACGAAACAATTGGGAAAGTTTCTTGACTGTGTGAAGGTACATTTTTTGTCTTTTAATAAGTGTTAGTATCATAAGACTTCGTAGGAATATCAAACGACATGTCTCTTAGGGTGTGAAACGGACACATACGATAGCCAGGGTATACGCGTTCGAGAGGCGCCATGGAGTCATGTAACGAGAACTAAAATTGAGCAAGTGCTTGATTCGTTTCGAGGAGAAATAATGCAAACACCACCAATGTAGGTCGTACATCTAAACACACATCTTGAATCACTTCAACAGAATATTTCAGATTTTCCGCTTTAAAAATGGATGGGAGACCATTATACGAATATGCGAGGGAAGGAATACCTTTACCCAAACCTATTCCCCCTCGGAAAGTTACGGTGCATTCGTTGGAAGTGGTGGATTGGTTAGAAGGACATTCTCATCAATATCAATGGCCCGAAAAGACGATGAGTGCTACTGCAAAACAGAAGTTAAAACAAGCTGTGGCGGGGATAACAGGAAGCGCTTCATCCACTGCTTTGGATGACGATCCCGATCCAAAGTCATCCACAGATGACACTGATGGTGGTGATGATGATAAACCACACCCTCCCGCATTTATATTGAAAATGACGGTTTCCGGCGGAACATATGTTCGTTCAATTGCACATGACATCGGACACGCCGTTGGTTCAGCTGCTTATGTGGTCACTCTAACTCGACTTCGTCAAGGTGATTTTACATTATCGCCCGAGAAAGATAGGGATAAGTCATGCGTTCCTTGGGAAGTGTTTGAACAAGCTATAAAGGAGAATGAGAACGATGAAGAAACCGCGGATAAAGATGAACAGGGTCATCGGAAATGGGAAAATGAAGTACTTGATAAATTGGTATTATACGAGCCGTCAAATTCGTCATGATTTCGATTTCTTTGAAAAAACATCTTAAGCTCAGAGCCGGATTTCGGTTTGTGTAACCTACGTACGTACTTACCATATTCTACAACATCACGAAAATTTCCTATTTCTTTTATAATTAAAGAATCTCAGAATTGTTGTGCGTCGTGCCGGTCTGAGCTTGAGCAGCGCGACATGGCTTTGACCATCGTTTTAGATATATAATCAAACCCGGCAGATGAAGCCATAATCCTTCAAAATATAAATATGAGAATGTGACCCAAGTATGCGATCAGTGCAATGGGTTATGGAATCCAGTCTTGGGAACCATAATGAGTTGTCACCGGTTTATCAGGGAAGAACACTGTCGAGCTTGTATTTCACACCAAATGGAAGGCACGAGACCCCCTGGATCGATGATGCGAAATTAGGGGAGGAAGAAAGAGAATTAAAGTCGAAAAAAAAAGCAGAAGAAAAAACAGAAAGAAAACTGATACATGATTTGGATAAAAGTAGAGGATATAAGAGATGGTTGAAAGAAAATGGTGCTGAGGCAAGAGAAGAAAAGATGAGTAATGGATATTGAGGATGTTTTGAGCAGAGCGGGCCACTGAACGTTGAGAATAAATGAAAAGGGAGGATGAAACAATGATAGGAAGTGGATGAAGAAGTGATAGAGGTTGTGTTGCTGGATGCTGCGTTTTGGGAGAAGAAGATGGGAGTACGATGAGGTAGAGATAGATTTGATAGCAATAGAGGGAGGTTTGAGGTTTATTGGACTTTACATCGGAGCTAAATTTGACCAGGTGGTGCTTCAGGAACCTGGGGAATGGGGAGAGCAGCAGGACGTGGTACAGCAATGGCAACCAGAGGGGCATGACGAGCCCGAAAAGGGTTGCCTCGTCCAAACCGTAGTTCATGCATGGTAATCGGGCGAGCCATGGCTATTCGGCCAGCTTCCTCAGCTCTTTCCCATCGTTGTCTCGTCTCCAAAATTCCTCTCCTTCGCCCTTCCTCAAATGCTTCTAACCTCTATTTCTCGACGTGCCATCACCTCTTCCGCATCCCCCGCCTCCACCAAATACTCGGGACCAAGATGTCCCGAATCTCCGTTTTCGGGGTGGAAGATCCCATGCAATAGGTCATTCCTACAACGGTGTGCCGACCGCGCGTTTTTCAGAGGCGAGAGGTCGTTACCTAGTGTTTCGCTGGCTTCGCGCAACCTGTACTTCGGGGCCGGGCGACGCATTATCAGTTTCTTACAATACGGACAATGTTTCTTCCTGTTCACAGCAGAGGTGAATCGATCACGACGACGAGGACGAGGTGCTGGTTCTGCCATCTCGGCTTCATCCCCAGTATCCTCGTGTTCGTCGAGGTCTGAATCTGCATCGGTGTTGAATAGTTCGGCTCTATCGTCCTATCGTCCTGAGCAGGCGGTTGCGTCCAAAATTTACGGAGGCATAAGTAACACGCATTGTGCCCACACGACAGACTGCAAGAAACAAAGGGAGGTCAAGATGACGACGGAATAAAGGAAACAGAACCGGAGAATGAGGTACCTTTGTGGGTTCTGTATTGTCTCCTTACATATCATATAGATCATATTTGTACCCATCAACTCCTCGAATCTCGTGTTGCGGTATTCGGCTTCCTATGAACGGGAAAAAACAAAGGAAAGAATGAGTAAGCATGATCAGACGCATAATCGATGGAACAACAAAGGAAAGATAGCCGGGGTGGTAAGATGAGATAAAGTGTATGAAAAGATTTTCTTTACCTTGTTAATGCGAACATTTACCTCCTGCAACTCCTTAAGCCTCGCTCTTAATACCTGTTTCTTCCTCTCTTGAGGATCAACCTCATCGACTTGCAACCGTTGAGATGGACTGCAAGCCTCAGAGTCTTCAGCTTCAGTAGTCGTATACTCTTTTGGGTCATCGTGCTCCGCGATGATGGTAAAGGCTTTGCGTACAGCTGGGAGCATGATGGTAGTAGTGGTGATTTAAAGTGGTAGAAAAAAAGTTTTTAAACAAAGAACACGTCAAGATGGGTTGATCGTGTAAGTGGTGGGATGCCCAAATTCTGTAAAGACCTTTTATATATGTACACATTTGAGATGTCCACTACTAGTAACTTCAGCCGCCGGGCCTCGAATGCCGGAACTAAGCTTACTCATCAATCCGGATGCGCTCAAGTTCTGATGTTTCCGGACCCTCTTAGACTACAACAAATTCTTACGACAGTACATTACTAGTAAACAAGGTCGAATATCGTAACTTGAAGAAGCTTTTAGGCAACATAAGCTTCTAAAACCGAGTTGCTTACGTACTTGCATTTGGCAGGATACACCATCACTTCTGTAGCAAGCTTTGCTCTAGTTCCAAGTCATAATGCACAGATTCATTTTAACAAGAGAAACATCCTCTCGAAAGAACCATTATTCAATATGCGAAAGGGTTATAATCCCGGTACTCGGCCTCAACAAGAAAATTTAGAACGCGCAAAACATCTCAACCTTTTTTTGGGGACATCTTCAATGGACGGGATTTGAATTGGATCCTGACAGATAACCTTTCTTCGAAACAGATGATATGGATACGTGTTCTCCGGGAAATGGGAGTGCTGGAGTATTGTTGAACGAGATGTGAGATGTAGGACTTGAAAATCTTTGGAGAGCAGGACCTTTAGTTTAGGAAACATTACAGGGTTTGTAAGTTATTGTCGATAAGAATTAAAGCTTCAAGCTTCAAGCGTTTAATTTGTGAGTCCTACAAGACTTTAGAATATAGTAAGCACAACGTCGTCGTCATCTCTTCCTTATCGCACACCTAGGATAGGTGATTTAAACAAACATCTCCTTTTTTCACAAAAACAGACGTTTTAATTCTCTTTACACTACTAGGTCTTGTGAAACCTCTCACCGCCTTCGCTTGTAAACTAATAATTGCCCACTGGCGTATACGAGGATTCTCTCACAATAACCCTCTTTGGCGTTGGCGATCTCAAAGTTCAAGGCGATTTTCTTCCCTGGGACGTGTATTTCATTCCTTTTCCCCGGTGTAACAAGTTTGCTTGGGAGGAAAGGGAAACTTTATCGGCGAAACCCATCAGGCCCTAGCCTGAAATTTCGAACCACTCCACAACCTCTCTCCTATCAAATGCGTTATGGGACGTGAATATATATTCAATCAACGACACCTCTACATCGCTGACGTAGATGCCTTAGAAATTCTTCTCGTGTATTGAGGAAACCCACTACTTTTTCTCAGTTTTAACTTGGAATCCTTGTGTTATTGGTCCGGTCATGTGTGCTGTTGATCCTGAAGCTCTGGGCAGGGTAGGAGATATAGAAGCCAAAACTAAAGAATTGGCAGAGAGTGGGTAAATCTTTAGACGAAGCTGAGGTGAAGTATACAAACTTAAAAAACCACTTTTTCACTTGAGCTTAACGCACTTTTCAAAGGGGATATAAATCATCCACAAAATGGGGGGGAAGTTATCAGAATACCAGGACTTCTGCCCATGAGTTTTTCTCACAGGAAACCAATACGCCCAAGTAAAGATACAATTAATGATGCATAGGTATGCTTACACGTAAGTATTATCTGTTCCCGCCTTGTTTATGTACTTTTTTTTTACATAACACGTCACAAGGATGGTACACGAACTTGATGGACTAATCAACGCAAGTAATGCTGCTTTTGAGCACGAAGCCTGTCAGGCTACAAAAGCGTGGTACGCCAAAATAAATAAATCTTTTTACATCATTGGTCCTTTAGTCCCCAACGATATGTTAACCGATTTCTGTCAACAAAAGAAAGCGAAGTCATGAGCTTCTTAGATAAAGCCTATGCTACTTCGGGAGAGCAATCCCTACTTTACGTATGTTTTTTTTTTCAATTCCTTGAAATCCCATGGCTTTAGTTTACTTTATAGGCCTCGTTCGGAATGGCCTCCAGGTGATAAAATATGGAAATTCATCGAAAACGTTTTTAGCCTTAACACTCTGTTTGTAAGTCCTCTACCTCCACCCCAGATCACTTGTTCCAACTATGTTAATTTGAACAATTACTCGCATTCCATGAAGCGAAATTGGGGAAAACGCCTGACCACATCACCGAAAATTTCAAAACATTCTCTGACACAGTCCTAACATGCAGTTGGGCTCCCTAACAATTCGTTCTATCTCATAAAGCAATAGGATGGTTCTCCACTCATTATGGACAGGGTGGTTGTTCAGATCTCAGAAGCTATCCTCAAAGCCGTTCCAATGTATTATTTTCCTCTTTAACTCTTTTCACCCCCTTTCAAACAATTAACTCCCTTTAATTAGCATCGCTTATTCATTGTTCGCAGAACAATCAGGAACAGCCGCACACATTCTTAAACTTGTGCATCGCTTACAGACTATCAGAGGTCCGAACCGGATTAGGACTCAAACCTTTATATAGACTTTATCATCCAAAAGTATCTACAAAAGCGACGATGAAAGCTTTAGGACAAGAAGTGCGATTGGTACTTAATATGCTTTCAGATGTGATGGTGGAATTCGTAAACGGAAGAATATCGAAGAGTCACAGAATAGAGTAAGAAATGAGTGAAAGAGGATAAAGAGTCCGGTAAGAATTTGTCGAGGTTTGTTGAAGAGTATTTGTGATGAAAAGAAGAAAACGAGCGATTAATCTTCGTTTCACGTTCTATTACCGGTCGCTGTACCGTTTTTGATTACGGGGGATGAATGGGAATATGGTGAATCACCTCATAGAGGCCAGGTCAACACGTGCGTCTTATTCCTTTCTTAGTCGAGAAGGCATGATAAATTGCCGTGCTCGTTTTAACGGCAAATCTGGCTCATCCCACCATCGCCAAACGGGCGTCCATATGTCTTTAGCCTTCACACCTCTACCACACAAGGACAGCATCTCTCGACAAAAAAAGCAATTCATTACCCAGGAGGTTTACCATTGCACACGATTTGGGAGGAAATCGCCCATCTTACCGACCCAACAAAAGACCCCCACCCGCCTTAACCTGCCAGACATCCGGGGAACCGACCATCCCTGACCACCCTGACCACCGAAACCCTCCCACCAACATCCGCATGACAAACGCTTGGGAGTTTATAGCATGTCGATGTGAACCGTACGGTCTATAATATTAAACTGTCAAATCTAACTGAAACAGAGCGTTTATCTCTACCCCTCAGTGGTCTAACAATAATAATTTTCTATCATGTCCCAGTTACCAATACGAACTTCACGTTTTTTAAAAGAGCAGTCTCACGTATGCCTCTTTTAAAAGAGTTTTCTTGGAATAACTTTGGCGGCATTTCACCTGAACAACTTATTGGCATATCCATATCTCACATTATGTTAATAAATTTCGGTGCCCTGTCTAGAGGGATTGCTTGTCAACCTTACCGATCTCAAAACTGTAATGCGTGATCAACAGCAATTGAAAAGACTCCCGGTCAATATTTATTGTTACCTCTTTAGTTCTCATGACTGACATCCTTTGTGTTGTTTAGATATGACCCCGGACTATCTTAAAGAGAGTTGTTCTCTGGATTCAGTTCGGAACGTTCCCATCATCAGATCCAATATTTCAGATAATTCTTTTCTGTCCCAACATTGAAAATTTATATTCCCAAAGAACATTGCAGCTAATTATTATGCTACAAGCGAACCGGAGAAAGTTGCGGCGTTTGACTGCTTCAGTCATTATTCCTCTCAAATGAAGAGGAAATAAATTTGGATATCCCCGGGATCATCGCCTCGTTTTAATAGACATATTGAATGCTTTGATCTCTCCGTATCGAAATTGCACAGTCACTCTCCACTTCCACCTCGTCTTTGCCTAAACTTTTCATTCTTTGTTTTTTACTCTGGACGTCATGATCACCCGCGAGTGTTATATCCCGATTGTTGCATTTGGTATGTGTAGTAGGACAAATTGATCCCACTCTCCCACAGGTGGACAGACTAGAGTCCGTGCAGCTTTTCGAGAAGCGCAACAGACCTGATTTAATCCATCCATTCCCATCGAAAGCACCGAATAAAAACATAAAAAATAATTTTGGGGTATTAGAGAACTACTGATACCATAACCATCCCCAGTCAGGCTTCGAGGTGAGATACATATTTTATTTTTTTTGGAAAGGTAACAAACAACTTCTGTATATCACTAAAAAGGATACGCAAGAGCAATGCCACAGTCCAAACTTCCACACATTTACGATACTCCTCTGATCACTATGTTGCAAAAACCTAAAGTAGTTTATCATGCCTGACGGCTATGTTAATGGAGCCGGGCATCTAACTATGGTCTGACCAACTCTGACGATGGGTTGAAAAACATTTACTAATGCTAGAATAAGCTGATTAACATAAATCGAGGTAAATGAATGGCGGAAAAAAATAACAAATGTAAGTTGACACTTCGCAATGTGTGTGATTCTATCACCGCTGACTTACTGCTGAGGAATTTAGGTCTGAACACACACTGGCGAACAGTGAGCTGCAAAGTGCGAGTCTCAGACCCTCAAACACAATTTTAAAAGTATCCACAGACATTAATGGGACCAACCGAGTCATTTTATTTCCCATACCTTATTTTTATCTACTAGTTCTTGGTCAGTTGTGGAAAAACAGCAAAAACATAAGTCCTTGCCTAATTTTCAAACTAATGCACATGCACCATGATTTATTTCATTGAACAGCTCCAAATATCGTAGTTTAATTATTTCCACACAACTGAAGTTTCATTTGTTCAACATCTCCCACAACACTTTCAGAGGTGGTGACCGCCACTCAACATTAACAGGATTTAAAACTGATTGCAACTAAGTCTTTTGCTGACTTCATAAACATAAACTCCGCCTATTAACCATGTGGTCTCAATACAATTCTCCATATTAAATTGCATTTTCCTTGGCACTAAAAATCGTACGTCTTTTCTACCTTCTTCAACCTTCAAGTTCACTCATTATCGTTTCAACTTTGTCAGTGTGGCATATTAGTATTTTGGGATCTGATATATAATGTTAAGTTTAATTCTCCACTTGAGGTGTCTTTCTTTGGTATGTCATTTCCATTGGAAATTTTTATCTGCTAACAATATTCATTTTTGGGACACAAACTACATTGGCGCAACTATTCGTGTTCACAGTTCCACCGAGAATGCTCCCTTCTTCCTTGCTTAAATAATCAAAGCAATTTGTCATGCTGGAACTGATTTTCTCTTGTTTGGGGTGCAAATGTTCAGTAATGTCAGTTGAGTTCTTATCGTGTCAAAAAATAACTTACAAATGCAATAGATATGATGACAATGTATCACCAGTAAATGGCCATATTTTTTTAAATCCACTGCTATTGAACATGTGCTCTAGATTGCACAATTAAACCAGTTTGGTATGTTCAATAAGCTGTTCTTGATTACTACTCAGGCTGAGAAGTTCCATCATGTAGGATGCTGTTTTTGTTAGAATACAATCCTTTCTGTCTGAGACTTCCACAACTTGGCTTCCTTCATTGTACCTACAGAAGTGACAATGACCAAACCCGAGAGAAATGCTGGTATGTGAATGAATTTAAACTTCTTTAAAACCAGAAATTTTTATGTGGTTTAGTTTTTTACATCCACAGATGAATATTGACACTCCAATGCTGCCAACCTTCATATGCTAAATGACAAAGGATGGAGACATCAAATGCTCAAAATACTGTCTACTGTGGCAGTACTTAGGCTTAGTTAGATATGTTACTGTTGGAAGGAACATGCTTAAAACTGTAATAATTGTTTTGAGTAGAAAATTTTACTTTTCAGTATTATTTACATTGTGTGCTCTAAGTATTGCTTGAGTTGAAGAAATAAAACGCCGGCCGGTAAATTTTAGCCATGTTGATTTAGGTTGATAAACCTTGGTCAAGCTTGCGTCACCTTGATCATACAAGTCAGAGCTTCGCCAATAGATCAGACTGATCAACTAGGTTGGCATCTGACTTTTCAATGATGGTTGATTTTGGTTGATAAACTGATTTAGATTTTTGTGACATACTGCTGTCGACCGTAACAGCGTGAAGCTGCAAATAGAAGTATGTTGTCAGAAACTATCGGTCTTGCAAGACTTTAAAACATCAGGTTCAGTCCTAAGTATGTGAAATTGGAAAGAGATGTATCGAGGAAGTCGTCGAAAGGCAAACCAAGGTCACATAATACCATGATAAACATCAATGACTTCGGGCACGGGTACCACAGTTGGATTATATTTGTTTACCTTTGACAATTTATGTACATTCGAATGTGACCTTTTTTTTCCTGATAATTTGAATTACTAACATAATATGATAGATGTTATATCCAATATAGTTTGTTCCATCCATTATCGATTTCGGCCACTCTAAAATTGCTGCAGTCTAAAACGCGGTTACAACGAGAAAAGGATAATCTAGCTTTCAGTGTGAATGTCTGTATAATTATTCTACAAGCATCTTAAGTCATAGAAGATCCATGAATAGCCTTGATGTGCAAACCGGATGATTATATTTGTTTCAGAAACTTTGAGCAAAAAACGAACTACATATTGGAATGTTCCGGTTAAAAGATAGAATGTGTACTAGAAGAACCACATGATAACACGGAATTCAAGCAGGGCACGCCATTATTAGGTTTCCAGCGAGTCGTGACTTTCAGGAAAAATTGATGTTTGTAGTATCATAAGTGTGGAATGTTGGGGCGAAACCGACTCGACTGTTTTTAGTGTCGTAGACAGAATAGAAACGTTGTCTATCGGTTAGGTGAATATTTATACCTGAGTATTTTTGTATTTGATAGAACTCACAAGAAGGTTTGCCCTAGGATAAATTCAAATCCTTCATCGCTTGAAGTTCCCAAATCACCAACGATAAGGTATATATTATCTGAGGTACCACCAATGGCAGTGTTCAACTGTGTAGGCCACGCTTGAGCATCAGTAGTAAATTCTAGGGCCTCCTGATAGATTGATTATTGTTAAATGATAATCAACGTTATATAATGAGTTCGCACTCACGTCACCGAATTTGATGAAGAGAGAAGGTAGCTTTAGAAATTGATCTCGAGTTACTCTTAAAAGACCTGTTGAACTATCAAATACAGAACCGGTAGCTTGCTGATACTTTTGAAACGCATCACTGGTGAGAAGAACGAGCGTAGTTCCAGTATCTAACCAGAAAACAAAAATATTTACCAGCTTTGTTTAAGAGTTTATCAACCCTAAAGTCTTACCTACAATACCTGCCGCAGGGGGGAGTAATTGGGAATCTAAATAGCTAGAGAAAGAAATGTTTGTAGCAATAGAGATACACATCCTAGGCTGCTAATGTGACTCTTGCCTTATGCTCAAGTTAACGCCCCAAAATGTGTTTGAAGGTGGGGTTGACGTTATAGGCACGAATGTAACCGACTGAATCATTTTGTCCTTGTCGATATCACCAAGATCGAGCTTGCCGTTTCCCGTTGAAGTGTCGTTTTCAATAACAGGCTTAAAGTAAACGCCTATTAAATCATTGTTTATAAGACCTGTAAAAAAGTCAGATAAAAATAAAGTGTAGAGTAATTGTTGCCGGTATACAAAATTACCTTGATTATACAGAGTCTGTCATGACGAAATGAACTTGATAAGTTTCAACAAAAAGTATACATAATGTAATGGGACTAACATCAACAATAGTAGGGATGGTATCGGTGTTGTTAACGGTACCGGTTGTTAGGCCAGTCGGACCTATAGGAAAATAATTAAAGAAAAGAATGTTCGCCGTAGTGGGACTAACCAATGCCTAATACTCCATCCAAATTTTCGAATCCTCCAGAGGATGAGGCGGCGCCGATACTTTGAGTAAATATTAAGGTCTGAGTGAGGTTGAGAGTATCAAAGTCTGAAGTCTAATAAGTAATGAAAGATTTAGAAGTGTTATAACTGCGCACATTCTTCGCCCGTCTAGGGAGAGTTAACTCGCATTAGCGGTTAAAGTTTGAAAAAAAAGGAGACATACAAAAAAGCCAGACCCGTATAATACTTGCTAGGAAAATTTTAATATGTAAGTATACAGTATATAAGTATGACACTTACAACTGAGTTGCCTGTGTCCACAGACGTTGATGTCCGGACGTATGGTTTGTTAGGGCTCGCCCCAACCCACGTGTTGGAAGACCCGCTGGATTAATTATGATCAGCGGCTTAAAATAACTTGCACTTTACAATTAGGCGTACGTATCAACGACGAGGTTGTAAATAGTGGGAGGGAACCCGACACCAGCTGAAATGGTGTACGAGACCTTGATGACAGGAAGTGTTCGTGAATATTGTAAATAGAAAGGCACGTAAGTCAACTTACAGCTGCATTTTTAAGAGGCACCGGCTCTCGTGAATTCAATCCCGATGCGCCTTCTTTCGCATTTTCAATCATGGAACGAACACGAGCAAGGTCAACCTATTGGAGATATTGTCATTAAGCATAACAAGGAATGAGATGGATACCTCGGCTATGTTCGAGAGTTTACTAGCACCATAGCGCGCTGTTATCGGTAGACTGACTGGCGTCCCTCGTTTTTGAATTGGGACCACAAATCCTAAAACAGACGGTAAGAGTAATGCGACTGAAGATGCTCTCATGGCTGGTGGAATGGTGTATAAAGAGCTTAGAAGGACGAGTTATAAACTAACCATGACGCAACCGCACCTAGGAAGGAAGGCGACGGAGTTTAAATGTAATTAAGAATGTACACAGTACACTCATTCTGTAATGGGATAAGTAGCCGAAGTTATATTCAAAGACGTCCACCTACCCGAGTTGAAGTTTTTGGGATTGGATTCGGAAGAATTTGAGTCAGAAGTTCCGGTGAATATCGCCTGACGCGGCTTGCCGCCTGAGAAATAGATGTATGATTTTAAGACAACAGAAGAGCCTGATAAGATTTGAGACGCAGAACATTATAAGATTTTTGAAGCGACTGGATTATGCATGAATGACCTGCGCCAGACTTCGGTGTAGAAAGAGGAGAAAGTAGAGCACAGTAATCACAAATCAGAGCGGATGCCGGAAAGTTCGAAATGAAACTTCGTGCGCCTCCTACGGAAATATATATCTATTGTCACATTGAGTCATACTTCAGACAATATCCCCTTTGTTTTTTTGTCTATTTCGAGCGGAATATAATATATTATCTCCACTGGAAATTGTTCTTGTTCTATAGGTTGTTCCTTTTAGAGTCCCGGCTGCAATCTTTTTATCTACTCAGTAGAAGTTACCCGGGCCACGATTACTTATATTTCGTGTGTTATATGTATATACAAGACAGCTGAATAAACTACTGGATGAACAGGATGTGAAGAAACGGTTGAGCCGGTAATAAAGTATTCAATTGTCAATCTTTGTTGGATTCAGCTGTCGTCGGACGTTATTAGGCGGTCGAACTCTTTCATCGAGTTGTTAGCCGAGGCACAACCCTGATAAACCCCGTCCATTTTTTGCGACGGACTGTCTGTTCTGAGAGGGGAACGAGTTCGCTTCAAGTTCAATGGGAAAATGTTATTTCTTTTATGTAAGTGGTTTATACCGGAACAGTAGTGAGGAAGATGTGAAGTAAGAAGAAAAAAACTACAGAAGTATGAGCAAATGCATGACACACGCATCTATAACTTTCATGCCTTTAGCCCAACCCTGTTGCTAATTAAAAAGAAGAAACATCAGTCGAGAAGGTCATACAAAGAAAACTCAATCTCACATTTTCTTTCTTGATCAATGTGCCTCAATCGTTGATGATATTAAAGAAAGAGTGTGCGAATTTCTCGAGGAGTCTTCCTTATAAGCATGTTTGCGACTGCTTTACATCCAAGATCGCTGGAAGATTAATTAGATGTAGTCATGGTGATCTAAACATCGCACACGCATTTCAAAGAGTTGGATGATAATAATACTTACAGTAAAGACTTGATGTCCAAGTAGTTAGCAGCGAGGATGATTCCAAACAGCATTTCTCGATCAACAGTGATGAACTTGTGGTCCCATTCAGGAATGTCGGGGGGTCGTTTATATGATTGAGCAACATAATCGGTGCCATCTGATTCATAGCCATAATCTGTGCTGTGTGCTTCATCACCATCATATATGTTACCGGCTTCGCCACCATCATCTGCACCACCTGATTCATCAACATCCTCTGCGCTATCTGGTTTATCAGCATCACTGGCATCCGCGCTATTTGGGTTGTCATTGTCAATGGAAGGCGGCTCTCCACGATAATGTTCACAATACTCAAGAACCTACACAGGAGGTCAAAAAAATGAAAATGTTTCAAGCACAAGGTCCCCCGAAGCTAACACACCTTCTTCAGAACGTGTGATGTAACGTTAAGTAGTGGGATCGCCTGGTCACTTTCACCAACATCTTCATGACGAAAGAGTGAGCCATTATGATTTTATACACAAAAACCACAGCAAGTGCGGTACGAATCCTACCTTCAAGCATGTTCTTAATGAGCACACTCTGTTCTGCGACTTCTTTGTCGACAATGAATTGTACGTTGTCAGACGATGCAAGAATAACCATTATCAAGATGGAATAGGGGAGGTATGTAGATCTTAAGGAGCGTAAGATTGAAAGCCGTGGTGATTAAAAAGAGAAAAAAGGGCCGAGTACTTGGGTCGGATTTAATTTTCCAGTTGGGACAACACTCATGTTCGGTGTCCATGTAGGAAAGTTGTCCGCCAAAGAGGGACACAATTCCATCCTGGACAACATGTAAGCGAATATCCATTTTTCTTTTCTCAAATGTATTTGAGAGTGTAAATCGGTTGACAGTAACAAGTAAGTCGCTTTGCGTTGTTTGTTTAACATCGCTGGTTCGTTTTTGAACGTCATTTGCGTTATTATCTGCTTCGTCACTGGCAAGCAGCTGTACACGATGTTTACAATACTCAAGGACCTAAATAATTGAAACGGGGGGTCCTCTTTATATAAAAAATCCTCCAGGCTCAGGATTTAAAAAAAAAACTTCAGAATAGGCGATGTCATGTTAAATGACGGTAATGGCCTCGAATGGGATCGACTGGTGATTTTCACCGACAACTTTATAAAAATGAGGTGAGTCATTCAATTCCATATGACTCCCACCTTCAAGCCTATTCTAAATCAACAGACTGCGTTTTTTCGACCACGTTAAATTATACGTACATACGTCGTCAGACGTTGCAAGAAAATCCATTGTCGATCGTCGAGAGGTGTTTAAGGAAGGGGGATGGGGGAGCAGGCGTAGCTTCAGCAGTAACAACCCATTCATTCATTTCTTCATCGGATCAACCACAAAGCTCGCGCCAGAAGTGTACATTTTCTGGATTGAAATAATACACCCGTATCTTTAGATTTGGCGTCCGAGACATCCAAGGATGGATCGAAATCAAATTTGGGGTTTTGAATAAACCAATTCCGGGCACTACGGGTATGTGGGAGAGGAACATCATGATATCTGAATTGGAGCGAAATTTTACCACGATTGATCCAAACATACTGTCTGAAATAATCATCCCGGCTGCCAATTACTTGAACATCAAGCCTTTACTCTAAGTATTATTATATCCTAATCTCGTTAACACCACCATAACTACTAGTTTGTTTGTTTTTTTAGCGATGTTGCATGAGAGAAAGACTCCCCAGATAATCCGCAAATCCTTTAATCTCAATCTTACATCTAGAGAAGAGGCACAGATCAAAAAAGAAAATGCAAGACCAAGTTTTCCTTGCATAATCTTACGTAATTGACGTTTCTCCAAACAACGGGAGTGAGCGGAAGACAAAGATTATAGATCCCAACCATATCGTGTTTCACGGATTTGACCCCTATTTCTAAACTTTATATCTTCTACTGTTAAATGTAAATCGCTTACATAGGGGAATCAGCTTTTAATTGAGCTTGAGGTAGACTTGCAATGTCTAAGAATGCGCGGATGCGATGCTTTCATCGTCCTCTTCATGGATCACTGGAGAATAGGGTTAGATGAGTGGAAAGACATAACTACAACAACTCACACAACACATTGTTATCGTGCTCAATCCTGAGCTTGCTGTTACGATTATTGACCCTTTCTTTGGTTAGATTCATGGTTCCGCTCAATATCTTTTTCTTGACAACCATATTTTTGAATGTAAATGATTTCGGTGCCGAATTGGAGCTAGTTTAGGCTTCACGAGGTTCAGTAATGTTTTTGTTACTCCTGAACGGCAGCCGGGGTGCCGACATTGACATCTTTTTTACGAGTGTTTGAGAATCTTTGTGAATATGATGCCTGTATAACTCAGCCGAGTTATTACAAATATCACAATAGATAAAAACACCGACAGTTGGTTTATTTTCTTGTTCGAAAGGACAACCGCATTAGGCTATGAATTAAAGAGGATAATTACAATAACACACTTTGTATGAGAATCTCTCCGAGGCATGTCAAGTAGTGCCCAGTGGTGGGAAGGCTAAGAAGGCGAGTAAGAGCACCGAGTTTTGTTGCAAATCATCTCAATTTTCCAACTGGCAGGTTTCACAACATGAAATGGGGGCACATTATTTTTTGATATGCAAATGAAAGAGGGTATTTACACTGAGATTAGTGAGGATTCGGATGTTGCTGACGATGTACGGTGTTCCTGACTCGGATGGAGTTTCAATAGTGGTCAAAAGCAGTCGTAAGCTGGATTCGGACCCCGCGTGCCATTGGGGATTCAGCTCCATTGAGCACCTACAGAGGTCCATACGTTTCTGACTAACCCTCGTTTGCACGCTCCATGGTTTTATCAGAGCTCTATATTGGGTATCCCATTCACTTTTCCATAAAAACTCCATATTGATCGTCTTCATGTGCCCCGAAATTCGTAATCGGTCTCAAACCCGATGGATTATCCCCTGCTTTCAACAACTTTAAACTCTACTAAGTTCGCTTATTTAGTCCTGAACAAACCCACAGAAGTTTTAAAAATACTTGATCCTAATAGTACTTCATTTTCTGTCCGCATTTTCTGTGCTTTAGCTGAATGCTTGATCAAGGAAGGAGATAATGCTTTGGAGGTCCGAAGAACTACGAGACCTGTGCGTCAAGGATCAAGGTTGAAGAGGGTGCAATTGAAAAAGAGAAAGTTTCATTCGCTCATGAAGGGGAAACCAAGGAAGCATTGGAGATGTAGATACCAGTAACAGTGCGGAGAACCTTGACACGTACGCCCTCTCTGCCTCTCTCTGCCTCCTTCTCAAAGACGTCACCTTATTTTAATCCAGGTTGGCCCTTATAGTACAAATTTACTTCTCTATAAACCGTGTTGACCTGACCAGAAGAGAATGTGATTGTGCAAGAAAATAGGCAGAAGACGACCTACTATACTATTACAACACGTCGAGGCATCAATCGGCCTGCTAACAGGAAAAGATACCCATTCAAATCCTCAGTCCTTTTACGTCGAGCAACTACGTAACCCATGTTTATCTCAGACATCTTCTTGTCCCTCGTGGTATAATACGTCGTGGATTACCTGAAGCGCAATCCGATTTTGCTCAAGCTCAAAAACACGATTATAGGAACCCTTTGGATGCGTTAGCTGGTGCTGTTGTGCTAGCTGAGTTAACAGGCTTCACGACAACTACTGCTGCTTTATGGAGGTATGTTATTCCATGCTTCTTGGTCACTTTTTATATCTTATCGATCTCATCCATCTATCGCAAGACTATCCAGTGTTGCGAAAAGACCTCGACTTCGACACATGCGCGAGTAGATATGCTCTTCCCGCTTAGACGGTAGTTAGTATGTCCTTCCTAATAGCATGCTCTTCGTATATAAATAACACCTTCATCTCAACCCCCCACCGCATCCAAGTATCGTTTGTTTGTGACTTTGTGACAAAACCGACCTCGGCCTCAACTCTAACTTCCACCATGACTTCCAAAACGGCTTGGGTATCAGATCGTCCTTTACCAAAACTTGCAACTTAACAACGATAAAACCATAATGAAGGAAAGAGAGAGAAAATGGGGTCTCCCAATAGCCAAGAGCTACAGAAACTTGGGTGTATCCTCAATGGGTTGCGGCGAGAGAAGGACATGAAAAATCCAACAGGTGGATGGTAATTTCGATAGAACATTCCTATACCTTAAAATAACACTTTTTTCTCAACAGCGCGCGCACATTCATTATCAAAATATACCCCAAGCTGCGTGAACTGCGGCCTAGTCCTATGCGTCTTGCAACCCTCCTTTCATATCTATCTACATTGTTCAGTACCGCTTCTAACGCCACCATCACGAGATAATCCGACAAACCAAATTGAAAACGATATAACACAAGCTCTTAAAAAAGAAGAACGTATACCAGAACAACTAAAACAAGAGAAAGTTGCGGACGCCTTCCCAGCATGAACATAGGACGATCGCACAACCTCGTGTTGTTCTATCTATCAACTCAAGAACCCGTAAAGTTATGGTGTCTTTGTCGCTTCACCACCACAATTGTCGTCATTGATAGCGATGCTACCTCAGAGATCCCCTAATTTCGGTCGCCTGGCGATGTTGACTATGTCAAAGGCAAAAACTTTGGCCCAACCGGCTGGAAGAACCTTAGGGGTATCTATTACGTGTGCATTCATTTACGATTATCCTCGCCATCTCTCAGGCATCCAACCCGAAGAATAAAACGATAGATGAACCGACATCGTGATATTAATAACTAATTACAAGGCTTATATCCACTCCTTTTTGCTAGGACGTACATTTTCACTCTTGGACGTGCTAATCCAACCAAGGCTGGCACAGATGACCGTCGTTTAAGCTTTTATCACGCAGGCAGCATGCGTTTTGCGGCAATCTTAGCGACTGGGATTCTACTAGTTGTCTCTAGATGAAAACGGATATTTAGTTCATAGCGGCTGTGCATCCGTATGACGCATGTCAATGGTGTTGATGTTTGGTACCTGATCAACCCTATCTTAACACTAGACTGACATGAACGTAAAATTATAACGTATGATTATACCTAGTTGGGGGGCTACCTCAAGACCTTACCTTAATAATTGTAAAAATAAAAATAAAAATAAAAAATCCTCAAGTACTAACATTGTGTAATTAACATGCCCATTTCTCTAATACTTTACCCTTTATCTTAGTTGAACAGGAGCCAATACTCTCAGATATCCAAACTCAATATCCATCAACACTAATGAAATCCCCGTTGCGTGTCAGTGGATGGGAAAACAGTGATTAGGAAAACGTTGACAATTTGCTTGCCCGTCATATACCACTCAAGCCATGAGCTTGAAGAGATCACGTCTCACGCTAGCATGAAACATCCATTCGTTTTGGGGGCTGTTTGAAATTTCACGCATCTTCCCAGAACCTGATTCCCTGGTATTTGTGTGATGGAATGATAAATTCGATTTCCGAACTCATTGCACTAGAACACTGATAAGTTTGTTACTATACACAAGAACTTTCCACTTCTGGTCCCTAAAGCGCGCTTGCACCAGGAACAAGAAGCGTCAACTGAACTAATATGCAATCGAAAAAGTTATAATTGGGATGGTTCATGATAGGTGAATATACGGCATCCAATCGTCCATTAGCTGAATTATTATGGCACAAACCCCATTGATTAGTCGTTCCGTCTGTTTGGTCGAGAACAGGAAATCCGACAAAAGGTAGATTGTTCGTACCGATGCCCGGCTACGTAAAAAAAGTTAGATGAACTATGTATGAAAGGTTGGTTAGGACATATACATACCCCAGCGCAATAATCATCAAAGGCAGTGTCCGACGAAAACGCAGTAAAAAATTGTGATTCGCCAACTGCTGCACGGAGAGTTACGGGATTGCCAAGAACAGCATAAGGTATGACTTGATTATTGACGAGTTGGAAAAATTTGAAACCCTGAGGACATGAAGGTGAGGGCGCGACACATGTACCGCTCTACAATTCCAAAATAAGGACAACCTATCAATCGCACTTTCAAATACGATCTTACCGTTAAGATAAACTGTTGATCACTTGTTACATCTGGATTCAACTGTTCAGCGATCAAATCAATAGTATCTCCTTCTTCAGTGACTCCACGGAAACTAAATGGGAAATAATTGGAAGAATCACGACCACCTCCTAAACATTGCTGACTATCAAATCCCGTGAAATTCAGAACATTCCCGTAAACCTGGATGACACTAACGCCTCCGCACGCTTTGCTAAGATCACCATTACAGGGTAGATTGCATTCGCCGTTTGCGGATACTGCATATGGCATATAATTATCGCACCCTTTATTAAAGTCTGGATCAGACAACGAACAGAAACGTTGTTATTCAGTTCAAATACATACAACATTCACTCCCATTCTCAAGTCCCATGACTTGGAAACCTGCAGCAGCACAAGCCGCCGCACAACTGCTTGGCGTGGTAAGGCCAGGGAGAGCAATTTGGTGCAAAAGCGCTCGTGGATTTTGAGGATCGCTAAAAATGCTCAAGTTAAGATAACGAGACAATAGATCAAATAACTTACGCAAAGCAGCCTTGAATTTCAAACTCAAGATTTTCAGGACCAGTAATAAAATCAACAGTAGGAGCTGGTCCGGATGGTTGGGTTGGAGTTGATGTAGGAGCAGGAGTTGAGTAGATATTTAAACGAAGTGCGGCACCACAGATCGTGGTTGGGTCTCCAGAACAGGGTACCTCACAATCGGTTGCATTGGAAACGATACTTGCAGGACTATGTATGATAGTATCGCAATCTAGCAGAAGCTGACGTTAAACAAAGTTTTGAAGATACTCGTTCAATACGCACAACATTCCTAGAAGTAATGCTGAGTTAAGAACTGACACTATTTATAATTGTTAACTACGCACTCTTCCAAACTCGACCCCGGCAAAGTCAAAACCTCCAGAAATGCAGAAATCTATACATGAAGGGATAGTCATTGAATCCACACTAGTGAAGGAAGATGTTCTCAATGTTCGGGAGGTTGGAGAATCACTGCATAAGATAGGAATATGTGATCAAATGTTGCAATAAACTAGAATAGATACTAACGTGAAACATCCTAACGCGCTCCAACCACTAGGGAGGGTTGCTTGTCGTCCATAGACGGTACTACTAGCTGATACCAACTTAAGGACAAATCACTAAAAATCGTCACCCAACCATTGAAATAGTACCTGAAGTAAAAGAAAATTAAACACAAAAAAGAACCTTCGCGCGGTCATTGTAAGCAGTAGTATACTTACAGACTTTCGAACCGTTGGGTTCTGACAGATTTATAAGAGTCAAAAGACTATATTCCTGATGAGAAACGGGCTGTCAATCAGAAACAAATGTAACGCAAGACAGTACCAGGTACAAACATGTTGAGAGACAGACGCAACAGTCTCGTGTCATGCTCAAATAAGACGACTGTAGCCAGTGGGAGTCATATATCGCTAAGTAATTGATATCCGTTTACATTTAGAGTGTCGATCGGGTAAGTTGAGTGACAGTTTGGTTGACAGCATCATATTATCAACCCAATGTGCATACCGAGCATAGTAGAGGCTGTACCTCTCCAATATTAAATATTTAAAATGTTATTCGTATAAGCGTACGAATCGGTGCCGTTTGTTTCTATTTTCTGTTAAACTCTTACATCACATTGATGAAAATGGTGACCGAATATCAACCGCACTTTGATTTCTCCGCGAAGGTTACGCTTGAAAGGTGAATTGACAAACCCAGACAAATCCACGTGAAAGTGAAATGGATGGGTTCCTGAGCATACGATCGTGACGCCTACGGAGGAAATTAAGAGACCGTTTCTTGATATGAGACGATCATATATGGAAAACGTCAAAAGAAAAGAAACATGACCTACCCAAATTGTGGAGAAAGGACTACAGACGAACGTGTAACTTCATCATATGATTGATCAAGTGTTGTCCTATCAAATGATTCTTCAAATCAGGTCTAACAAACTTCAAGTAGAGGACCGATGAATACCATCAATAATAAGTTAGCCCTTCTCCTCAACATTTGAAAATGTCGGAAAGATCTAGGTATAACTAACATTTGGTCGTCAATGTGTCGAAACATTGGTATCCCGGACCTTCTTCGATTATTTGGAGAAAGTATTTGAGTCAAATTTCAAAAGTCAGGTTGGAATCGTTTAAAGCTCCGCTTGTTCGGCAGTGGCAGGTTCACACAATGTCTATTGATGACAACTATAACTTTAGGGTCCCAGTCGCAACCTCCATTCACCGTCGAATAATCCCATATGATACTTTTTCTGCATTAAACAATATCAACAACTCCCGACTAACAGACAAAAGGTTACCAGTGGAAATAAGTACTTCTCCTTATAATGAACAGGTACACGCAAATCCCACCTACAACAAAGTCCGTTCATTTTGGATAACCATCACCCATCAGCTTTATTTTTGCGGTTCTATTCCAAGAGAATCCGCTCTGTTCTATAAAAAGGAAGAGATCATATTATTGTTCAACAGTATTTCTGGGAGCTAACCGCAAGTAAGATGACTCAAGTTTGGACTTGGCCGAACTGTCCCAGCTGCCAATTTGCTATATCGATTACGGCGCTTTCCCCCTGATAATTTATGTTGAATCTCGAGGACCTGGGGATCATAAAGCTGTCTGGGCGGCATATCCAATCTGATGCTATATTCTCACGTTTACCGAAATTAAAGGCGGTGTCTTTGTCTGTGGTTTGGGGTTGTCGTGTTATCAATATGAAGGTTGCTAAAATGACTTTTACTAGAGACATCGTTAAATTGCTGAACACGTTGTTTCAGACATAAATGGATCTAACCAACTTGCATACTCCCATCCCGCTGCTGAAGCTTATACCCCTATTGTTAATGACCGTTACCTTGCTGTACCTTCTGGATGTTTTCAACATTGTGTCGGCAATCTCGACGGAAGTACCGAGGACTGGAGGCTGTATATCCCTTGGCACGCAGTAGTGATCACACCCGCAGACTTTTCCTCTTTCAAATCTCTCCTTCCAAGCATGAATTACAAAGTCACATCCAGGCAGGTCGATACTGTGAACGGTACCACAACTTTGACTATAATATCTTCTTCGTTACTCCTCTACCGTATACTATGCCATTTGATCATGATAATACTGCCGACACACATTTTATAACTAGTGTCTGGCAAGTCAAGCTCCAACGCCACCCAATAAACGAATGTCTCCACCCGTACAATTCCGTTTGCCACCAGTTACATTGCTTAACTATTATGCAAATCAGCCTGTAAGTCAGTAATTCTTCGTAACATCAATTTTTGCTCATACTTCACAGAATTGAAGCAGTGGTTCTATAAGGACCTAGTGATTTACAACTGTTAAGTAAAAATGTTCTAACCTTTTTGAAGCCAATGCTTAAATACCAGTAATTGTTGTCGTCTTGCAATCTTTCTCATCATTACCTATGTCACTCAATACCATAGAAATATTTCAATTATGAGTCTGAAATAGTAGCTGTTTAAAACCCCGCTTTGCCTACTCTAAATGTCTTAGCCACCTCTTTTTACCGAGTTCCATAATAGCCGATGAATATAAGTACGTCTTTAGAGTTCCAATTGCCTCCATCTATCCTCGAGCAACACCAGATGAAACTATGTCCGCCTTATACGATATTAATAGGTCTCGACCTGGAACAGACAAAAGACTTCCAGCAGAAGTACTCATCCTCATCCACAAAGAGGTGCACGTAAATCCAACTTACGAAAAGATCCATTCGACTTGGACATCCATTACTCAAGACATCATATTCACCGGCCCTATCCCAAAAGGTGGATAAAATCAAGAAATCATACTATTGTTCCCCAGGACGATATTATTTTGACATAACCCCGGAAGAAATGGAACAGGGCCATGTCGGATTTGGCGGTACTGTCTCATCTGGCGATTTCTTATACCGACTACGATGCTTTTCCCCCAATATCTATATTCATTTTCTAGGACGGGAGGCAGATAAAGCTGTCTGGTATGCTGGAATTAAACATAATCAATCTGGCGTTATTCTCATGTTTAGTGAGCACAAAGCTAGTCTATCAGTCTATGTAGTTCAGGGTCACAGCACCATCAATATGAGCGATGCTGAACCAAGCTTTACTCCAGACGTTGTCGAATTATTGCCTGCTTCATTTAAAATGATAAATGGGACTCGACGCCTTACATACTTTCATCCCGCTGCTGACGCCAATTCTCCCGCTGCCGATGAACATTACCTTGCTGTACCTGCTGAAAGTTTAAGAGATCGTGTTGGTTCGGATGAAGAGGATTTGGAGTTCTATGATCTTTGGAACCCAGTAAAGATCACATCTGCGGACTTTCTTTTCCCCATTTAAGTCTGTTCTTCCGAACATGAAATACAATACCGAATCCAGAAAGGTCGATACGATAAATGGTACCGCGGTTTTGACGAGTATCATATCCTCCTCATTGCTCTTCTATCGTCTTCTATGTCACTTTGTTTTGTGGTAATAACAATGCTAATGACATACCCTCTTCAGTAACTAGCATTTAGCAAGTTAGACTTCAGCATAAAGTTTACGATACTTCTGTCTTATTCATGGATGATCATGGCTTATTTGACATTCGGGTCGGGGAGAAGGCGATAGAGAAGGTTATGGATCATAACATATTTGGTGAATGCACTTTGCAGTGGTTATTGCTCTCATCCGTACGATGGTGTTGTAGCCGGTTGCTGTGCTTAAGCAGGTGATGAACGGTAAATCTGGTAAATGCACTTTTCGACGATCAATACTCAGCTCACCTGGTTGCTTGATTTATTTCTTTAAGGTTCTATGTAGCACTTCTCATATCTCTCAGCTGCTTGAGCATACATAATAAAGACATATTGTTCCTCTTCTTTCGTCACAATTTTGAGTGTAATCTACAGCCACCAGTACTCTACCATGAATTTCTCCTACCATCCACGTCAATATCGCAATACGATGAATGAAATATTTAAGTATGTGTATTTGGCGCAACCCCTAACAGGCTGTGAGTTGGATTGTGAGATGGTTGAGGAAGATCAAGATCGATGTGACTTTTGCCTCTAATCAATTCGAATAATTATTAGGATGTGAACGGAACAGAGGCTTGATATGGTCATCACAATTCAGATGCAACAAGGAATAGGACAAGAACATCGATTTCGGTTTAGATACTACTGTCATGCGTCCACCCCAGGATATTGCCGCAATCCGGGCATACATGAAATAACCGGAGTGTATACTTGGATTGGATAGAAAGTCGTTGGAAAGTGAGTGAATATTCCTTATGAACGCCGTACAATGACTATTGTTCGGGCTCTCTATCCGGAAATACGAAAAGCCCTGGTCTGGTAAATGTAAGTAAAACGACATTTACCAGACCGCTAAATGCAAAAATTCCCAAAACAAAGATTGTTGCCCAAGAAGGAATATTTGGATATAACCATACACCGTCAACACGTTTGGTTTCAATAAAACCGATCCAACGAACAATGGATAAACCCAAAGTTAGAGCGATATAAGAAAGCGGATACCTGAGAAGGGATAAAAATTCAAATCTTTAATTGTATGATCTATCTTAAGCCAAACTTACAGTAACATCAAAAACGCTTCATCAGATTTCACCTTAATGGTTGGCATCGAATCTTCAAATCTTCTCTTACGCCATGGAAACCGTATTGACATTTTCCACCAAGATTCTTCCTCGGGGACAATGATACCGCGCATGCATAAATAGAGTAAGAGATATAGAAGGATCGAAACCACTACATTCAGCCACAACCAGAAATATTCTCCAAATATTCTCTCGATGGGATGGTTCACACTGATCCAACACCCTACCAAACACTCACATAAGACCAGAAATGAATATCAGATCGAAAAGGAGCGTACAATATCTAACAACCCGATCTGTTAGTCCCATGCAAGTACAAAAACGTGAGAAAGCTTACGGGGTTGGTGTAAAGTAGTCGGAATTTACCCGGAATGGAACGAGAATGAACAACAGGAGATAAAACCAAACCAACGAGATAAACGTGATACCTGAATATACATTTTGATTTCTTCTAAGGAACACTCGCATGAACGTATGTATCGAAATTGCCTAGCAATCCAAAATCACTATACCTGTAGAACAAACACCAAGATCAACGTACCAGCGACGACATGGCCACGCCAGTCTCCCCTAGTAACCGGATGGCTCCTAACAGTTGAACTCAGGATGGATAACAGTTCGATAGATAGAATATGTTATTGCCTTGAACATTACAATACGTCCCGCACTGTACAATCCCTGCATGAATCCACCGTATGTCTTGAGCGATTCCTATCCCTTGAAGTAAATCCGCCAGAAGTAATGATATCTTTAAAAAAAAGAGGAGTAACAAAACGACGCTGTCAAAATATGATAAATACCACATAAACTTCCATTGGTGATTTTACCACTTTTGTCCAACGGGTGTTCGGATGTCGTCGGAGACTACGAGAAATTCTTACCTATAGTTATCATGTCGTCACTAGTCTTTCAAAATGATGTGGGAAAAGGAGCACTTACTAAAAGGTTCCCGATGTACAACACTACTGCAGTAATAGATATAATGGCGACTTCTGTGGATAACTAATAAAACGCCATCAAAACGAAGTTTAAATAACAGTTTAAGAAACACGAAGCTTACAGTCATAGCTAAGGCTTGTCCCCGAGTTAAAAATGTTTTGCATAATGTACTTTCTAGAAGGGAACAAGAAGTCATAGGGTTTTAGAGGAGACCGAACGGGCAACAGATCGAGCTTGAAAACTTCAGCGCAACATATTGTATTAAGATAAAACCATATAGCACAGGAGGATCCAGGTACAAATATAGCAATGTTTCTACGGACACAGCAACGTCAAACAACAACCAACCAGGATCAGCACATCAAACCCGCGTTCAGACGGCAATATGCTCTTTAAGACTTGGGTCCTGAAAGTTATAATTGCATTTACAACAAACATAGAACAGAATCATTCTAGTTTCTTTTCGCTTTGACTGGTCTTGATAGAAAACGCAGCTGGAAGGAAAATAATTAGAAACGCAGTGACGACACAAGGATGACAAGATACCGACTCATCATGGCCGCAGTTTGGACAAGTCATGTTGGAATGAGGCTGTCAAAAGATAAGCAAAAATACTAAGAAAAAAAGTAATAGGTACAAGAGTCGGATCGTGCCCTAAATCAATTGTCACACCAGCCTGTTCTCTGTGGATTGACAGATGTCAAACTTTACTCCTGACAGCCATAGCCTTTAAGTCACAAGAGCTTACTTCGTAACGGTGACAAGATCGTTCCTATACACACACATATTCTCTCCTATTTCATCATATTGACAAATTCGACAAGCATAGACCAAAATTCGCCGAGCAGCATCCGCCTGTAAACGATTCTGAGGGTGGCGTGATGGATAGGCTAGAGAATTGTGACTTACTCGAGGGTATAATAAGTTATTGCATTCGGAACAGAAATGAAGCGAGGACTGTTTGCAAATGTTATACTGAAGATATTAAGCAGAGATCTATGTGGCATACCATTCACTGTTCAAGGTAACGAGCAAAGTCGATAGGCGCTCAAATAGAATTGGGTCACATCATCCCGTAACACCTAAGTAAATCGACCATTAACATTGCGTGTACCTGCAGAACCCATAAACGTTAAACCTGTTAAACTGCGACGTTAGTCACTAAGTAGTTGCTATATATACGCTGTATAATAGACCTGAGGCGCCGGGCAAAGGATCTTTATCCTTTAAACGTCGTTCTTCAGCCGTTCTACTTCATCTCGTTCTACAAAACCAATATACGTTTATTGGGTTTTGAAGCAGAATTGATCATGTTTTTTATCAAATGCGTAAGTCATTCGCATTCCTATCTATAATAGCTGGTGGTAGAATTCTTAAACCTCCTCAGCCAGAGGCCCAGGCTTGTTTCCAGGCTTTCAATAGATCAAATAGCCGCCTAGTGGATTTTATGAGAAAATACCGAAAACAGAGAAACGATAGTATACCATCTACAAAGACCTCGGATCCTGTCGTATAACTGGAATATTCGTGGGACAATAACAACAACACCTGTGCAGTCTGCTCCCTCGGCTCGCAATACTATTATTGATTTAGTAAATGACAGCGCTCCCTTTATCTAGATCCAATAACGTACACGGCCCAAAGGTACACTTGATGCCTGAAACTCTCTCACAGCTTGGGGGTGAACACCGCTTTGCTCTGTTGTGACATAGCCTGGAGATAATATGTTTACACGAATACCGTGCCTTCTACCAGTTCAAATCACAACGAACACACAGGACAATATAAAAACACTCACGGAGCCCATTCTGCAGCCAGTGCTTTGCCCAGCGATGACACAGCAGCTTTAGACGAATTATAGAACACCTGACGAGAAGAAAGTTTGATATTAAGTTTTGATAAGGACCGATTACGATCTACATACATGTGTTAAAGGTTGACAGATTCCACCTGCCATATTGTAAATCTGGGACGACATGGACGATACAACCACGATAGATCCCTCTTTGAAGCCTTTAGCGATCCAGTGTTTAGCAGCTGTTTGTGCAATATTGAACACGCCTAACACGTTGGTATTGTCTGTTCCGCAACTTTTAGCTTTTTTTCTTTTTTCAATTTTCTTGTTTGATGAAAACTCATACACATATAATCAAATTCCTCTCGCCCATCAATATCGAGCGCAGGCTTAACAATCGCAACACCCGCATTCTACGATACGTTAGTAGTGAATCGGTGAGACATATGTTCATATTCATATTCATAACTTACAGCCACTATTCCATGGATCAAACCACCAAAATCTTTTACAACCTGCGCAAACGCTTCTCGGACTTGTTTCAAGTCACTAACATCAGCTTGATACGCTTTCGCAGTAACTCCAAATTCTTTTGACAGCTTCTCGGCCGCTTCGGGAGCTGTTGGTGAACTACGATAGATTATCGCTACATTTCCTCCAGCAGCTGCGATCGCTCGAGATATGGCTAATCCAATTCCGCGATTACCCCCAGTCTGATGTGGATTAGCAGTCTAACAAGCGAATTTGAAATGGCTTGACGAACTACAACGAAATCCTAAGAGTTGTCATATCAGTGAATAGTTCATATATATTACTGCTTGTGCACCTTGTTCGCATAATCTATCGTAAAAGGCATTTTTGAAGTAGAAGACTGGAAGCAAAACGTCGATGCCGGCTTATATAAAATTGACCCCTACGTTGTTGTGGGCGTGGTCTCGTGAGCATTTCGTCATGGGAAGATCCCGGAGTTTCATTTACGAGATACGGGGTTATCGATACCTTCAAAAAAAAACTGTATTAATGAAAAACATGAAATGTATCTACATGTGATTTCATAACAAAATATAACAAGCAGATAGAAGAAACAGGCTTGTTGATAACCAGATTAAACTTGTTGGAACACCAGGTGACCGTAAAGATCCCTCTGTGAACGGAAAGCCGGCCAAAGAAGTGTCCCCAAATTCATCTGAGAAGCACGAAGATGAAGGACAGAATTCAATGAGTGTCTCTGCCCAACATGTGGTAAAATCGTACTCTGTCATCTGTTAAAGAGAAAGAGAAAAAAAGATAATAGACGCTCGAAAGAGGAGCTATATAGAACTTGTACCCAAAAATACGGCGAACTCCGTCTACCTTGTGTAAAGAAATACAACAGTTCCCCTAAACCCTTTTAGCCTTCACCCAAACACCACCACATACACACCGATTCCATTCACGTTCCCAAATTGCCCACGAACTATACCCGGCGCCACCGCCTTTAGGAAGAGGAACCTGCCCAACCTCTGTCTTTCCCGTACAGACCGCACACATTCGAGCATTGCCTGGTGCGCTGCTCAAAGTGGCTTTGGATATAATGTCACTTTGTGGTGTAAAGTTGGGTGATGGTTTATCAACTCCGACAACAAGATCATTAGCTTTGATAAACATTCGAGCTTTTGAAATCGCCTCGGGACGAAGAAGTTGTCGACAGGCTTTGGCCAGAATAGGGTATGTTTCAGGAAGCGGAAGCATCTTGCATAACGACTTTTCTAAGACAATTTCTGAAAAAAAGGGGGTTAAGTGGACATTCACATCCGCGGTGTGCGTTCAATGAACAACACACCATCCAAAGATCTCAATTCCTCCATTTGAGATATCTTTCGAATCGCTACCTCAATCTCCTTCAAATTAAGACCCGATTTATCGAGAGTATCCATTACAAGTTCTTTCGCAAGACTTGATTTTAATTTGGAAGCTGTAAGCGTATCCAAATAGGCTCGGAAGGAATTAATATGAGATAAGACGTCAATAAGATTCCGTAAGGCATATGGATGCACTAAATGTATTAGTGATGATGGGACGAAATATGATGCTAAAAACATAGTTTCAAAAAAGCAGAAACAATAAAAAATAAAAATGATAAAATTTACTGGAATCCCCATCCATTTCATCGCTCAGTTCCTCAAATCTAGGAGCCAATCTCGCCAAATCGCCTGATACAGCCAGATATCCTTCAAGTAATATAAGATCGCGGAATAATCGTTCCAGACAGCCCATGAACCATAGAAAAAGTCCAACTAAATTCCAAACGGGCTCTAAAAAATGTTAAAATCTCCGAGAAGGCCAAACGAGATCATTAATACCAGTATCATAACCGACATCTTCTTTACAAGAGCTAAAGGCAGTTTTCAATGCCCTAATTGAACATATATCCAACGCAGTATCAGAACGTTCATGCAGGTCTTCAGAATCGGGGTTCTTCGCAGTGGATATCCTCCCGCGCGCCCTAACATTGATCCAATATAAATCAGTTATGATTCACAAAAAAAAAGGGGGACTTACCGGAATAAAGGAATAATCAATTTGATGATAGTATAGTCCACATCGTATTTCACAAACTTCTGATTTTTGAGAATACACAAACAGTTGTATAACACTTGAAACACATCCGAATCTTTAATTTTGGGTATGGACAATAAATGCAAGATATCGGCATTGCTACGGTTTGAAAGGATGGAAGCAGCCAATATCCCTTCCAGTGGATGTTCACCGATGGCTTATGGAGAAACAAAGTGTTATACTTTCAAAACTAGAGATTCAAAAACGCGGTTAACGCACCTAGCGGTAAAGTTGCACGCATAATGGGATGAATAACGATATTGGAAGCGTATTCCCAGGAAGAGTTGGAGGTACATAGCAATGATTCGTTCGGAGACAATGCAGCCGACATCGGTACTATATGGCTATATTAGGGGACAATATATTAGCAGAGTACTCAAGAACTTACCAAAAGAAATTGTTTCACTCTGTGAGGCCATCAGGTTTGAAGGTTCTTTTCGGAAATCATGATCAAAAGATGGTCTACAATAAACTTATTTTTTAAAAAAAAAAGTCGTCCGTGATAGATAGTTAGGACTTACATCATCAGCGCAGTTACCTTTCCGATAATAACCTCTTGACTATCCCCACTTTCGTTTGGTCTGGAACCATGGAGATCCACCAATCCGACGAACGTTACACCAGTTTCATCTCGCCTCGAAGGAATTGAAAACACAACTACCGAGTCCGTGTATATCTTATTTGCAACAAATGTATGTGTCTAGAAAATAATGTATAAAGATTTTCAGTTAAACAAATGGCGCTTAGATTTCATGTCGTACTAACCCAATCACTTCGCCTACGATGGTCTTTCTGGCTTTCCTTTCGCTCTAAACGGTAACTGAGAAGATGTGATTTAGGAACGGAATCTAGATAAAATAACCCGTAAGCTTTCGTCGTGGATTATACATCTTCAATCTAAACTGATTTCCTCTCACAATCTTGTAAATCAAGGTAAGAAAGGGAAATATACATCCCCGACTCGGTATCAGGTATTTTGGGATTTTCTGTATGTGATAGGCATATCGGTATAATCGAGATATCCGTAAGATAAGCAAATGAATTAAGGCTAGGGAACAGCGGAAGAAGCGGTCTTGTTTCCACACCTAAAAATATATTTCTTCAACAAATCCTGGACGGAGAAAAAGAAAACAACAACGTGCCTATTTGAAAGCCGTTATTTAATAGACGAACCTCGCAAAGATGAATTGAATTTTCAGAACCGAAAGAATCCCAAGAAGGAGGACTGGCAGTAGTGGTAGACACAAGAGGCAGATGATTCGTTTGGTCCGAAAATTCAGTATTGGTAGATGCCGCTACTAAAGAAGTATGTGTAGCTACTATAAGAGAGTTTTCTAAAAACATAATAAGATGGGGGGCTTGCCCGCAGTAAAGCACAAGAAATCGTAGTCTTACCATTATACCCTAAACCGATCGCTGCCTTCGTGCAAACTGTGACACCACCTGGTCCATTAATCATTTCTTTCATCGGCGGCCGATCTACAGAACCTCCACGACAAGCGTGTAAAAGTGAAGCTGAAGCCATTTGGAATGGATGAAATGGTAGAACTCTATCCACAATCTGGATGGCATGGTTTTGTGTAACAAGCAATAAACGACTATGTCCAAAAGGACTAATAGGTCCTAATGAACAACCTCTAGTAGGTGGATTTCCTGCAGACCACTATGTATGTAAACAAACAGAAAGTTAAACGTTTAATAGAAACGTAGAGAAGTCGTTCGACATACCGAACGCTCTCGCCCTAACCACTTGGCCAGCACAATTCCCTGCCCACGTTTGCACACCCAAGTCGCATCTAACTTCCATGTATCCAATGTTTCGCAAGGCGTCCATAAACATGCAACGTTATCTTCAGTTTTGCTGGGAAAGTAGGCGAAAATGTAGTCGAGGATTGGAGACGCCTCAATGACAGTTGGCGGAGAATAAGCATTAGGATTTCCTAATATTGCAGAAGGTGAAGGAAGTAGGAACGTGTATGAAGTGGGAAATAATCGAACGCTGACACCAGGAGCTGGATGAGGGGATAGAATGAGAGACTCGGATGTCCATTGAAGCGGTCTTATAAAGATTTTTTAGTTCCCATAAAATAAGATAAAATATAACTGTTAAATTTCACCTTTTATCATTATCAACTAATGGCCATAGATCCCACCAGTTAAGTTTCCAGTGTTTATGCGACGACGAGCCTGAAGCTGTCATGGCGTGTGTTTGGGAATGGTCTACGTAATCGGGTATACGTAATCACTTTTCCCTCTCCAACCGTTTGGGCAACTACGTACTAGAAATAACTATGGAGCTTCAAAGTTTGAAATTAAGACTTCTATTCTCATCGACGGCAGTATAAATAGCGTTATCCTTCTTGAATACAGGTAATACGATGTCTTCACACACCATTACTGCATCCTCTGACAGCGTCAGGTCTGTAGGGGCCGTTATTCTCAAACCCGAATTAGCCAATCCCCGCGTCATTTGTTTAGAAGAACACATATCATTCCCCGAAATTACGCAACAATTCTCTCAAAATATACCAGAGAGAATCAAAAACTCCCTCCGACATTTGAATCCCTTCCCCGAATACACCTGGCCACGACTTCCAGAAATTGGCGATGGTCGAATTGCTGATATGGATAAAGGGGGCGTAACGATTCAGATTTTATCTCTTGCTGCGGCAGGATTTGATAATCTTTCCGATGAAGATGCTACTTCACTCTCACAACAAGTTAATGATCTACTAGCTCAGAAGATCGAGTCCAGTCCACAACCCAACCGATTCAGAGCTTTCGCTTATCTTCCGTTTCAAGCTCCCGAAGCTGCCGTGAAAGAACTTTATAGATGCATTAAGGAGTTAGGTATGGTCGGTGTGTTGTTAAACGGTAACATCCAAGGTAAATTCCTTGATGATCCCCAATTTGAACCCATCCTTGCTGCTGGTTAGTAAACACAACTACACATTCTGTTCCTTCCAACTTGTTTTACCTCGACCGTGTTATTCTAGCTTGCGAACTAAATGTTCCTATTTATCTGCACCCTTCTCCACCTCCTGAAACCGTCTGGGACTCCTATTACGAACTGCCAGATTCTCGTCTAAGCGCTACTTTGGCAACTGCAGGCTGGGGTTGGCATGCAGAAGTGGCAGTTCACGTCCTTAGGATAGCCCTCGGCGGTGTCTTTGAAAAGTTCCAGAACCTGAAGATAGTCATCGGACACCAAGGGGAGATGCTCCCCATGATGATGAGTCGTTTTGATCACATGTTCAATATATCAAAAACTGGGTTCAAGAGGGCCATCAGCCAAATGCTACGAGACCAAGTTTATGTTACGCTCAGTGGCATGTTCACTTTACCCCCAACTCTTTGCACCATACAAACATTCGGAATCGACCATGTACTATTCGCTAATGATTATCCGTTCTTTCCGGCGGAAGATTGTTTCGCTTTCATCAAAGTTTTGCAGGATGTTCTCGCCCCTGCCGACGTTAGGAAAATCCTTTCGGAGAACGCTGATAGGTTACTCGGTTTAACCATTTGATTATTTGTAGAGAGCTTTGTTATTGTTTTAGTTGTGAAATTCACCTATTTTCTCATTTGACCGGAAGCCCAACCAGTGGCTGATCGGCGCGAAATTCAAGTGAGTTCCAGACTCCACCGGCAATAACGGCTCACAAGACATCGAAAAGCACTTTCTTCCTGACCCCAGTCAAAATATTGAATCTTAAATTTGACGATGATTGTTTTTCTTTTCGATAATAACTAACATACTTCAAGAAACCGCATGATCGTGCGCTCACGGCATCGGCGGGCGGGCTGTTTTTTAAACATCAATCAAGCGAGGTAAAATTTTCCCACAGTTGCGGCATCTCCTCGCACCCATACTGCGCGATCAGACGGGCAGGTCGCAATAAATACTGGGTGCATGACAAAGTCGGGATCCGTAAGGTGAGGATTTTCCCCTTCAGCCCTGTCCGTCCATAGAATTGAAATGTCGTCTAGTTTGTGTTTTCCTTCCCCCTCCCTGATAGTCGTATACTTACTAAGAGCAATATATTCACATTAGATCTGTCAACTCCTACATCTACCCTCCAACCACCTCCAACCCCAGTAGTTAAACATCACCGATCACCATATGGTTACGTCCCTACAGAATGGATTTGTATCTTATACGTCGTACTATTCAGTCTTACAACCTGTGAGCAATACAGAAATTCGTTTGCCCTAAACCTTTCTGAACCGTTTCGTTTTACAGTGATACATGTAGTTCAGGCATTGGTTTACAAAAGACCGAAGTTGTTATGGATTTTACCAACAATTGTAATATGTGGCATAGGTGAAATCATCGGTTGGGCAGGTAGATTAGGTAGCAGTCATAAACCATTCGATATCAATTTCTTTTTAATCCAGTATGTTCTTTTCTTCTTCTCTACGCTTCCCCTTGGGGCTGATCGCAATATTCAGGATTTCATGTACGATATTGGCTCCGACATTTTTAACAGCAGGCTTATACACCGTGCTCGGTACGATCATCAACCAACTCGGGGTACAATACAGTCGATTGCCACCCAAAGCTTGTACGTACTAGCTCGAACCATCCATTTTATGGGATAGCTTACACTATATTTTTTAGATTTAATTGCGTTCCTAACTGCAGACGTTGTTGCGCTCATAGTTCAAGCAGTCGGAGGCGCAAAAGCTTCATTAGCGTTTCAAAATGGTCATTCCCCTAACCCTGGTGGGCATGTTATGCTCATCGGCATCGTCCTTCAATTAAGTCAGTAAAAAAAGAATAATTGAAAAACAGTTTTTAAACTAGTTTGCAGTTGGCATCCTATTTTACATCGCCCTAGCGACGGAGTTTTTCTTACGATTCCATTTTCAAAAACCATTCGCTCGTAAATCGTCCACACCAGAGGAAGAGACTTCCGTGGATAAAACATCTGAAAAGGAAGAACCCTTGCTTATCGGTTTTGCATCGCTTCCACGTAGTACATTGATAGTCGTTTCAGGGCTTGCATTAGCAACACTGTTTGTCTTAATTCGGTAAGACATCCCACCTTTGTCTTCTCCTAAAGTTCTTTCTCATTGATTTCAATTCAGAACGGGTTATCGTACTGTCGAGTTGAGTGATGGATGGACGGGACGTATCATAACCACACAAAGATTTTTCAATTATTTAGATGGAGCCCCTATTTGTCTGGCCTTGTTCATACTTAACGTTTTGCATCCACGTTTTGTTTATTAGGAAACACCATCCTTCTGGACTTATCATTTTAATAAATACAGGTTGTAGACATTCATAGAGTACCCGAACGACGAGAACAATTTGATTTTACACTTATTCAACAACAATTTCTACATCCAACAACCTCCCTTTACGTATCTCCTGGGTGACAATCTTCACATCCTTTTCATCCATCATACAACCTCGTAAACCAACAGCTTCTAAATCAGTCCATTTGTTCCATTCAATAAGCAAGATGTCAGCGTTATTAATCCAAAGATTATAAGATAAATCCAACACGATCAAAGACGGTAATTGGGTTGGTAGAAAATGCAAGGGTAACTTTTGGATATTCAACAAAGCGAGATGGGTAACGGATGTTGGTAAAAGTAGGATATAAGAGTAATTGAAACTAGCTGAGAGGGCAATGAATGTGTGCATCGGGGATAATACTATATCTGGCCTTCCTTCGTATTGATTGTCCTCCGCATCCCAATCTTCGACGAACGAATTAATAGGACCCATATTCTTAGAAAGGGCCAATGTTGTAACCGACCCAGTTACTAATAACTCTCCATCAACAGAGTTCATATTATCAAGTTTCCATATCTGAAGTAATTCCTCCTTTGGTAAAACCCGACTGATAACGCTGTATCTGACGTATTCTCGAAGAACATGCCTAGGAATGTCTCGATACATATCCGATGGTATTCCACCAAATTTCGCCAAAATAACACCGAGGCAAATATTGAAAAAGGATGGAATGGTAGATGAATAATCGTGATAGAATCTGGAAGATCGAGGGGTACGTTTGAGAATAAATGAAAGTGCATTACTGCGCCATTCTGGAGAGGTAGGATCCGTGGATTTTGATGGCGAGAACACGGCCCAGCTACGAGGTGGTGGTGGGCCTGGTATTGATGAGGGATTGGATACGGACAACTTATTAATTCTAGGAAACGCTTCACTTGAATATAAGCTGGGTGGCAATGAGGGACCTCGGGAGATCGCGGGAAGACGGCGCTGCTTATTCCCAGCAAGGTTAAGCTGATGTCGAAAAGCTTCACCTCTGGAAAAAAGGCAGATAGTATAAGACCTGCAACCTCTTTTATGATTGAAGGATTGACTACTGACCTTAGAGTGTGCAGTATCGCACTGACTTGATCGGGGTTTGCTGGAGACATCTGATTGATCGGTGAGATCCTCTCTCCCTGTCTCACTTTTAGAACCAGTCTCAAATAGATAAATTCTGGAGGTGAAGTATGCTTTTAAGGTGCCATTCGACTCACATTCATCGCGACTCCCAGTTGGAAGTTGTGCCTTGAGAAGCGATGAATCATGGATTACGGCATCGGTGTGACGTTATATGTCACTCGAGCGTTATATAAGTGAGAAAAGTGACAGTCACAGCTGTACAGCTTCTCTTTCTCCTCCTTCACGAATTAGGGTAAGTTCTACTTCTACTTTTTCTTCTTCTTATGATGCATAAGGAACCTTCCATCGAATAGCTAGCTGCGACAATGATGCTTTTCTAATTATACCATCTTTCGGGGCTGATTTTTTTTTTTTTCAACCCTGAAAACACGTATGCTAATCTGTCTTTTGCTTTTGTCAAGGTTGCTTCTTTCTCTATTTCTCTACACGTTTCTGTATCATTGTAATACGCAATGCACTATAATACACCAATTTTAAATCGATTTGTCTGCCATGTCTTCGACATCCAATGCAACTAGAATCCTCGAGACCATGTTGTAACTGGCGATCGTTGCTGTAACTTCTGTTAACTGTTGGTCGCTAAGATATCCCTTGAGTGCGGCAAACACTGATGCTGGTACCTTGATGTCGACGGTCATACAATCTGTGTATGTCAAGGCTGTTTGCATGACGGGAGGAAAGAAGGCAGGAGGGACAGGTCTAGCTCCCACTTCCGTGGTACGAATACTGGAGATATCGCGAATCCATTCGATTTGTTCCTCTGTGAGACCTGCTTCACGACCTATGGGGACATGCTGTATCCTATTTTTCGCTTAGTATGTTATATCGAAGCCACGATACAATCAGCGTATATTTTACCATTCATAAGCAGCAAAATTGAGAGCGGCAACTCTCAAGATCTGATTTACTTTCAGTCAAGACGAAAAACATATTGTGAACGAAAGATATAGATATACCAGTAATTTTCGTAAAACAGGGTTCAAGTTATTTTTCGTTCTCACTGCCCCAAGTAACTGACTATATCCTGAAGCAATCGATGGAGCGTTCAACAGGACCCCGTCTAAAGCAATGAGCTTTCCATTTTTACGTCGCTGTCTAATTGCATCTGCGATTTCCGATTCTCCTACTTCAGGATAGACATAAGACATACGAGGCATGATAATGGGACGAAATACAAAATGCGTGGGACGGGAATGCCTATGATATGACCATTAGTAAATCTTCTCAGGGGTTCTAATTATACCTTCGTATATATAAATAACTCTCCCTTATATGTAGGACAAATCTTGGAAATTCAACCTGTGACGAAAATGATCGCACTAGCAACAAACCTCGGTTCCGGCAATTTCCGGACGCAGCCTTGGTTAAACCGTCCAACGGTGTCCTTGACTTGACCATCTCCGAGACTAGCAAATAGCTTGGTAGGTCTTGGATGGGTATGGCTGGCTGCGTGGATAATGAAAATTAAATAACATTGCGGTTACATATAATACACGCTACAAGGAAATACCAATGTAAGTGTATACGGTACAGTCACTTTCGTTGCCAGTGACTCCGCTACGGTCACTTGCATTTTCCCCGATTCCTTCTTATCTCCCCTCGTCTCAATATGTTTATATTTATACTTTAATTGGATTTAATGTAATTCTTTGACGCCAATGAACCCAAGTTTCTGTGGGGCTGGGGACGTTCAAGCGGATGGATAACGGTTTATCTTTCGCCTTTTGAACCATGTAAAGGCGATCGACAAACTTCACTATACGCTCTAATAAGTAATCAGATTCTAAAGACCTGTTTAACTACCTGTGGCCGTTCGGAATGTTTCCTCCTTTCCAAGGTTCAGTCGTGTTTGCCCCCGATTGATTAAAATCGTTCAAACTTACAAATACCTTTTTTTCTCTGATGATGTCTGGTCAAAGTTATATGATGGGGGAGAGGGTTCGCTCAATCGGTTTGTGAATGGCAGAAGAGGCCACAAGAATCTCTTTAGAAAAAAAAATAAAAATGGGGACGCAGACTGGCACTCGTCATGTTTGCATTGAAAGGAGGTATCCCGGGACAACTTACATGGGGTGTCGAGCCTGAGTAACCTTTCACTAGTCGAAGTCGGATTGTGTCCAAAACCAGAATCGCTTTCGAGCGTTGAACTGCCAATCATGATCCATTGTAGTATTATACTAGGAGCCAATCATACCAGAGATTGAACACAATAGGTCTTGTACTCCTTTCGCCCACCGCTTATGAAATGCTTCTAACTCAAATATTAGATGTTTACGTTTACAACCAGTGCGCTTAGGTTATTAGTTCACCTCTGCGAGGACCGCCAGACCGGGATAAAAAAACACCGAGTGGCCTGTATTCTTTTCTGCACAGGGGTGAGTCTCCCCCTTTCATTTACTTTTTATCCATTATCCATTGTATTTAGTATATTCTCTCTTAGTGTACCTCACCTAGACACAAGGCAGTACAAATCCAAATAACCCAACAACGTTCATTCGTAGCATGATCAACGGGGAACCAAGCAAACTCGTCCGTAGTACTGAAATTGAGCGTTCCTCACCCCAAAGAAGGGCCCTAACTCCCCTTTTAAGTCATTAGCTTCGAGTTTTTTGTGCGCAACATACTTCACTCTTAAGAAGTCCGGAATGGTATATACAAACCGGGGAATGTGTAATTATCATACCGGTCCAGACGATCCAGGACTTCTATTAGCTTCACTTAAACGAGAGACACTACTTCGTTTTAGCCACATTCAAGTTATAAACAATATAATTGAACGTTTAGCAGTGTGAGAAGATGTGAGAGTCCTTCGTCTCTCGTCATGTCATATACTTTTACCCCACATGGGAGCGATGAATGACAGTGAATGACCCAAGGAAATGGCAGTTCGCTTGGTCATAAAGGGCCGAAACTCCAGCATTACATTTAGGAATGGTCCCTTGCTTCTGCAACCTTAATGCGGTAAAGATGAGCGCGCCCCTTGATTATTTGCAATCAGGCCATTGATAACAAATGTGTGACCTGCCTGTACACACGGGTCGAGGTCCTCTTTTTCCAAGATTTATTAAATACACACGTGTTGATTGCTGTGACCCCGGCCCTTCAAATTTCTTATACAGATGTACCGAAAACTTAAAAGTTCCGGTATTTGTTTTTTTATTTCATGGTTCTTAGGTGGAACCTTGTTTGTTTTTTAAGGCACATTTACCGTTGACAGGTGGAAGGTACGGATATGTTTTTTGAATTTTGAATTGTTTTCATGCTAACCTAATTCTGACCATACCCTACTTGAAAAGGCGGGGATACTTTATATCCCAATAGTAGTAAATTATACTTTAGAAATATATGAGGAGAAGAGAGCTGAAGAGGGCGGCCGAAACAATTGTGATCGGTATCGACCCTATCCTCCTACTCTCCCCGCTCGTCCCAAAGGAGTTAAACCGACTCGGAATGAAGTCATTCAATGATATAATTCCAGGTACTCCACCCTGCTGAACTCGTGCTATGGATAACCTAGGATAAAATTCAGGCTCAGAATTCTGCTGCGAAACGGTCGCTCGGTATCGACCCGGCCATCCTGAAGAGGTTCAGCGGGTGAAATAAGAATAATTTTCTCCTTTCCTTACACAGAGCTTCATCCTTCATGCAGTCCATCGAAAATTTCCCTGAACGGGGTCGTAGACTAACAGTAGTACTAAATATGTATTTAACAGTTCACCAAAGTTGAGTGATGCCGCATATTACACTACTAAAAAATGGGGGCCTGAAAGAGAGGATGTGGAACACAAGTATATGCAGACGTCTTGAAAAAAAAGTCTGGCGCACCAACGTAATTAGACAGAGGTACGACTATCCCGGACCTTAACACACGATCGTTTTTTTTCCTTCGTTTTGGAATTTTGAAACAATTGGGAATCAAATCTCCTGCTCATTCACGCGATGAAGACAGCCGATGCCTGCAGTCCTTAATTTTGAAATAAAAACAACGGTACCTCTTTTTCATTTACGTACAGTTAGAGCTCTCACAATAATATCAAGCCAGTATTAGTCAACGCAGGGTTGGTAAGTAATCTAGAATCGTTGATCCTAATATATTGAAGAAGTTTTCACATCTAATTTTAAATAGGTTAAAACCGTGAAAATATTTTAAATTTATCGAGTGTTTTTGCGAATAAAATTCTACAAACAGCTGTGTAGCTTTCACACCAAATTAGGTAGGGCCTACTCTCACCTCCCCTCGAAAAAAAAACTTCTGTTCCTTGACCTCCTTATATTTAAAAGGAGTCGGATTTGCGAGAAAAAAAATTCAGCGGAATACAGTCCAACGTTGCCCAAGGTATTCATTCCCTCCCCCATATCAACTAGACCTCTTCCTGATTTACGGTCCATTAACCAGCTATAATGAACTTCAAGACTCTCCTCATGACTCTTTTGTCCGTTGCTTTAACTGTGGTCGCAGTGCCGGTTCCGGCCACGACGGCAGCACCGGACGTGTACGTTTTTAATTTACACTTCTTCAGCTGACGACATTAACGGTTTTTAGTTGCGCCGTGGAGAATTGCTATAACTTCATATGATTGTGCTTACTGTCCACACTCCGTGATTCCACCTGTACAATCGCATGTTCAGATTTTAAACCCCCCGTTTCTGTTGTTTGTTTAATATGTTGTGGTTATATATTAGGGTCTACCAAGTATATTATCCCATGTATCAAGAAAAATTCCTTTTGTGAGACCGTCTGTTTGTTTCGATATCAACACAATGGGAACCTCGCGGGTCTTCCGCCGGGAACGCTTTGGAAGCACCGTCGTTTGTTGATTCCAGTGCCGAACACTGTACATACATGCACCGAATTCTCGTTAATGCAACGATGACTATCAAAGGGCAGTGATTATCGATGAGCGATGATGATAAGGCTGAGTTGCTGTCGGGAAAGGTTCATCCGCGATTCGTCCCGGGCTTCACTCTCCGTAGCTTCAATATAGCCTTCCGGTCCGAAGTGACGATGGTATGCATTAATTTGTGTATGTGATGCCCCGTCCTCTCGTAAACCTGAAAGATTTCAGGATTTGTGCCTCGAGAACCAACAGATAAACAATATTTACTATCTCCAAGTAACCATCTCTTAAATGGGTTGGAAACCATGATGGTCCCTTCCAACATAATGGCCGTTTTCAAAAGCAGTAGAATGATTCCCAGCAATAGATGGCACCAAATCCCTGCTGATAAATATGTCGTCTCTTTGGAATATATAGACTTGATTTAGCAGGTAGCTTTAGAGACGCGGATGATATTGTCCCAAGTGCGGTATATTCATTCCGTTTCGCAAACATTCCTAACTTTTCAGTAAGGTGGAGGGAAGTTGTTGGCCTATGCTCTTCAACAACGAGTAGAAGAGTTAAATGTATGAAAGCGTACAAAGTTTCAGAGTTCCGATCAAGTGTTAATAATGATATACTCCTTCTGATACGACAAGAGTTCGGGATAACTTGAGACTTCAATCAACATCGTTCGATTTCGAGATGTTCACAAAGTTACGCTACACTAGTACATCATGTCGAGGATCCTTTCACCACTTTACTCCTATAATACCTACCTATATCATTCGTTGAGGCTTTAGTGGAAACAGGAAAAAAGCTCACTGCACCACTCAATCTAATTTTTCTTTTCCAGTCGCTATTACCATGCTATTACCATTATATAGAGAATTTTTTAGCTTGCTTATAACCTTCATTGTACGATAGACGCTGCAGAGACTGAAGGCAGATAAACTTGTAAGTTGTAGGGCAAGAGTGCCACCCTTTGATTAGCTAATCCGATTTGGTGACAGCGAACCTACCACTCATCTCGCAATTTCTGCTATTTCGTTCGTACATGGCGATGACTGTTGACTTTTTTGATTTTTGGGTTGAGAAGTGGAGTTTTTCTTTTACTGTCAGTGAGACCATCAGTTTCAACGGTAAACCGCGCTCCAATACGCCCCATAGGCCATAGCTTGAAGCTCCTTTTCATCAACTTTCGGTTGTATTAATTCTTGATGGAAATACGGGTACAAAATGTCCAACAAATTAAGCATCAAATGCATAGCAAAAAAAGATAAATAATTGTATACTAATCTTTACCCTCACTCTCGCTGGATGTCCTGACTCCATTGACGTTTCCATTACTGCCACGTCTCTCCTCCCAAGACGACCTGACACTGTCACCACTACCCTTTCTACTTCCAGCTCTAGAGCTAGTGCTGCCAACCTTCACGCTCGATACTCCTAGGTGGACCATTTGAGTAACCTGTAGCATGATTTTAGTAGGGCTTGAAGGGCGACTAGGGGGTGGTGTGTATATAGGATGGGAGGGCGATCCCATATGATTCGGAGTTGCATGAAACGGGGGTGGGGACAAATTTTCACTTGAACTGGATCGGATGAGGGGAAGTGGAGAGTGTGGACGCGAGGGAGCAGGAGAGGGTGAAGGAGAGATGCCCAGTTTGGAAAGGAGGGTCTTGGCTTTTTCTATAGTCGTATTTTGAGTTGTTATATCTAGATCAAAACCGGTATCTATTGGGGAAACTAGGTTACTGTTTGAAGACGAAACTTCAATATCTGTTTGGAACCGACGATGCGGTAATGGTGAGCTCGATGTTGTTGCACGTTGACTACTGGAAGGGTATATAACGTTGATCATATTATCGTGGCTTGAATTACTTTTTATTGCATAAAGCTTTATATTTTCGTGCTCTCGTTCCATTCTATTCCTTGTTCTCCCTCGAGAATCCCCGATGGATAACGGGGATGTTCCGACTGATGGTGTGATGACAGTAGGAGAGCCGTCACGGCGGTTGTATAACCACGTTGCAACGAGCACGACGATGGCGCCAAGCAAAAACGTGCCGGTAATAGGGAATTGGAAGAGGATGACACTGGCAATAAAAGAAAGGACAATTGAAAGGGAGGTGGCGAACCCTTTCAGAATGTTGTCGGCGTGTTTAATGACAAGTGCTGTAATGAGACCGCCTAGGACCTGTGTAAGGACAGTTGCCCATGCCCAAAATGTGAAATTGTGAAGTAAACGGGCTGGAAGTGTTATTAAGGCGCTGAAAAAAGAGGAAGAACCGACATCGGTATTGTTCTCCCATATGGCGGGTAATAAAGCAGGAATAAGGGAAAACAGTGAGAGTTGGACATTTCGGATCCATAGATCTGTCGTTGAATTTTTGAGTACCATCTCGAAATAAACGCCAGCGAGTCCAGATGTAAAACATGCAGCGCACACAGCCAGAAAGCCTGTTATTGGATTCATATGTGTCATTCCTTCGGTATGCTTCGCATGAGAATCTCCTGATTGAATCTGAACGATTCCTACACCTAGCGCTAAAAGAAATAACGCGCCCCATTTGAGTTTGCTCAATTGTTTCCGCAATAGAATGACTGAGAATCCTGCCGTTGTCAGAATTTTCATCTGATATGTAACCTGGAAGGTAGCGGCGTCCAGATTAGATGCTGCGACATATTGCAGATTATTTTGGAAAACGTAAAGGATGGCAGGAATCGATAGTTTCCAGCAATCAGAACTGAAAATATCGGACATCGTTCTTCGCCATGGCCAGTTCCACGGAACTAACGAGTGTAGATGGATTTGTGTGGTATTTGTTCGCGAACTGATTTGAATCCTGTACATTGCGATAGCCAAAGAGATGCTACCTTTAAACAACTCGTTTAGAAGAACGGCCGATGCAGCAGAGTATTGTTCTGAAGGTGGTGTTGTTGTACGTGAAATGTGCATTATGATAGTTAGCGCAGCATTTTGAACCGCAAGGGTAATTAGTCTACCCGGAAAGCGCAATAAAGTAAGGCAGCGGTCCTCATGTTTCGCAGAGGAACATTCACGTACGAAATATACTTCAACGGCACACCTAACAATGCTGGTCCATTTTGTCGTTGTCGTTCGCTTTGAATGGCGCTATTTGAATGATGAGGTTGGATTATATGAGAGTTGGGCTGGAGGCACAGCAGATGAGAGGACGCAATTTAGACAGGGCGATAAACGTCGTACCTGGTAATTTATGACGGTATCTGTATCAGATTGGGAAATGGGGGTATATTCTATGGAAGACCGAGAGGTATTCATGAGAGTCGTTGACCTGTGAGTCAAAGTCGACTCCACGCCGCCTTTCCTTGTTTGTCCCGCCAGCGTCAGCGTGTGTTATTAGTAATGTTTGGTTGCTGTGTTCAAGATACGTGTAAAACTGCACAGAGCTCGGCGGCAAATCAAACCAAATGTGAAAACCTTGTTCGTTGGCGTCGTTGCGACAGGTTCTGTTCCATAAATTCATTTTACATCCACAATTTCTTGTAAAAGTCATACCGTTAATACTCTGTTTATTTCCAGTCTAACGATTTTCCCACAAGCAGGTCCTTACCCTTGGCAAGTGTATTATTGTCCCTGAGACGTTTAGCAGGGCTGTGACTCTTATCGCGATCTATGTGATTTTTGCCGTGGTATGATGTAAATAAGGAGGAGTCTAAGAGAAAGGGAGGTAATCTGAAGAAATTTGCAAGTAATGGACTCACGGTAGCCGTCGTTGTCTTCTTCTCGAAGTCGTAGTGAGGTGAAGAAAAGTCTCGCTCATCACGAAAATAGACGCACGCAGTGCCAGAGGGGCCTAGCGGAGTTCCGAAACTTGTAACTCGGGTATCATCGTATCATACGGGGTTCAGATCAAAAATCAACAACAGTCGTCTCATCTTGTACATGGTTTAAGAGTGAAGCTCTGAACATTAGGAGAAAACACCTTGGTACTATAATATATGCTTAGTGGGGATCGATTTCGGCTCAGTTTGAGGAACTAATGAGTACCTAATCTTATTTTACCTAAGAACGAATCGTCAAAAATGCCTTTTTAACTTCAAACAATTTGTCAGTGTAAATATACCTTTTATCAACGTCTAGTTTCAGTCCATGAAGATAGTGATATCACGTGCAGCTAGCGCCTACACAACGGCCCGACTTGAGAAAAAGTTGGTGGTCGCGCAAGGCTTGCGCCTTCTCTTTATACCGGTTACCCTTTTCTTCTCACCCAGCACTTTGCTACAAGTTTCTGGAGGACTGTTAATTGGAAGTCACTGTTTTAATGGGCCTACCAATGCACCAACAAACTCCTCCGATAGCTCGGGGAAAGGACATTCGTAAACACGAAGCCAGAAGAGGCTTTCTGAACCGGCCGTTTTTGACGTTATTTTCACTGTCCATACTCTCGCTTTCATTTACCTACCTGGTCCTCTCGAACTTATCTTCATCCGAATCTTTCGTTTCAGTCCCGTCACCATCCCACATATATAATCTCCAAAGTCGATGCGCCGAGCTACAATCCAAACCAGGTGTCCCATCTGACTTTTATACTCGCACTGAATCCGATCGTTTCCAAAAGGGGACAAATCCTGTTTTGATACGTAATGCGACAATTTGGACAGGAGAGAACGATGGCCACGAGATAGTTAAAGGGGACGTATTCCTTGACCGAGGCATTATACAATGGATTGGGGGGGAGGAAATGTCCAATAATGATAGGACTGGCAACGATGTTGCTATAGTTGAAGCTAACGGCGGTTATATCACACCTGGGTAAGTTAGGTTATATATTTATTTGTTGTCTCAAGAGAAGGGGAGAAAAAACTCTCATATAGTCTCATTGATCTCCATTCTCACCTTGGCGTTGATTCCTCTCCACACCTGTCCGGAGCGTCAGATACAAACTCCATCAAAGGCCTCGCTCTACCTTGGCTCCGCGCTTTAGATGGTCTAAATACGCACGACGACGCTTACAGATTAACCGTTTCAGGAGGTGTAACCACCGGCAATGTTCTTCCAGGTAGTGCAAATGCAATAGGTGGACAAGCATTCCCTATAAAACTGCGTCCGACTCATGAGCGGTCCACCAGTTCAATGCTTGTGGAGGTTCCAGGTTCCCGCAACTCCACTGGGTGGAGGCAAATGAAGTAAGTTGATTTTACACCACTACCTTGTTCACATGGTCACGTATACTTCTTTAGACATGCATGTGGTGAAAATCCAAGTACGGTTAATCCTTTGCCTAAACGTTTTTCTTACAACTTTTTATAGGTCGTGTTTACTCCGGAACACGAATGGATACAATTTGGGCGTTCAGAGAAGCGTAATTACACTATTGGTTCTATGAAAGATTTCAGTACTGAACCACGGATAGCTACAATAACGCTCGTTCTCTTGTCGAGAAACAAGATAAATTCTGCAGTGCGGTCGTCAATCGTGACTGGGCTTCTCCTGCCATCGCTGCTTCCCAAGGTGAAGTTCCCGAAGACCTGAAATGGGAAGCCTTAGCGGACGTCATTAGAGGAAAAGTCAAGGTAAACTATTCTGGAAAAAACAATCTATTACAAAAATGATTTAATTGCAACCCAAGGTTCATAACCACTGTTACGAAGCTGTCGATTTAGACGGGATCGTTCGAGTAAGTCGCGTAACACTATACTCTCTGTCTATGTTACTATTAACAAAACACACAGCTCACAAATGAATTTAAATTCCCGATTGCGGCTTTCCATCATGCTCATGAAACATACCTTGTTCCAAACTTGCTCAAGAAGACTTGGGGTGGCGCACCAGCTGTCGCGCTTTTCGCTGTCAACGGAAGGTGTGTACGTTATATCTCCAGAAATCTTTGATCTATATATTTCCTCTCCAGATATAAACGAGAAGCTTTCCGTGGCTCTGAATTTGCTCCTCGTGTCTTAGCCGATAATGGTATTCCGGTTGTGGTAAAGGTAAGCGTCAAAGCCATCAGTGAAAACCATATATCTCACATTAGCTTTTGAAAACATAGAGTGATCATCCTGGTATGTGATAAACCGTTTCTGTGGGAACGCCTTTATGAAAACTCTTTTTTAGTCATGAACTCTCGTTATCTACTCTTCGACGCACAGCAAACTCATTATTATGGACTTCCCGCCAATTTGGCCCTTGCTAGTGTAACCACCACACCTGCGGGCGTTTTAGGACTAAGTCATCGTATTGGATATTTGAGACCCGGTATGCCCCTAACTTAGACTATTGTATCCTCCCCACAATCTTACCTTTTTCTTTTTCAGGATACGATGCTGGTATGTTTTCTTTTAAAAAAAAAACAGCAGTCTTGATGATCAAAATTGCCCAATTATAGACGTTGTTATCTGGGATAGCCATCCTTTGGCTCTTGGGGCAACACCTAAACAAGTCTACATTGATGGTATACCTCAACTGGAACATCCCCATATAAATGAAAAACCGGCACTCAGTCAAAAAGCACCTACCGTCCCCAATTTCGACAAAGAAAGAGAAGCCGCTGTTAAACACGAAGGATTGCCGCCTCTTACACCTGCTAAGCAAGTCAAGAATGTTGTCTTCAAAGGTGTAAAGAGTATTTTCATCAAGAACACAGTTACCAATACTGTCGAGGAATTAAATTTAAAGACTGGTGATTATACATCACGCGAAAATTCCATTGTCGTTATCGAGGATGGCAAGATATCTTGCATTGGTGTACACGCCACTTGTTCTGAGTTCCTCTCTTCATCATCTTATGAGTCCGTTGACCTTGAAAATGGCACTCTCGCTTCATCTTTCATTACGTTTGGTTCCGAACTTGGAACGGTTGAGATTGCTGGGGAGTCGTCTACACAGGATGGACCTATATTCGATCCCTTAAGTAAGGATATCCCTTCTATCGCTGGCGGTGACGGTCTGGTTATACAAGCTGTCGACGGATTAATCTATTCCACCAGAAATGCTTTGTGCGTTTATCATTTATTCGACTATTGGAGGTTTATATATTAATGGTACAATTAAGGCACGCGTACCGCGCAGGTGTAACCCGCGCAGTTGTAATACCTAACTCGCGCTCGGTCATTATTGGACTTGGAACATATATCTCCACTGGAGCAGAATATAAACTAGCAGAGGTAGCCAACATAATAATATCACCACTTTGTAATTCTGATCATGAACGTCTTCCTTGTAGGGAGCTGTTATTCAAGAAAAGACCGCTTTGCATGTCAAGATTACACACGATCCATCGAATTCGGCTAGCGTCAGTACCCAAATCGCCTTGCTTAGAAGGCACTTGAATGGGTTCGGTAATGGTGATCTGAAAGAAGCCTTTCAGCAAGTTGTTGAAGTACGTTTGGCGTTTGCCATTTTTACCCTTGTATATTCAGCCATAGCTAGGGAAATACGACCCTCGTCATTCATGTTGAGAGCGCCGACATCATCTCATCGATTATCAAGCTCAAATCTGAAATAGAAGAGGAAAAACAAACAAGCTTAAAGGTGACAATAGTTAGTGCATCAGAAGCTCATCTTATCGCAAAACAAATTGGCAATGCGGGTATTGGCGTCATTTTGAATCCGGTGCGCCCTTACCCTGGTACATGGGAACAACGTCGCATGTCCGTGTTATTCTCCCTCTTCTTTACAATCGTGACTTTTTTTATTCACCGTTATGTTTTCCCCCCATCTGCATCAGTTTACCTGGGGCTCCGTTATCAAAGGAGAACGCAGTCGCAGCGTTGACGAGACATAACATTACTGTTGGTCTAGCAATTATCGAGGGCTGGGAAGCTCGCAATTCAAGATTTGACGCAGCCTGGGTGCGTTTAATTCCATAAACAGCCTAATCGCCCTTTAAATTAATATTTATGTAGATCGCCCTCGAAACACCCGGCTTATCGAAATCCGCCGCTTTAGCGCTTGTTTCCACGAACCTTGAAAAACTTCTCGGTATCGAGAGCTCTAACCTTTCTCAAGATGATATCGTCGCATACAGAGGTGGTGATGTTTTTGAATATGAAGCAAAGGTTGTTGGTGTAGTTTCTCCTCTCAGGGGAATTGTAGACTTATTCTAACCACGGGCATTGGGAAAGCCAAGTACAATTGGCGAGTTTTGTTAATAAAATTCATTACTCGGATCCAGACACTTTATATCTACTAAACATAACATGTACTTTGTTAACAACATGGAATAATTCCTCTATCAGATTCCTTTATAGGCGTCAAAACATTAACATTCGAGGAAATCGTATTAGTAGTACCAACTCTATTTTTTACGTACAAAATTCTGTAGATTACTGACTGGTACTTCGGGTTGCGACAGAACCATAAATATGTATATCAAGAAGAGCTATGACAACTCACAACATTCCTAATCATGATTATAAAAAATACGCGAAAAGCCCCCAAGATAAATACTTAGTAATAATAAAAGAGTCATTTATGATGAGACGAGAGAAGGAATTAAGCCTTACATATAATGTGTCGTTAATAACAAAAACACAAAAAACACCGCACGCCATATGCTTGGAAACTCAACGGGGAATGAAGGCCGTACCATACGTAATTCCATCGAAAAAAAGGACAGTACACCTCATACCTTTGAGGGAATGGAAAACCATAGATTTAACGATAACCATTCCTTAGAAGAAACCAATACAAGATCAGGGTTTTCTGAGAACTATCCCTTGGTACCGGTAGATTCTGTTGCACGTCGTCGTCCAATATTATCCCAAGATGATCGTCACTGGATAGAAACCAGTCATGAGCCAATACTTGAACAAAAAAAGGACTTAAAATTCTGGCTTATATTCTGTACGCTTTGCATATGTGCTTTATTCGCAGCATTGGACACGGTGGGTGTGCCAAATCTCTTTAGAATAAGGCACTTTTAACGGTTTCACCCAGGGTGGTATTGGGACGACCGCACCTACAATTATCAGCGAGTTAGGGGATCCAGACGAGTTCATTTGGGTATCATTCCTATTCCCTAGCATCAGCCGCAATCATTCCATTAAGCGGGAACATCGCAGAAATCTTTGGCAGAAAATCGATAACGTTTGCGAGCGTAGCTCTCTTCGCGGCAGGTTCAGCTGTGTCAATTCAAATGTTAATTGCAGGAAGGAGTTAGTGCCAACTACTTATTTCGAGGCTAAAATTGACAATTTTCTTTGGTGGTCATACAGGGTTTGGGAAGCGGAATTCTTCAAGCATTGTCAAATATAATAGTCACGGACTTGGTATCATTACGCGATCGCGGTCTTTTTTCAGCACTTTTAGGGCTGTATGAATTACTTCTCCCTTCGTCGTGTTTAGGAAAAATTTTGATATCAATAGAACCATCGCATTAGGTACCGTCATTGGGCCTCTCATTGCGGGCGCTCTGGCTGAGAGGGCCAGCTGGAGATGGGTATTCTGTACCAATTTCCCCCCAACTTGTTCTTCCCCCCCAGAAACACTGACATATCTAGATATGAATTTACCGTTGTCGGGAGTTGCCACAATTGTAGTTCTTAAATTCCTCAATCTACGGTCACCGGACGGGAGTGCATGGAAAAAGTGGTGGAAAATTGACTGGATGTGCGTTTTCTTTTTTTCTTCTTTCACAAAGCGTAAGTCATATGCTGCAATAGTGGGAATTTTTGATCATAGGTTCTTCTGTCGCTCTTATGCTTTCCTTCATGTGGGGAGGAACCCGGTTCGCTTGGTCTTTTCCGCAAACACTTATACCACTTATCGTTGGAGCATTAGGTCTTGTATTTTCAATATATTACGAAGCGCGTTTCGCTTCGCAGCCAAGTGTGAATATATCTGTTTTCTTATGTGCCTAACTAACCTAACATTTTGGACAAGATACCATTGATATCGTTTCAAAATAGAAATAGTTTGTTAGGGTGAATCATATCGCCATGTGATTTTTTCACCGGCTTGAACTTGATGATTTATATATATATTGCAGGCTTCCTCGGAGGCGTTGCTACCTTGGAGCTTGGATGTACGTGCTTTATAACTCTGCTTTTCATATACATGATAATATATCAAACAGTCTACTTGTGCGGTTCCCGACATAAATCCAATTGTCGAGCTCCTTCTCACATCTTTATAGGCCGACTTTTTTTCAAGCCTCTCAAGATGTCAGTCCCATTACATCAAGGGTTTACTTTTTACCATTAGTAATTTCCATCCCTATATTTGGAATTTCTCAAGGAGTATACATTCAAAAAACTGGTAGCTATCTCCCTATTGTAAGTGGTTTTTTATTTTATTTTTTGTGGTCTGTCCAGATGCTCATAAATGTGCCCTTTTCTAGAACCTTATTGGCTATGTTATCGGAGTCATGGGCACTGGATTACTCATTTCATTGAAAGTCACATCCCCTTTCGCACTTATCGCATTGTATCAAGTCATAATTGGGTGCGGATTAGGTCTAACAAGCGCGACTACGGTGGGTAAAGACCCTTTCCTAATAAATGATCTGGTTGGCTGAATTAAGAACCAGTTTGCGGTTCTGGCACCTTTCCCAGTAACCTTAAACGCTCCAGCTGTTTCTATGATTATATTCCTGAGAGTATTTTCCCAAGTACCCCATTTTGTATATTTTTTTCCCGGAGGAAAAACCTAAGGTTCGTCACTCATATAGGCCTGGGGTGTTGCGATCGGAGGTACCATACTACAAAATGAATTACAAAAAGGCCTTCCTGAGGGTGTATTAAAAAGTTTACCGAAAGGAACACAAGTTGCCTTTTCTTTGATCCTCAAAATCAAAGATTTACCTCCTGAGGGTGCAACACAAGTAAAAGAGGTATTTACACAAAGTTTACGGGGTGTCTGGATATCTGCGACGGCGTTTGTTGGAGCCGGTCTTCTTGTAGTGTTGGGTCTTAAGAATGTACCTCTCAGAAAGACGGTTGATGCTAAATGGGGTATTGATCGTGATGACAATCAGAATACTAATAATGATTATATTTCTTTATGAATACATTCTTGTTTTACTAAATGGCAGGACCCATATTACTCAGCTCGCCTTTTCATTGGTTTGAAACGCAGTCCTTTTTGTAGCTGGTTAATTTATATAGCAATAGCTTCGACAATGCACATGACCTTTGCGTTTGCCAAGCTAAGGAAAGGTGTTGTCTTCATAATGACTTTGGCTTGGTAGTCTTTTGAATGACGTGAACTACATTAGCTCCGGACACCTAAAGCCGGTCGCGATGGTTTTCCTATCATACTCCATCCGACGGGGGGTTACTATGAACTTGGCAAGAAGGCGAGTTTTGCAGTTTTCAAAAAAGTCCGTAGTATCGTATGCAACAGAGCCATATTTAAACCTGAAGATTGGACCAAAAGAAAGAATAAAAGAATAATTTGGATATTAACGTCTCTTATTCTTATCGTAAAAAACTAGCGAACCCGAAGTTAATCGCATGGTTTGATTAGTAAAAGAAACTGTGTACCATGACAGATTGATGTCCGCTTACTTTTAGAACCTGCACAGGGGCAGACACGTAGATCCCCAAGTGACTAGTAACTGCGAACCCGAAAGAAGAGCGGGTAACTATAATAATGCCGTACTTTTCTGGGCATTCAGTGTTTAAGCTATCCTATACGAGACAAGAGCACATCGGTCAGTTGAGGATCGTAATAATTTAAATACCTCTTCGGGGCGTGTGCCAAATACGAACCGGACATCTATAATCAACTCCGAGAAATGGTTTCTATACCCAAGATAGAACTCCAGCTCTAGTCTACACAATGCTAATATTTTTTGTCACACAATCGATTTTTTTAAACTCGGATTAATAGATGACTGACTATATGGCATTGATCCGCTTTGCAATTTACTCCGACATGAATAATAATAAGGTGGACCTCGTCTTGTGTTCATTCAATTCGGAACGGGTGGTATCGAGGTATGAATCAATAAAATATTTGGGTTATCTGGTGTTATAGGGGAGAGTTAACATAAGATCTTGTGCTACTTCAGAGTGAGAACGGAACATTCGATTTGGGGGGAGGATCACCTGTCATCATTGCAACCCAGAAGCACTAAAGAAAAGATGCCAAAATCTCAGGACAACACCTCGCCTCGTTATTATGGAATATCGGCCTCGATTCGACTGAAGGAGAAGTACGATCAGCGAAAGGATTACCCCAACAAATGCCTCGTTGTTTGCACCGGAATTAGAAGCTGAAAAATGGTAAAAAGTAATATAAACAAACATATCATATTGTAGATCCGCAGCAATCAAAATGGGAGGAAACTGACCTATGCCGGTTTTTTATGTATCACAGAAACCAAAACGAATCTAAAAAAAAAGCGACGGAATGGACAGATGAGTAATGGTTTAATATATAAAGGGTCCAAAGTCAAAATTGACAGCTCCAAAGCTCCAAACTCTGCAAAGAATAATTGTTAAGGAGCGGTTAATTTAAGTGTAGGGTGTGAACTCAATCATACATAAGGTACAAGTTTTCATTCAAATGATTCGAATGATTGACAGGAGTTGAGGTCAAGTTGGACAGACACACGTTGAGGACGCGGACAGGCTATACAAAAAGACGTGTGGCTTATTTAATTTTACTGGGCAGAAGCCGCGGTTCGGCACCGCGAGCGACAACTATTGGTCAGACCCAACACACGTTCGTTGATTTAGGGAGAACTGGGGACCAATGACGAGATATTATCATGTTTCTCGGGGCTTAGTGTTGGCTCGGAAGTGGATTCTTCCAATAGCCTGAAAAAAGCTATGACTGTCTTTTAGACTGAAATCCACAATTGGTGCGTGAAGTAAAATTTTTATTTTGGTACCGGTTCCTTTTTAAACCCCCATTCAGTTCTTCCCGACTGTCGCCCCAATCTTCCCCTTCTTCACCCACACTTTTCCTCAGTCATGTCCGGTGAACCCGATAGGCGTTTGGACCTTGATCCCAGCGGTGTTAGAGGTGGTCTCGAAGCCTTTGAGCAAGATACTGGTGATCGCCCACCATTTTATCTGTCCAAGACGGAGATCAAGTTACTGGCCATCAGTGGTGTATGGATGTCTCGTATTTCTCTATTGTTTTAGATCTCTAAGCTTCGTTTTAACTAGGTCGGATTCTTCCTTGACGCTTATGATCTTTTTATCATCAACGTACGTCTTCATATGAGACATATTGGTATTCAATATCTTACCATATTTTTTTTTCAAACAGCAAGTTACTGTCATGCTTCAATTCGTCCTTTATGATGGAAAAGCACTTCCAGCTGGCTTACATGGTCTTGTCAATGCATCCGCTAACATAGGGAGTGTTATCGGACAGTTTGGATTTGGTTATTTGGCAGATGCACTGTATGTCCCATTTTCATTTTTCTTTCGATCTTGAACTATTCTAAACTACAATCTACTAGTGGACGAAAAGCAATATACGGCAAGGAATTAATGATCATCATCTTTGCCACTATTCTTTCCATGGCTGCCCCTACTGGTCCGCTCCTCCGTGCAGGTCATCCCAACAGTGTCCTTGTCTGGTTGTGTAAGTGGATTTTCGACGTTATTCTGTTCACGCGACCTCAATTCCTTATCTGCGATTAATTATATAAAAGTCGTGTGGCGTATTGTGCTTGGCATCGGCGTCGGCGCCGACTACCCATTGTCGGCCTCAGTCTCTTCCGATCGTGTCAGTGTCAGAAAGCGTGGGGTTATACTCGCCTATGTCTTTGCAAATCAGGCAAGTTATGTTCATAATATAGTAATATCATTTCTTCAATAATCATATCTGTCCCATCTTTAACAGGGATGGGGTTCATTAATCGGTAGTTTGGTCACAATGATCACGATTGCGGCGTACAAACATGTCATAAACGACGAAGGGAAAGTTAGTCGTGCCGACGGAAGTAAGCAAGCATACAAAATAATTCTCAGCTGTGATGACATACGACGTTTCATCAGTATGGCGTATTATCGTCGGTCTCTCCCTTATCCCAGCTTTCGCAACGTTATATTTCCGTTTGACTCTTCCTGAATCCAAACGTTACATCAAGGCTCGTCAACGCGTTGAAGGAATTGACTCGGAGGAGAGCACAATGGACGAAACGTTGAAGAAGGATGATTCATCTAGTGCGTATCTATCAATTATCGATATGTTCCTAAACTGACAACCAACTTTCTAAGGCGAGAAACATAGCAATCGCCCGGCCACACATGTAATGGTTGAAAAAAAACAACATGTTCTCGGTGCGTTTGGATCAACACTTTCCTCCTTCATTGACTGATAGAAATTCCTTTAGAATTCATTTCATATTTCTCTGAATGGCGCCATTTGAAGATTCTGATTGGAACCTGTTCATGCTGGTTCTTCCTTGATATTGCTTTCTATGGCATCAACCTGAACCAGGTGAATTCCTTCATGAATGAGAAATTATTTGACACTGAACTAACGTTTTTACTTAGTCCTCTGTACTTCAACAAATCGGTTTCGGCGGAAAGGGAAACGCATGGCATGTCATGTGGGAAACTGCCCTTGGAAATCTGGTCATCACAGCGCTTGGATTTGTCCCCGGTGAGTGTCCCTTTTTTTTTGTACCTGCACCCTCGATTGGGATACTGTCACACCATTCGAATTCTCCGCCTTGTCATCCGTTAGTAGTATTAGTACTGACATCTTGTCCACCTCTTTATAGGATACTACGTCACAGTTTTAACTGTCGAATACCTCGGACGCAAGTGGATACAAATGCAAGGATTCTTGCTCCAGGGTCTCTTCCGTATGTTCAATTTCGTATTCGTGTCTAATCTTTTTTTTAAACGATAATGGTATTAGTCGCTATCTTGGCCGGCACATTTGGACATATCTCAACAGCAGGATTTGTCGTCAACTTTGCTTTATTGCAGGTATAGACAGCCTTTTAAATTTTCTCGAAACCTATATTCTGACCTCTTATATAGTTTTTCTTTAACTTTGGCGCTAATGCGTGATTATTCCTTGTATTTTTTACTTCTATCTTGTAATAACAACATTAACAGCACCACCTTTTTGTACCCCGCCGAAGTATTCCCAACCCGATTCCGTGCCTCAGCACACGGTATGAGCGCAGCTTGTGGTAAAGCTGGCGCCATTATTGCCTCCCTCGGTTTCAATGCCCTTTCCATGCATATTGGAACGAACAATGTCCTGTGGAGTACGTATAACAACAATCTTCTTTTTTTTTTAAAAAAAAAAAAAAACACCGAATCCTGATGATACTTTTTAGTCTTCTTCGGATGTTCCATGATTGGTGCTGTGTGTACATTGCTCCTTCCTGAAGTCAAAGGACGCGATGCCGACGAAATCGACGCCCAAGAACTACGTGAAGCTCATGCAAGAAACCGGGTGCAATAAATTTTCTTCATCTCATTTCGATATATCAACCACTATTAGTGGCGAATGATTAAACGGAAAAAAATCGTTGGTTCTTTTATTGTGTGTCATGGTTGTATAACTACCATTACTTTTGTGTTGGGTTTGGAAGAAGCGGAATTCCATGTAGTTGAATTGTTTACCCGTTTAATATTGATGCCCCAATTATGTCCTTTCATCGACGTGTGTGGTAGCTCAGACCGTGTAATCATTTGAGAGTTATCTCACCTCTTAGGCTCTTACAAGCAAAAGTAAAAATAACTTATGACAGATGTCGAAAGCGTGGGGGATCTGTCATCAGATTTACATCTGATCAGCAGTGACTAGTAACGAGGTTGTGGGGAACGTACATACCTTCACGGCTCAAGCGACGCACGTTTCTGATTTTTTTAAGTTACATATTTGATAAATGTTGGATAGTGACTAAGACCGATTCAAAGTGGAGACCGGGAAAAGGGGCTGGAATACCCACATGATTGGTCGTAAATCAGGTCGCTGCATAGGTTTAATTATCGATACATTTTGAAAAAAACAGTGTGTCGCGTTCTCGGCTTCCCACTTGGCTGACTGCAGTGGAATTAACTTCTGAATTAGGGAAGTGGCCTATAAATCATAGTATGCAGGTATGCAGTGTGAGTGCTAATTTAAGTTGTCGGAACTATAGGCACGGAATACCCAAAAAAAGGGGGTGGCTTGGTTTGTAAGACACAGACCATGGCTTTGCCTCAGTAACATTAAATTGAGTGAAAACTTCTGAGAGTCCCCTGTCTTTGGATCAGATACACATCAAGTTAGTTGAGTGAGCTTGAGAGCCTGGTAGTAAGTAACAAATCTTCCAATAACCGCAGAGTAAAATGATTTGAAATTCGTTCCTCATATACTTGTCTTTTCTCACTCTCAGGCCACCTCAGAGTAAAGCGAATAATAGGGACGGGTGCATTGTGGACTTGAATGTGAAAATTACATTGATCAAAAGTTCATGTAGTTATTAAGGCCAGGAATAGGGGGTAGGGGTATCAAATTCCCACACCAAGGCTGAGTTGAAATGTGTCTTTATTTCAGAGGTTTTATTTTTTTTGACACATTTCAGCTCAAGAATGAGTAGAAATGTGTCTTTATTTTATGAGCATTTATTTTATTAACTCATAAATGTGTAAAAATGAGTGTTTATTTTTTTTGACACATTAGAAATTGAGATAAATGAGTGTGAATAATATGGAAAATAAATAAAAGGAAGTTTGGGTTTAGACTGACTGGGACATAAGGCCTGGGCACGGGCAAGTCATCCCACTACCTCCCCAAATCCCAAAGGGCACCAGACAATGCTTGAAAGTGTGTGGTTTGACAGCGGTCGACAATGGACCGAGGTGCGTTCCCATCCTGAGCTAGAACCATCCCGAATGATGGGTCCCGTTGATAGCTCGGACCAGAGAAGGCAGGTGAAAATGCAAAAAGAATGCAGTGGTTTGACAGGGAGTACTGGAAATTTTCCATCCCAGTTGCGCTTTCCACGTTTTCCCCCGATCCCACGTTTTTTTCCCCCATGATAGTGCAAGGCGCACTGCAAGAGGGGTGGGGGCTTTTCCAACGAGAGGGACTGAGGGTTGCAATTGTCAACATGTTTGCGACGAAAATTTTCACTAAGTCCCGAGGGCGCGTGCGCGCAGAATGGCATGAAACGCACACATCTGGGCACTGTTTTGCACAGACTTGGACATGTCTGAAGAGTCCGAACCCCTCAAAGTACGAAATATTGGGACTTGGCACTCTCGAAAATGACCACTTTCACCAAAGTGGCATGCACAAACAGCAGGGTTTGGGTTTGGGTTTGGGTTTGGGTTTGGGTTTGGGTTTGGGTTTGGGTTTGGGTTTGGGTTTGGGTTTGGGTTTGGGTTTGGGTTTGGGTTTGGGTTTGGGTTTGGGTTTGGGTTTGGGTTTGGGTTTGGGTTTGGGTTTGGGTTTGGGTTTGGGTTTGGGTTTGGGTTTGGGTTTGGGTTTGGGTTTGGGTTTGGGTTTGGGTTTGGGTTTGGGTTTGGTTTTAGTTTTAGGTTTAGGGTTT